>OX328127.1:54201088-54538588 GCA_946811695.1 Gonocerus acuteangulatus | reverse complement strand
AAGCCTGTCCTTTCCGACCATCTCTGTAGCTTTGTTACGGCTACCTGTAGATGTTTTTGAATAAATGGTAGGCTTTCTGATCTACAAATTATAGCAAAGTCGTCGACAAATAATAACCCTTGAACTCTAGATGTTATGCAGTTTGTAATTTCGTCTATTGCAATGGTAAATAGTGTGGTGCTCAGGACGCTACCCTGGGGGACTCCTGTATCTTGGACTTGAAAACTGGAGAGCGTGTTGCCAACCTGTACTTGGAAAGTTCTGTCCTCCAGAAAACTTTGGATGAAGGTAGGCAGGTTTCCTCGCAATCCCCAGGAGTGTATTTTCTTCAATATCCCATATCTCCATGCCGTATCAAAAGCTTTATGGATGTCGAAGAATATCCCTATAGCATGTTGTTTATTTATAAATGTTTCCTGTAGATATGTGTCCAGTTTCACCAGATTATCGATTGTGGATCTTCCTTTCGTGAAACCGCATTGTAGGCCATTCAGGAGCTTGTAGTTTTCCAGAACCCAGCCAAGTCTTCTATTTACAATTCTTTCAAGAATTTTACACAAGCAGTTGGTGAGTGACACTGGTCTGTAGTTTGTGGCTTCGTTTGAGCTTTTTCCAAGCTTGGGGATTGGGATAACGATTGCGTGTTTCCATGTTTTCGGTATGTTGCCGGTCTGCCAAATTAAGTTAAACAGTTGGAGGATTTTGAGTTTGGATGATTCTGGTAGTTTTTGGATCATTTCGTATGTCACTTCGTCTGGGCCGGGGGATTTTCCTGTAAGTCTGGCTATTGCGGATCTGAATTCGGACATAGTAAGGGGGGCGTTGTAGGGCATAGTATTTTCAGCGTCATCATGGAAGTGGATCAGTTCGGATTCTTGTTCAGTTTTGTATTTCGAAAATTTTGGTTCGTATCTGTGGTTCTGGTTGCTAAAGACGGTAGCAAATTCTTCTACTATATCCAGTTCGTTTGTGTTGAGCTTTCCGTTTACATTTATGTAGATTGGAGGTCTCTGGTTTTTCCCGGTAATTGCGCGGACTTTGTTCCATATTGTTGCTGAAGGGGTAGATGAGTTTATGGTGGATACATAATTTTTCCAGGAATTGGCCTTGGTCGTATTTATGATCCTCTTGCATTTTGCTTTCTCCCTTTTGTAGTTGATAAGGTTTTCTACGGACATATTTCGGGTGAATTTCCTATATGCCCTTCGTCTGCTTTTAATAGCATCCTTGCATTCTTGGTTGAACCATGGCAAGGATCGGCGTCTAGGATCAGAATTTGTTTTTGGGATGGCTTGGGTTGCTGCGTCAATGATGGTTTGGGTGATTTTCTGGTTTGCTTCTTCTATGTCATTAGGGAGAGGCCCACGTATTACTGCAAGTTGTTGAAACTTGTCCCAGTCTGCATTATTCATTTTCCATCTTACTTTCTTGGTTGGATTTGGCAAGTCGGCGTAGCTTGTTATAAGTATGGGGAAATGATCGCTGGAGTATTGGTCTGGGAGTACATTCCATGTGGCATGTTTTATTATGTGGCTGCAGCAGGTTGAAACATCTATTGCTGATAGGGTTTGATATGTATTACTGAGGAAAGTGGGTTCTCCAGTGTTGAGGATATGTAAGTTGTTGTCATAAATAGCCTTTTCGATAATGTTCCCTCTATTGTTGTCGGTCTTCGATCCCCAATATTTTGAATGGGCGTTCATATCTCCCAAGAAAATCAGTGGTTTCTGGAGTTGCTTGATTAGTTGGTCTATGTCCTGGTTATTCAAAGTGTTGCTGGGTGGGAGGTAAATATTTGCTATTGTAATGGGAATGTCTGTTTGGGTTTGGATTGCTATTGCTTGGAGGTTGGTTTGAACGTCGACTATTTTGAATGGTATTTTGTTTGATATGGCGATAAGTACCCCGTTGCATGCTTTCCCCCCGAGGAGGTAGTCATAGCGGTGAATGTTATAGCCCTTAAGTGTGAAGTTGTCAGATTCTTTTAGGTTGGTTTCTTGTAGACAGATGAAATCTGGCGAGTAGTCCTGTACTATTAGTTGCAGGTCGGTTAGGTGTGTTCTTATCCCGTTACAATTCCACTGAATTAATTTAAAGTTATTTCCGTGATTACTATACATTTAGGGTGTGATTTGTTCCATTAATATATATATATATATATATATATATATATATATATATATATATATATATACACACATATGCATACACATACACACATACATACCCTCATACATACACATAACGACATAAGATATAATAAATAGCATAAAATAGAATAGAAATGGATAGCCATGGTAATATAATAGTAATAAACATGAATGAGCACCTATAGATAAATTTTCTTAAACTTATATAAATATTTATAGACAGTAGCATGTGGATATATTTAACAGGTATTATCAGAGTGTAATGCGTGGAATGATATGTTTCACTATTGTTTTGGTTTATGCGAATATATTTTTTTTTTTTTTTTGTGTTGAGGGTATATTTTTTGATAAATAGTTAGGTTTCATATACATTGTTTTGTATTGTTTGTACATAATATAAATTTTATTTCGGGGAATCAACATCCATTTTATCATTTTCTTTCTTTCTTTGTGGTTTGGGTGTGTTGGCCGAGCTAGGTCGGGATTGTTTATTTGTGAGTACGGGTGGAGTTTTCTTATTAGGGAGTTTAGTACTGATAGAGGCTATTGTAGTCTTGGACTCTGGCTTCTTATCGCCTGCCTTGCTGGGAGGCGTAAAGGTAGCCGAACCACTAGGGAGAGGTGGGGAAGTAGAGATAGCTAGGAGGGAGGGGATAGTGGTGGTAGGAGGAGGAGGGAGAGGTGGGGAAGGAGAGAGTACAGGAGGGAGAGAGAGGGTATGAGGGGACGAGAGAGAGGGAGCGAGGGGTAGGGATGAGAGGGGAGGGGAGAGGGGTGGGGAGCTCGCAGCTCCAGTCTTCCTATCGCTTCCAACTAAGGAAGTTGTATGAGAATTTTTATTATTTTTTTGTTCAAATAAATCTGTTTGTATTCCTATTTCTGCTGTTGCTGTCTTTTTGGTATTTGTTCTTAATAGAATTTCAGAATATTTGGGTGTTTTTAGTAATAGATTTTGGGGTACGTTATTAAAAAATTTCTTTTTAGCTAATCCGTAAGTTATTTTCTCATTTATTTGTATTTTTTTTATTTCTTTTTCAATTGTGAAATTTGGGCAGTTTTTGTCAAAACTATTGTGTGGTCCTTTGCAAACCGCACACATCACCGGGCCACTGCAGGCTCCCTCGTGTTTTGGGTTGCTACAAGTGCTGCACATGAATGGTTTTGTACAAAAAAACTTTACATGCCCGAATTGTAAGCACCTAGTACACCTAGTTGGGTTCGGGTAATAAGGTTTTACAGGTATGTTAAGGTAACCAACTTTAATGTTTCGCGGTAGGTCGGGAATTCCAAAGGTGATGAGGTAACTATGGGTGTTTATTACTTCATTGTTCCTTTTAATAGAGAAACGGTGAATATCCGTCACATTTTGGGATTTTAATTCCATTTTTGCTTCTTCTATATCTACCACGTCCAAATCGTAGCAGCGAATCACTCCCTGGCTACTATTTAATTTAGAATGTGGGGTAACTTCAACTTCCATGTCATTACATAATTTACTACAACTAATTAGTTTTTTGGATTGCGCTTCATTAGTAACCTCTACAAGTAGGGTACCTTCCTTCAGTTTTTTAATAGTCTTAACTGTACCGACGAACCCAATCACTGCTTTATTAATAAAGAAAGGGCTAATTTTATTAAAATTTCCTTCTCCCTTCCGTTTAATAATTAGGAATTTTGGAATATTTTCCATAGTTGGGGCATTTTCTAAATCCGCCGTCGAGGGGGGGGATAGCGACGGCGGGGTATCTACCCTAGGCCGTTTGTCGGGTGGTTTTCGCATCTTAACTGGAGGTAAGAATGCGAATGAATATATAGACTTTTAATATTTCACCAATACTGAGTGGAAAAAAGAAAAAAAAATCAGAGAGAACGTAATTTATTATCGAGAAAAAAAAAATAAATAAATTGATGATTACTTGTAGGAGAAACACCCAAGAAGAACGAAAAACAACAAAAAACAATAAAGAAAAATAAACGGTACCTTACATTCTTTTACATTGTTAGTGTAAAAGAATAAGAATTTGATTATAGAAAGTCTGAATGCCTGTCTCCTGCCTGTCGAGGGAAGCTCTGCTAATCCTTCGGACCGATGCTCTCTCGTCGGGGGCTTGAAACTGACTGTGTTCAAGCCGAAACGTCGGCACAATAAAACCATTTTTACGATAAAATGTAGTTTTATTAAGTAGCAGTGACCGAACCCTGACAGTTATATTTTGGTTCCACCAGTCTTGAAAGGTAGGATTTACAATCTGACCTGGAAGGGTCGGCAACACAAGAAACCGTCCCGCTAGTTGCAAGGTTTTGGAATCTTGGAAATCTATATTTCTAACAATAAATTGTTTTTGTTATTTTACTTAACCTGTTTTATTTTCGAATACATTATCCAACTATAAGCAATTAAAAAATAACAAGGAATAAAATACAGGCGAAAAGAACACTTTGAATAAGCGAAATCAATTACTTTAAAGCTTTAAGCTCTTATTTCTCCGATTGACATCGCCTAATCAAAACATTCATTAGAACCTTTTATGTAGAGCATTTAATAAGCTTTCTAATGGTATTCTTCCGTTTGCCAAAATTCTCAACAGTTTTCGAGATATTAAAGAAAGTTCCCAAAATTTATATTATTTCTAGCAACAGAAAATTGGCCTCATTTTTCATATCCTGTTTTACACACAAAATTTTCGCAACATAAGAAATTACAAAACTAAAAAGCAATAAAAAACGAAGGGAAAGAGACAAAAATTACAACAAGAACGACAAAAACCCGTTCATAAGAACAAAACAGACGTATTTGAAGTTTTAAGCACTTATTTCTCCGATTGACATAACCTAATCAAAAATAGTTTTAGAATCTTTTTTGTAGAGAATTTAGTAAGCTTTCAAATAGTTTCTATCCACTTACCACGATTTCCCAACCGTGTTCGAGATATTAATGAAAGTATACGAACTTCCCAAAACTTTTCATGTCTGTTCATAAAATATTTTATTCTAACCCTTCCTTAACTCCAAACGTAACAAAACTTTCAACATATTAGTTTTAATGAAAGTAGAACATGCAGATAAAGTTTCAACTGAATCCCATGATTCTAAGTACCCAAACCAAAAACGGTATTCAAAAAATATTTTTCCAATTTTCTCAAAAACGGTTAAAGCTATCGCCTTGAAAATGGTTTCATTCGTTTTCCTAGCCCAGGAATCATATAAAACGAGTACTTAGAAGCTTATGAACTCAAAAACGTAAGCGTTACGATTTTTTTTGCGCGAATTTCGCCCCAAACGCCATCTTCCGGTAGGCGGATTTCGCTGGTTAACGAACTTGACCTTTCAAATTGCACGACGGATTTTTGTACCAAATTTCATCAAAATCGGACCATTCGTCTTCGAGCTAGAGAGCGAACAGACAAATATATATATATATATATATATATATATATATATATAAATATATACATATATATATATATACAAATTTGAACCACCATCATTTTCGGTCTCTAGGGGTTCTGAAACGCAAAATTTTCTAGTCGGCACTTCCGGATTGTTTCATTGTATCAACCTTATAAGCGGGGTTCCTCCCTATGGGGGAGGGAGGAACCGCGCTAAAAACTCCGACTCGCAGGTACTTTTTCATCTTTTGCGCGTTTCCGTTCTTATCCCTAGTAGGTATCATTTGTAAAGCTTCGAATAGAAGAAGAGAATCAACATCTTAGGCACCACAAAAACAAACTTACATTATTCTAAGAGGAAATTTTTCTATTTAAACACCAATTTTTCCGAATGAGATCGCGGTACCAAGAATCACATAAGAACCTAATTTGTAAAACAGTGAATGAGTTTTCGAATAGATACTTTACATATACTACGAGTTTATAACGGTTGTTAATATAATTTGGAATAAACTTGAATTAATTCTATTTAATGCTTATTTTGATATATTACGAAACATAGACGAAGATATTCACCAGATAGATCATATTTTAAAATTATATGGACAAAAACATATTCTAATAACACTAGATTCAAATTCTCATTCTCAGTTATGGCATAATCCAAATTCAAATCCGAGAGGACATAAATTAGAATCGTTTATTTTGGGGAAAAATTTATTCATTTTAAATAAAAAGTCACATTTAACTACTTTTAGTAATTTTAGAGGTACAACAAATATTGACCTGACAATATTCTCAGGATCATTAATTAGATTTATGAAAGATTGGGGTATAAGGGATGAAGAAGATTTTTCCGATCACCGTACACTGACATATACTATATCAGCTGGCCAGGTTTTCAATGACACAAAATGTCCGCGAGAAAAAATCTATCATACTAAAAATTCAAACTGGAAGCTTTTTGAAAATACAATTTTATCAAAATTATCGAAATCATTTGAAAATCTAAGAATCACAGAAATTAATCAATTAGATAGTGCTTTAGAAAATATGCTCTGTTCCAAAGGAATCGAATATACTCTTGCTAAATTTAATAAAGCTCTTAAAAAAACTTTTAATATAATATTTATCAGTGGTGGACTGAAGAATTAACAATCTTACGGCGCGAAACTAATAGATTACGAAAATTATACCAGAAAACCAAAAATGATATGGAATTACGGGAACAACGAAAATCAACTACTTACAAAAACGATCTGTTTATTCTTCAAGGCTTAAATTCGAAAACTTAAATCCTGGAAGGAATTTTGCTCGGGAATAGATAAAAGTAATGAATGCCTGGTCAATTCCATATAAGCTCGCTGCAGAAAAATTTAAACCACGGACGACTCTAAAAACAATTAGGAAAAACGATGGAACTTCCACTAAAAATATATAAGAGACTTTAGAACATTTAATGAATCAATTTTTTATAAAAGATAATCCTGAACTTGACAACGACCATCATAAATCCTTAAGGGAATCAATGAATGTACTTCCTGACACACTACCAGACGATCCGTTAACAATAGCAGAGATCAATGATGCTATCCAATCACTAAATAAAAAGAAAGCCCCAGGAATTGATGGAATTACTGTAGATATCTTTCAAGAAATTTTCAAGCTTTTTCCAAAATTCTTAACTTCCCTATACAAAAAATGTTTTCAAGAAATTCATTTCCCGTCATTCTGGAAGATATCTAGAGTAATACCGGTTCCTAAAAATAATAATACATTTAGACCTTTTAGTATTATCCCCGTAGCAGGCAAAGTTTTAGAAAAACTAATTCAATCCCGTTCATATGAATATATTAATAAAAATTATCCCTTAAAAAAAATCAATTTGGTTTTATTCCAGAAAAATCTACAATAGATGCCTTAGAATTCCTAGTAAATGACATAGAAAAAGCCTTAACAAATAAAGTCCATGTTCTAGTCGTATCCCTAGATGTGAAAGGTGCATTCGATCATGCATGGAGGCCGTCTATTTTCAAGGGGCTTAAAGATCATGGATGCCCAAGGTACATATACCTTGACCTGGTAGGACAGACAACCAGTTCAAGGATTCTTGAAAGAGGAACACCTCAAGGATCGGTTTGTTCTCCCCTTTTGTGGAACCTTATTATAAATAGTATTTTCGAAAATATATCGTCAGAAAAATGCCAAATTATTGTGTTTGCAGATGACATTCTGATCAAAGTTGAATCAAATTTATTTTTTGAACTACAACTTATATGCAATGAGACACTAACAAAAATCTCTAAATGGGACAATGATAATAAACTCACATTCCAGCCTGAAAAAACAAAATATGTTATCTTCTCAAAAAAACGTACCGTTCCTCCTCTTGAAATACGGTTAGATTCTTCAATTTTGGAAAAAGTTAATACTTTTAAATACTTAGGTATTATTATTCACAAAAAATTAAGTTGGACTCCTCACATCAAATATTTACATACGAAATTAATAAAGTTAATCCACACGATATCTGCATCAGCAAAGCTAACGTGGGGTTTAAATTCAGAAGTCTTGAAAATTATTTATAAAGGAGCCATATTACCATCTCTGGCCTATGGGATAGAAATTTGGCATAAAGGGTTGGCAATAAAACAAAACGTGAAAAAATTAGAGTCAATACAAAGACTATTCGGTATAAAAGTTATTCGTGGTTATAGGACTATCTCCTTTGAAGCTACTTGTTTTCTTGCTGACATAATACCAGTGACAATAAAAAAGGAACAAATAATTAAAAAACATAATTTAATTAAAAAAAGGTCTTTCAATGGGGACTTCCCAATATCAGAAATCGAAGATATAATCCCTCTTGTAAAACGAATTCCTCTTAGGGATATATTATTACCAGAAAGCGATATTATACATCCTGATAATACACCACTGAGGGAAGTATTTTACAGATGGAAGTAAAGAAGGCTACAATGTCGGTGCCTCTTTTATTGTAATAGAACATGGAACTGTCATCCATATAGGAAAATTCAAATTGGGCCCATACTGTTCAGATAATCAAGCAGAACAATTCGCGATTCTTTCGGCTTTAAAATACATTAACACCTCCACTAAGAAAGCATACAGTATAAACAGTGACTGTAAAATAACATTACAAAAAATATATAACATACACATTAACGACGAACTAACTGAAGACATTCGCCGAGAAATACACAAAACCAGGACACTAGACACAACTATATCTTTCAAATGGGTGAAGGGTCATTCAGGCATTATAGGTAATGAAATTGCGGATCAAGCCGCAAAACAAGCTGCTTTAGATGAAACATTACCTATTAGCTTCAATAAGGCCCCCAGGAGTACAGTAGTCTGTCTACTTGAACAGGAGACAAAAGAAGCCTGGAATCTCCGGTGGAGAACATCACACAAAGGAAGACATGTGTATGAATACTTCTAGACAATGGATGACAGACTACATACAAACAAACTAACATACAAACTAACTCGAGTACTAACAGGACATGGTGGTGTGAAACAGTACTTATACAGATTTAGACTCACACAGGACAATAAATGGAAATGTGACGGACAGACAATACAAGACTATGACCATATAATATACAACTGCCCACTTCTAGATGGTCCAAGAATAAAATTAATTAACCATGTCGTTCTGTCTGGGGACATATGACCAGTTAATAAGCACCAATTGATAAAGAAATATTTTGAAGACTTTAATGCATTTGTTGAGAGAATTCAATACGACGATCTTCATTAACTTCAATCCAGTTCAACGGACATTTTATTTTATTTTTAATGATTTATTTCTTTATTTACTTATTCATTTTCATTTCTTTTAATTTATTTATTTCATTTACTTAATTTATAATATGAATTGTTAATACTTTCTTTATTAATATTATTATTTTTTTTTTTTTTTTTTTTTTTTTTTTTTTTTTTTTTTTTTTTTTTTTTTTTTTTTTTTTTTTTTTTTTTTTTTTTTTACGGCGCGTCTACTTCTAGGTCATTAGCGCCGACATCCAGGGTGCAGCGAGGAATTTTCCCAGCGAGCCTTGAGATGAGAAAATTCCTGCCGGAGGTGGGAATCGAACCCACCATCTCCCGCTTATGAATCCAGCGCGCTAGCCACTAGACTACGGGAGACCCCTATTATTATTATTATTTATAATTTTGACATTGTTACTAGTTTCTTTATTGTTTTTATTATTATTATAGTTGCTATCATTTCTCTATCTTAATTGTATTATTTTCATACTTTTAAAATTCAGAAAAAATGTAATTATAAAATAAGATATATTACTTTAATTGTAATGCAGGCAGTATCGACAGATGGCACCTGCAGAATGTAAATAAAGTCCCACAGTATAGGGTTACTATGTACTACTTGTACTACTACTTGTGGAAAAAAAAATATATACTACGAGTTTCCAGCCTGTTTTTTTCCTTTGTCTGACCTCTCAAAGCCTTTCCTAGTCTTAAACGAGACGTAATCAGTTTTCATGATGTTTCACTTATCGTTATAGTTCCTTGAAAAATTTCGCGCATGCGGAGTTCAACATTCCGTCAATCTGAGCAGGCTATGGTACAGGGTTAAACGTAAAATATTGCATAACTCTTAATTAAAAAATATTGTATTGACTTTCTTTTAGAATAATATGCTCTATTTCTACAGTGATGCCAGCGAGACATTTGATCTCTTAAGATTTTGAAGTTCAAATACTCTTCTGATGATTGGATATGGATGGATTTACAAGCAAAGATACAATCCTTTCCGATCCAAGTGACCCATTGGCTTGACTCTCTCTGGAACTCTCTTATTGATTACTTCTTGGCCTTTATCTCATCGGCCACAGATCTGTGGTTTCCTTTTATTGCCTTTTTGCTAATAGCTAATCGTTATTTACAGGAATTCTCTTCCTCTTATCTACCCTTGTCATTTTTTTTGTTGACCATTGCTCTAGAGCTCATCATTCCACGAAGAGCTCTAGAGCAATGGTAATCATCTACGTAAATCGTAAAAAATAATGACAAAATTATTTAGAAAATAATTGCTCCTGATCAGAAAAATAATAGTAGAAAATGTAATAAACATTAAAAAGTAAAAAAAAAATTAATAATAATTGATCTAATAATATGTAATATCGGACTGTAAAAAAGTGATAAGGTTGGCGGATCAGTTTTTCTAAAGGAGCTTTGGAAAACAGATTTGATTTTAAAAGTAAAAACAATCGTTTATTTATTTATTTACTTATTATTGGGGGTTTTCTCCTCTGTCTCCTCGGATAAAATCTTTCGGGGGCTGTTGCCAACCGAAAGAATTGTTTTTTATTGATTTTGTTGTTGTTTTTTTACGGGCGTTCATTTAAAAATTTCCGAACCGTTCTGGCGGTATCAAGCAGTACCGCTTGTTGGGCATTTTTAATTAGATCCTCCGGCAGTTTCAAATAGGTATTTGCGGCAATCGTCGTTTTTGTAATGATCCCGTTGGTCGAGATTATGACGGCTATAATCCTAGCGGAATCCAACTTATACAAGTCTTTCAGCTCTATGGCCAACTCCTGATACTTGCGCAGTTTCTCGGCATATGATTTCCGGACATTCTCATCATTGGGGATTGCGATATCAATAATATCGGCTGTCTTACTTCCCTTGTCAATGATAAGAATGTCCGGTTTATTGTGATGGACAGTACGGTCCGTTAACATTGCTTCGTCCCAAGTGGCAATCAGTTTTGACCAATAACATTGCGTTAGCTGATGGTGATACTATCCGTGAACTCGAGGAAGATGAGTCGTACAGTTATTATTATTATTATTATGGATTATTACAACAATATGAGTTTACATATTTCCAGTAATATTGCTGGATCTGTTACAATGGCTTTGTGAGGCATGATGTGGGAATATGAACAATTACAAAACCCACAATAGTAATACATTAAAGAAAAAAAAAAGAAAAAGAAAAAAAAATATTGAAACAACAGTAAAGAATTTTAAAAGAAAATATAATACATTTCGTGCACTGCAGATGTTAGAGCAAATTGTCTCTAGGTCACCTCCGCTTCAGCCTTCTATGGGGATTTTGGAACGAGGATAGAGAATTTATCAAAGGATTTGGATGGCCAGGGAGATTGGAATGGAACTTCTGATGTACTGATTTGGCCAGGGTTTGGATAAAGGGGATATTGAAGTCATTATGGAGGGTTAGGTTCGAAACATAGTAAGGAGCATTGGATATTCTTCGAAGGATTTTGGATTGCATTGTTTGTATTCTGTAGGAATTGGAAGGTTTAGAGGAACCCCAAAGTTCTAGTCCATAAGTCCATATTGGTCGGAGTACGGTAATGTCCATATTGGTACGGTATTGACCAATATGGAAAAACAATCTTAAAGGCTTTTTCCTGATTGTAAGATATCATAGAGCTGCCTGACTAAGTCGGGGTTTATCGCATTACTGGTTATGATTGAGTAGTAGAAAAACATGAACTTGGCTCAGAGAACACACAACACGGTGAAACAGACGTTTAGTAGAAGGGGGGGGGGGCACAAAACGTCAGGAATTACATTAGAGCTTCATACCGTGGCGCAAAGAAAGGAAGATCTTAATCATGGCCAAACCGTGAGTGTAAAAAAGATAAAAATAATTCAAACTTATGGAATACGAGCATGTATATAATTTTTCATTGGGTGCTACTGCATGCGGGAGTAACAGGAAATGAGATACATGATAAAGAAACTAAGAATGCGTTAGACGACGCAGTTAGTCTAAACCCATTCCTCTGAGAGAGACTGGAACCGCTACAAGTGGAAGAGATAAAGAGAGAAAACGGAAATGATGTGGCCAGCCTAAAATAACAAGCCGTCAAGAGCTAAGAAGATAGTTTGATCCTGGACTTCGGAGGATAGAAAAAAAAATCAGAGATGTAAGGAGGTTTAGTGAAGGGCCATAGTAATTAACCCATTCCTATCCGTTAAAACACATGCTCTCATCCCATGACCCACAAATGTTCACATGTTCTTAATGAAATAACGCACCCCTTTTAATGGATCACATTCAAAACATCCCACCAATTAAGGTAGAAGTTGGATCTAAAAAGAAACTCGTATGAATAATTGGAGTGAAACATTCTGAATAATATTTTGACATATATAAAATGCGTTAATTAGTCCAGTTTAAAAAAGGTACCGCTACTGACATCGGTCAACGTGGTGTATAATAACAAAACACATAAAACGGCTAAAATTTTATAAGGGGAGCCGAATTAAAATAAATGATAAATATGATTTCTTAGCTAAGCCATAGAATCTGTTGTTTTTTTAATAGCCCGTCAACCCTTAAGGTCATTAACAAAATTTTTTGTGTCGTGTTAATTATTATTGTTAATTAATATTCTGTATCTAATAATTATTAATATTTCTACAGCCCTGATTAAATTGTTTTTAATAATTTAGAAACACCTACATTCAGTTCAAACAACAGAAGAAAAATGTTCCAATTGGCCCTCCCTCGCCCATTGAAAAATTATATTATATAACAAGAAACAATTATATGAAAAAAATGAAGGCATATTTTAATTGAATATCTAGCGCTCAAGGTAAGCCCTTAAAAACAAGCATCTTAAGTCTTAAAATAGAAACATTTAGTCACCACTAAGAGATGGCGTTAATATTGAGAAAGTCCTGGAATTATTAACTCTATGTCTTTGAAAATGCGCGTTTTCATCCATTCCGTGAACCCTATCACTGGCATCAGCCACTAAAAATGTCATGGAATAATAACATTTAAGCAAGCACTCCCTATCTATGAAAACACTGCCATTTGAAACTAGAGCTCCATCCATAAAGTTCCCTTTATACGCATTTCCTAAGCACTGATATTGGAAAATAATATTCCTTCCTCTCTGTACTGTTCAGAGTCCAATATATTTGCACAACATTGAGACCTATAGTTCAGACTCAATTTTATTTATTACAAACTCCAGTATACGGAGAAAACATTTCATTAAATTTATTACGGATTATATTCTTAAGTGTGACGAGATTAAGGTTTTTTATATTATATACAATTCTTTTTCAATCTTTGTTTTAGTTCTTAGCTTACATGAGCTAGCCGTTAGACATACATGATTTAACCTTAAGAATAATCTCACATAAAGGTTACATAACAAGTGTACACAATTTTCTTTTTCGAATAGATTTCAGGTATGGAAATCATAATAAGCTTTCAGCAAAAAATCAAATAATAAAAATAAATACCAAGTAACTAATTGTTCAATGAACATTACAGAAAAATACTTTCCACCGCTCTGGAAAATTGTATTACTGACAAAATATAGTGAAGGGCCTACCGTCAAAATTGATGGGAGTCGTGGGCCTATAGAATAGAACGTTCCATTATTTGATTTAGTAAAAGACAGGGGTCCATCTTGCCCAGGAAATAGCTGGATTATTTGGTCCATTGCCTCTGTTATGGGCCAACCCGAACCTAGTCCAGAAAACCATTCCATCCCATACAACAAATGGACTCTAGAATGTTTTAGTCATTTCCGATAGTTCCTAAATCGAAATCGTATATTTTCCTCTTATCTAGGCAATGTCTATGTATAAATCGTATAGGTAATACTACTATAATATGATTATTCTGCTTACCCTTCGCCGTAATCGGTTTGTTATAAACATCGGGTTACACATATTGTATAAATATACAAAATGGACGTTTCGTTGCTTAATTGCAGAATGTGAAAAAAAAAAAAATGGCTTCCCACTAAACTTTTTATTTTACACAAGGCCTTTCAAAACGTATGTGACATCATCATGTGCTGGCTAGATACATAAATGTGTTGGAAAGCCCTATACAGAAAAAATATATTCTGTGGGAAGACAATTTTTTTCACCTTATGGAATGGATATACAAATATTCAAGTCTAAGTAGGGTGATTCAAGCCTAAGAAGGCAAACTCTAGGAGGTGTTTCTGGCCATAAATTCCAACAAAAAAGTTCATTTGAAGTATGGTCCAATTCTGAAAGTAGACGTATTGTTTATGGAATTAGAAAGGATTGCTCAAAAACTGTTGAAGATAATTTACTTCTAACTATACCATCACCAGATAGACAAAATGTCTTATAAGAAAACAGTAATTTAATTCGCTAAACCCATTGATATAAGATAATTTCTATTTTTCTCGATGAATCAGAGGTTTCTCGTGAATTTTTTCCCCCGCCCCTAAAGGACAACGGATTCACTACTTGCAGGACAACTTGTATATTCAGTAAGCATTAAATCTTTACTAATGAAGAGAATGTTTATTGAGGGATAAGTTGAACGACTGACTCCCCTTTATAATAAAAATTACATATAATAAAAATGTAGGGGTATCCCGTGGTCTAATGGCTAGCGCCTTGGGGGGGATAAGCGGGAGATGGTGGGTTCGATTCCCAACCTCCGGCAGGAATTTTATCATCCTACGGCTCGCTGGTAAAATTCCTCGCTGCACCCTGGATGTCGGCGCTAATGACCTAGACATATAATATATATATATATATATATATATATATATATGTATATATATATATATATATATATAAATGTAACGGATCGCTGTCTGTACAAGGAAGATATATGAGAAAAAAATATGATCGGGGCTTTTATCAACGCAATAGCACACAAAAGAATGATCGTTAATATTTATGTGTTTTTGTGCGTAATCTCAACATGGTTTATCCGATTTCACTTATATATTGTGGTAACCTTTACTTAACATTTATTGTTTGTTTTATGTCAATCGGTTTATAAATAAAATAGTTATGTCAATGTAAATAATCACGTCGAACATTTTATAAACTAGATGATCCATATCTATATCTTCTATCTATCTATATTAAAATATTCTATCATCTATCTATCTACATTAAAAAATAACTGTTCTGAAGTATTCACTGAAACTTCACTAAACTTTATAATAATTGTCTATATAAAATTATGATCAGTTTCGGAAAATATAACACAATTTAAGCTGACCTCAGATCTATATCATCAATAATATGAAATAGGGTTCAGTTTAGGCTGGACGATTGTAGGTTGTAGCAGAGAGCCGCGTTACTGCCTACAAAGCATTCCATTATTCCGGAGGCGCATGGTGTAACAGTTTCATTCGATAATGCTGGCTCTATGCACGTTTCTGATATTCATTTTTGGTTAGTTCTGTCTAGATTTTTTTGTAGAATATTTTGTTAAATTGGTTGGTTGTTTATATTTTGGAGTTAAATTATTGTAAAACAAAAGTATTAGGATTATAGGTTTTCTAAACTTTTGTAAATTAGGCTTAGGCTTTTCAGGGTTTGTACATTAGGGTTTTAGTGTTTATAGGGTACATAATTAGCATAGGCTAAGCACTTCTTTTATTGATTTCCTTTATTTCTTAATTTATTTGTTCAAAAATCTGTAAGTACTTAAAATTAGTCATTATTTTTTCGTTTTTTTTTTTGGGGGGGGGGGGGGTGACATCAACCACATCGGTCATGGTCACCGTTAAAGGAGAAAGAAAAAAAAAACTTAATGGTTGGATTTTATTTGAATAGTATGAATTGAATTTATTGAAATATCCATTTATTATGAATTAAGAGAATTTTGAAGAAATAATAATTAGTATTTTATATTGACTAAGATTACCACTCTCACGTGAGGCGAGGCAGCTACACAAGGCTACTCGTATACTTTGTTACAATTACATATGTTGTGGAGAGGTCCGGAGAGGATCTATAGCCTCCTAAATTAATGCATGATGTTTGTTATATTTTATTAAATAGTCCGGTTTCCTTCATAAAATTGATTAAATTAGTTATTGCAGTTTTGGTATCACCCAATGTTTCCTCTAATGTTCCTGAAATATCGTGAGTTCTTCTTTCAAGTTCATAATTTCTACACTCCGTCAGTATATGCTTAACACTTAATACTGTTCCACAGATGATGCACAAAGTTGGTGGATCCTTTGTCATTAAGTGTGAATTTGTAAGCCTCGTGTGTCCGATTCTGAGGCGTGTAAGAACTACCTCTTCCCTTCTAGCCGCACGTATTGAAGTGCCCCCAGGTAGCTGTAGATGCTTTGATTTCTCTTAGCTTGTTTTCTCTGATTAGCCGCCATTCCCCATCCCAGGTAGAGCGAAATTTCTTCTTCGTCGAGCAAATTAAATCCTTCCTAGGTACATGATTTATGGTCGAACCGTCTTTAATAGCCAATTTTGCATGAACATCTGCTATTTCGTTCCCTGTTATTCCGCAATGACTTGGTATCCATGTGAATATAACTTGTGTATTGTTTTTCTGAAAATTATCTAGGGTAGTTCGAAGTTCAACTATGAATGGATGTGTGGAAGCCAGCTTAGATATTGACAATAATGTTGAAAGAGAGTCAGAGAATACATAAAGTTTTGACCCGTTTGGAATAATGATACTTAGTGATTTCATAATTATTCATTAAATGACACTTAGCTCAAATATATATAACTGGCGAATAAGGCGGAAGGTCAATAAAATATCGCCACACACTTTTGCACTTTTAGCGCGGTTCCTCCCTCCCCCATAGGGAGGAACCCCGCTTATAAGGTTGATACA
The DNA here is from genome assembly GCA_946811695.1 of Gonocerus acuteangulatus. NCBI lineage: Eukaryota > Metazoa > Arthropoda > Insecta > Hemiptera > Coreidae > Gonocerus > Gonocerus acuteangulatus. The sequence continues at coordinate 54,521,409 of OX328127.1, read as the reverse complement.
ATGAAACAATCCGAAAGCGCCGACTAGAAAATTTCGCGTTTCAGAACCCCTAGAGAAAATAACGGTGGTTCAAATTTGTATATATATATATATATATATGTATATATTTATTTATATATATATATATATATATATATATATATATATATATATATATATATTTGTCTGTTCGCTCATTTCTGGCTTCCCTAATGGTCCGATTGTGATGAAATTTGGTACAAAAATCCGTCGTCTAATTTGAAAGGTCAAGTTCGTTAACCAGCAAAATCCGCCTACCGGAAGATGGCGTTTGGGGCGAAATTCGCGCAAAAAAAACGTAACGCTTACGTTTTTGAGTTCATAAGCTTCTAAGTATTCGTTTTATATGATTTTTGGGCTAGGAAAACGAATGAAACCATATTCAAGACGATAGCTTTAACCGTTTTCGAGAAAATTGGAAAAATATTTTTTGAATACCGTTTTTGGTTTGGGTACTTAGAATTATGGGATACAGTTGAAACATTTTCTGCATGTTCGAATTTCATCAACACTAATATGTTGAAATTTTTGTTACGTTTGGAGTTAAGGAAGGGTTAGAAAAAATATTTTATTAACAGACATAAAAAGTTTTAGTAACTTTGTTTACTTTCCTTAATATCTCGAAAAAGGTAGAGAATCTTGGTAAACGGAAGAATACCATTAGAAAGCGTTTTAAATGCTCTAAAAAAAAGGTTCTAATGAAGGTTTTGATTAGGCGATGTCAATCGGAGAAATGAGAGCTTAAAACTTTAAAGTAATCGATTTCGCTTATTCGAACTGTTCTTTTTGTCTGTTTTTTATTCCTTGTTATTTTTTAATTGCTTATAGTTGGATAAAGTATTTGAAAATAAAACAGGTCAAGAAAAATAAGAAAAACAATTTAATGTTAGAGATATGGATTTCCAGGATTCCAAGACCTTGTCACTAGCGGGACAGTTTCTAGCGTTAGCTGACCCTTCCAGGTAAGATTGTAAATCATGACCTTTCAAGACTTTACTACTCACAGGAATGGCGTTAGTGACCTTAAGGGTTGACACGCCATTATAATAATTAATATAAAAAAAAGACTGGTGGAACCATAATAATAACTGCTTCTATTTTAATCTTTCCAAATTAGACTAGGGATATGAACGGAACCGCGCTAAGATGATGCAGTCCTGCGAGACGGACTTTTTATTTATCTTCCCTACATGTTTCGCACTCTTTTTGGTGCCACTTCAGGGGAACACACTTAAACATTAAATTCAGCCTCAACCTGAGAAATGGAACCTTCCACTAGCAGGGCCTCGTCTAGACTGGTCATTGACTGAACGAATCCAATATGGTGTCAAATAGTCAGATGATCGATAATCGATCTGTCATAAATTTAAAATTGATTTTAATTTCCAGATGAAATATAGTCCTATAATACCATTTTCCTATTTTTTATCAAATAAATCCTGTTTTTAATTATGTGTATGATTTCTTTAATCTTTCTTTTCATTCTATTTCTTTCTTTCCCTAATATTCTGATGTTTTCAAAATCAAATTCATGACCATATTTTATAGCATGATAAGCCAACGCCGTTTTGTTTTCTCCATTGTCAATATTTTGAGCATGTTGTTTAATAGGTTTTCCAAGTAGCTGTTCCGATTCCCCTATGTATGCTTTACCGCAGCTATTACACTCAATTTTGTATATATTGTACTTAGTTCCCTTTAATTTCACTCGGTCCTTAATGTAACTGAAACTATTTTTAATTTTGTTATCATACTTCCAGGCGATCTTTCCGATCCCTTTACAAATATGTCTGATTTTGTTTGATATTACTGGATTAAAATCGAAGGACAAATAACGGGCTGGTTCTGAATTCTGGTCTTTAAGGAAACGATTCACCTTTTTACTAAATTGATCAAAAATGTGTTTATTGTATGGGCTTTCATATTTCTCTTACCTATCCCTGTTTGCATCAGCTTGAATCGCCCTGCCGAAGAAATCACTAATTTTTGATTGTTTTGTTTTCTTTAACTTTATATTGCCAATGTTTTCATCAGATTCATCAATGGAATTCCTTTTACGTTTTAATCTATTTTCTGACCTTGATTATAGGCCTTCAGTATTGTTTTTGTTTTCTAGTTTTACGCGTTTTCGAGTAACTTCTTCATTTTCATCCCTTTTCCTCTTTAAAACATTTCTACTATCTTCCGTAAAGAATTCGTCCAAGAATTTAAAAACTTTTCTATCAAATTTAAAATTACATGCCCTGGTCAACCATTTGCAGACTCTTCTTTCCATACGATACTTGGAATACATGGTGTCTTTTTTTAAATATTTAGTCAGTTTTATTGGGCAGTGTCCAGGGAGGTTTGGTGTAAATAGTCTCTTTAAGAATTAGATTCTAGTCTATGCTGTGATCGTTAGAAAGTTTTGTAGCTCTATGATAGAATGATGAATTAGTCGTTTGTGATAAGTAGATATTGTAACATATTTTTATGTTGATATACATATTTATTTTTAGGGGTATTTGTCCTAAATATTTATGTGTTTATTTTGCTTTATATTTTTTCACAGGATCTATAAATATGTTTAACACAAAAGATATTCCGTTTGTTGACTTCAAACATTGCCATTTGAATCTCAAATTCCTTAATTCAAGGCTGCTAGAGTTTGGAATATCGATTTTCTGACTACAGTATGCTGTCGTAGCTGGAAGGTTACTGCTGATATATGATTTCTTTACATTTGTTATACTGTCTCCAGCTTATTAACTCTTAGTAATTAATTTTAAAAAAATACGGTCTTGAATATAATATTTTTAAAAAATATCTATTATATTACATATTGGTTTAGTTTACACGTTCAAATTTAAATAAAAAAATCAAGTCTTCCCCATAATAAAAATAAATAAATGCTTTGCTAAAAGCAAGATATCCACATAAATTTTATTGCTATATTTCTATCTCGGTCAGAAATTAAACAAAGCCCCTATGATCCCTTACCTTGAATTTTTCCATTGCAAAATCAATTTTCAACTCACCTGAAAAAAATAAGTTTTATTAATCTCAATAACTATTAAATTCCCTAAAATAAAATAAAATCATGTATAATAAACATAGAGGAATATAATTGTCATGTTAAATGTTTAAACTTTTCAAGTACATTTCTATATAATAAATCACATACTTTATACTACTTTTATTGGTTCAGGAGTCCTCATGGAGCGATTTGTTTTGTATACTAGAAATGTTAACGTTTCATAACTCTAAGATCACGAAAATAAGGATGGTTTAAATTAGTAAATGTATATATATATATATATATATATATATATATATATATATATATATATATCCGCTTTATGTGGTCCGTGTGTGTTAGAAATCCTAGCAGCCTTTATTCTTTGAACCCCGATGGGTATACGTCTGATATCATTTGCAGAGAAGCATTACAGAAGATTTGAAGAAATTGATAAAACGTCTTTCCTGGGTGCATCCTTAGAGCTAAATTACTTCGGAAAGTGCTGAGAATCAAATATCAAATTTAATGTAGTGTTAGCGTTGCTGATAAACGTGATCAGGGGATTCCTCCACATGGTGAGGGAGACAGGAAAAGTAATAAAATCAAATATCACGCTGGTTTAAACCTTCTTTCAACTAAAATTTCAGAAATTATCAGGACTGTATATTTGTCACACTTATTTTTTTATTGAATCTGTCATAAACCCCTAGCAAAGTAAAATGAATGTAGGAAAAAAATACAGCCAGTATTTCGCTGGTGTTGTGTGCTAAGGACGGAGCTGCGAACCCGGAGATAGCAAGACTGACACTGAGAAATGTCTATGATATATGTGGAGTGCTCGTCTGCTGAGCTTCTTAAGACCACCAGCTCACCAGGAGAGCTGAAACGAAATCAATGTTCCCTCTTCAGCTGACGTGGACTAATAGTCCTCACTACGCTGTGATATAAGACGCAACGCTTCACAGTTTCGTAGGGTCAAATTCCAATTTTACTCAAAGTATAATAAATTCAATAATTTTGTCTAGATGCAATTGTTTCATTGAATAAGGGTACAGCCACACACAGTCGGCCGAAACCGCTGTGTGTGTCTTTACCCTAATAATACAAATTATCACTCACTGACCTATCATCGCCCAGCCCAAAACACTAGACAGACAATTTTGGAATTTTGCATAGACACTCCCTTTGGAATGTAAACACTCGCTAAGAAAGGATTTTTTTATATTAAAATTTTTAAGTATTTTTAGAGGGGTTTGAATTTTTAGTTGGCTAGAGTAGGCAAGCCGGTTTTTCCCGGTTCATTTAAACCATCATTGCAGACATTGAATTGCTAGAAATAAACTGTGATTTTGTCCCTCATAGAGTTTACGCTATACCTGGTGATGGTCTATCCGAGGTAATAATATCCCAAACCCTTGCCTAGCCTCCTCACTCATCAGTATCTCCAGTCGGAGCACTTCTTGGTAATGCTCGCAAATATAATGGGTGTTTCGAAATGGCATCTTGGAAGCATAAATTATTCACTTTTAGCGTACATTTATTATTGACTCCGAATTTTAACCTGCAGTGCATAAACTGCTGTTACTGCTAACCTATAAATAACGGGTTATTTGTTTCTTGACACTGGTTCGTATCGCCCCAGTGTCAAGAAACATAATACTTTGATTACTTATCAATTGATGAGTAACATATAGTATGACGGGAACGGTGCTATAATAAATTGCACACAATTATACAGTAGCGTTAATTTTGATGATACATTATTTAACGCAATAAAATAACTACTTATTTGCCGTGACGAAGCACAGTATCAGCTATTTTTTTAAATATTTCCAAATAACAGTAGGGAAAATTTTCCAATATTTATGGAAACGCGCTAAGATGTGTGTTAGTAGGACATTTTCGTATTTTTATTAGGCGAAGGATGAGCTGAGAAACGATTGTACTTTTCTTCTTCGTCCAGCAAAATCCACACGATTAACTGATGTTAACTGAGAGAACATGTTGAGGAAGTTTGTTCTGTGATTAAACTGAAGAAATGCATTTGTATTGTCTGACAGGAACCAAATCCTATAATGAGCGTACCATGTTTATTAATTTAAACTCGCGCTATGTGGAACATGACACGTGTCGTTTAGTCGTCGACATAGCCTGATGTAATTCAGAGATAATGTAAGGCCTCCCTATGGTATTGATATAATCCGACAAAACATCTCAGACGTATAACCAAGTTTATGTGGAATTGAACCCATTCCGAAATATCCACTCCAAGTCTTTATTAGATGGAACGTTGAGGAGCTGATACTGATTCCATCTCGACGCTTCTATTGGCTGAGCAGATTGTATGGAAGGAGTCAAGTACCACGTATAGAACAACGGCATGGAACCGTGTTTTGTAGAATGTTTCCAATAACAAACATTGTATTTCCCCACTATATTAGGTTTTGAGAGATTCCACAAGAAATATAATTTCAATTTTGGATTGCAACTTTGTAAAGAATCTTTCACGTTGCTCATTTCGGTTAAATCGCAATTAAGATCCGGATATACTGTGAGGAGAGAAGGTATGTGAATCGTTTTCATTTACCTATGCTTCTTTCACCAGAGACTATAATCTTGGGGGGGAATACCAAGTTCTGTCATGGCACAGTAGGTAGGAGAAACACAAAGAAAAGGAAAAATGTTCTTAACATATATTAAATCCATAATACATGACTGTAAAAGTAAATAAAATGTTTTTTGTGAGTCAGGGAACAGTGGCGATTATCTCATATGGACGATTGAAGAAAGGACCGTTCATTATTGGTCAGTTTGTCTAATAAAAAAAATTCAATGAGATATTCAGTTATATAATGACGTAATATTAAATAAAACCCCGAATAAATATTACATTTAGTTATTTTTTTATTATTTTAGAATAGATAATGCTGAGTGGTAGAGCACTGGGCTTATATGCTGGAGGACCTGAGTTCAAATCCCGAGCAAGCACTAAAAGTTTTTATCTTCAAGTGTATTCGTTCATTGGTTGGATTTGGCCACCTTGACCCTCCCTAGGCCAACCCAGTCTGTAATAAATTTATTAATGGTTGGCCCTAGGAGTCAAAGCAGCAAAGGGGAAAATTAGGCGGCCGGAGCATAGTAATGACCACACTATTTCCATAGTGTGCCGTACCGTCATGAATCAGATACCTCTATAGTATCTGTTCCTCAGGGCCGTCATGGCCTGTTACTGGAATGATTTTATGTGTGTATATATATATATATATATATATATATATATATATATATATATATATTGTTTAACAGTGTGCTGCGTTTAAGTGTTTAATAAGAATATAGTTGTACGAACTACCTAAAGTAGGTCATATAAGTTGTAAGGAAGTAGAAGTGGACTCTTGAAAAAAGCTTTAATTTGAAATAATGAACCTCAAAAAAATTGTATATGATGGTAGACCACTCTGCTCTTGAATCGAGTTAGTTACGAGGAACTAAAATAAAATAAATAAATAATGATTGTAGTGGTTTGTAAAAATAAGCAATATTGTTTTATGAGGATTAAGGGCTTATTCTGGATTCAAATTATTATGCGGTTGTAAATGTTCTTTTGTAGCAACGAAATAACAGTTAAATCAGCTAAGGTGGATTTAAGTATTCATTTATAATTATATTCATAATTGAATCAGCTGTTTTTACTTGTTTTTATAAAATATTTATTTTAACTGTATTTATTTACTTGCTGATAATTGTACAAAGTTTAAAGAACAGTTTTGTTAAATCGATATTGTTTTTGTAATAGTTCTTCTATTCCAAAAATAAGCTCATAAATTTTAGTTTGGATAAAAGAGGAGTTAAGAATATTAACATAAACTGCGTTCACTCAATCCCCCGCGCCCAATTATTTTTAAATTTGGAGATGACGTCTCAAATATGATAATAACAATAGTTTTCTAAGCTTTAATTTTTAACATTTTACGAATGACAATATTTGTCAAATATAAATTGATTATGGAAATAAATGTCTAAAGAAAAGAAGATATAAAGCGTGAAAGTGAAAAAAGATAGAATGACTAACAGCCGCCCCTCTCTGGATGCTTTGAGTAGCTTCAATTCACAAAGACCACTTGAAGAGAGTGCTTTTTCAGAGAGAAACAGGGCATACAGGGCTCTAGTGACCTTCAGAATCTATTGCTCTCCCCTTTAGAAAACCAAATAGAGGGCTAAACTATTGCTTTATACTATATTATTCACTAAATATAGTAATAAAATTAAACTAGTCGACCCCTGTGAAGCATTCCTACTGTATCGACTGCAGATATGATCTACTCATCACTGTGTGAATGTGAACAGTAGTTCATATCATATTAGTGGGGAGTTGAGAGCAGCAGAGTTTCATATTTATAATTTCTTTAAACTAGTCGACCCCTGCGAAGCATTCCTACTGTATCGACTACAGATATGATCTACTCATCACTGTGTGAATGTGAACAGTAGTTCATATCATATTAGTGGGGAGTTGAGAGCAGCAGAGTTTCATATTTATAATTTCTTTAAACTAGTCGACCCCTGCGAAGCATTCCTACTGTATCGACTACAGATATGATCTACTCATCACTGTCTGAATGTGAACAGTAGTTCATATCATATTAGTGGGGAGTTGAGAGCAGCAGAGTTTCATATTTATAATTTCTTTAAACTAGTCGACCCCTGCGAAGCATTCCTACTGTATCGACTACAGATATGATCTACTCATCACTGTGTGAATGTGAACAGTAGTTCATATCATATTAGTGGGGAGTTGAGAGCAGCAGAGTTTCATATTTATAATTTCTTTAAACTAGTCGACCCCTGCGAAGCATTCCTACTGTATCGACTACAGATATGATCTACTCATCACTGTGTGAATGTGAACAGTAGTTCATATCATATTAGTGGGGAGTTGAGAGCAGCAGAGTTTCATATTTATAATTTCTTTAAACTAGTCGACCCCTGCGAAGCATTCCTACTGTATCGACTACAGATATGATCTACTCATCACTGTGTGAATGTGAACAGTAGTTCATATCATATTAGTGGGGAGTTGAGAGCAGCAGAGTTTCATATTTATAATTTCTTTAAACTAGTCGACCCCTGCGAAGCATTCCTACTGTATCGACTACAGATATGATCTACTCATCACTGTGTGAATGTGAACAGTAGTTCATATCATATTAGTGGGGAGTTGAGAGCAGCAGAGTTTCATATTTATAATTTCTTTAAACTAGTCGACCCCTGCGAAGCATTCCTACTGTATCGACTACAGATATGATCTACTCATCACTGTCTGAATGTGAACAGTAGTTCATATCATATTAGTGGGGAGTTGAGAGCAGCAGAGTTTCATATTTATAATTTCTTTAAACTAGTCGACCCCTGCGAAGCATTCCTACTGTATCGACTACAGATATGATCTACTCATCACTGTGTGAATGTGAACAGTAGTTCATATCATATTAGTGGGGAGTTGAGAGCAGCAGAGTTTCATATTTATAATTTCTTTAAACTAGTCGACCCTTGCGAAGCATTCCTACTGTATCGACTACAGATATGATCTACTCATCACTGTGTGAATGTGAACAGTAGTTCATATCATATTAGTGGGGAGTTGAGAGCAGCAGAGTTTCATATTTATAATTTCTTTAAACTAGTCGACCCTTGCGAAGCATTCCTACTGTATCGACTACAGATATGATCTACTCATCACTGTGTGAATGTGAACAGTAGTTCATATCATATTAGTGGGGAGTTGAGAGCAGCAGAGTTTCATATTTATAATTTCTTTAAACTAGTCGACCCCTGCGAAGCATTCCTACTGTATCGACTACAGATATGATCTACTCATCACTGTGTGAATGTGAACAGTAGTTCATATCATATTAGTGGGGAGTTGAGAGCAGCAGAGTTTCATATTTATAATTTCTTTAAACTAGTCGACCCCTGCGAAGCATTCCTACTGTATCGACTACAGATATGATCTACTCATCACTGTGTGAATGTGAACAGTAGTTCATATCATATTAGTGGGGAGTTGAGAGCAGCAGAGTTTCATATTTATAATTTCTTTAAACTAGTCGACCCTTGCGAAGCATTCCTACTGTATCGACTACAGATATGATCTACTCATCACTGTGTGAATGTGAACAGTAGTTCATATCATATTAGTGGGGAGTTGAGAGCAGCAGAGTTTCATATTTATAATTTCTTTAAACTAGTCGACCCTTGCGAAGCATTCCTACTGTATCGACTACAGATATGATCTACTCATCACTGTGTGAATGTGAACAGTAGTTCATATCATATTAGTGGGGAGTTGAGAGCAGCAGAGTTTCATATTTATAATTTCTTTAAACTAGTCGACCCCTGCGAAGCATTCCTACTGTATCGACTACAGATATGATCTACTCATCACTGTGTGAATGTGAACAGTAGTTCATATCATATTAGTGGGGAGTTGAGAGCAGCAGAGTTTCATATTTATAATTTCTTTAAACTAGTCGACCCCTGCGAAGCATTCCTACTGTATCGACTACAGATATGATCTACTCATCACTGTGTGAATGTGAACAGTAGTTCATATCATATTAGTGGGGAGTTGAGAGCAGCAGAGTTTCATATTTATAATTTCTTTAAACTAGTCGACCCTTGCGAAGCATTCCTACTGTATCGACTACAGATATGATCTACTCATCACTGTGTGAATGTGAACAGTAGTTCATATCATATTAGTGGGGAGTTGAGAGCAGCAGAGTTTCATATTTATAATTTCTTTAAACTAGTCGACCCTTGCGAAGCATTCCTACTGTATCGACTACAGATATGATCTACTCATCACTGTGTGAATGTGAACAGTAGTTCATATCATATTAGTGGGGAGTTGAGAGCAGCAGAGTTTCATATTTGTAATTTCTTTAAACTAGTCGACCCCTGCGAAGCATTCCTACTGTATCGACTACAGATATGATCTACTCATCACTGTGTGAATGTGAACAGCAGTTCGTATCATATTAGTGGGGAGTTGAGAGCAGCAGAGTTTCATATTTATAATTTCTTTAAACTAGTCGACCCCTGCGAAGCATTCCTACTGTATCGACTACAGATATGATCTACTCATCACGGTGTGAATGTGAACAGCAGTTCATATCATATTAGTGGGGAGTTGAGAGCAGCAGAGTTTCATATTTATAATTTCTTTAAACTAGTCGACCCCTGCGAAGCATTCCTACTATATCGACTACAGATATGATCTACTCATCACTGTCTGAATGTGAACAGTAGCTCATATCATATTAGTGGGGAGTTGGGAGCAGCAGAGTTTCGTATTTATAATTTCTTTAAACTAGTCGACCCCTGCGAAGCATTCCTACTGTATCGACTACAGATATGATCTACTCATCACGGTGTGAATGTGAACAGCAGTTCATATCATATTAGTGGGGAGTTGAGAGCAGCAGAGTTTCATATTTATAATTTCTTTAAACTAGTCGACCCCTGCGAAGCATTCCTACTGTATCGACTACAGATATGATCTACTCATCACGGTGTGAATGTGAACAGCAGTTCATATCATATTAGTGGGGAGTTGAGAGCAGCAGAGTTTCATATTTATAATTTCTTTAAACTAGTCGACCCCTGCGAAGCATTCCTACTGTATCGACTACAGATATGATCTACTCATCACTGTCTGAATGTGAACAGTAGTTCATATCATATTAGTGGGGAGTTGAGAGCAGCAGAGTTTCATATTTATAATTTCTTTAAACTAGTCGACCCCTGCGAAGCATTCCTACTGTATCGACTACAGATATGATCTACTCATCACTGTCTGAATGTGAACAGTAGTTCATATCATATTAGTGGGGAGTTGAGAGCAGCAGAGTTTCATATTTATAATTTCTTTAAACTAGTCGACCCCTGCGAAGCATTCCTACTATATCGACTACAGATATGATCTACTCATCACTGTGTGAATGTGAACAGTAGTTCATATCATATTAGTGGGGAGTTGGGAGCAGCAGAGTTTCGTATTTATAATTTCTTTAAACTAGTCGACCCCTGCGAAGCATTCCTACTGTATCGACTACAGATATGATCTACTCATCACTGTCTGAATGTGAACAGTAGCTCATATAATATTAGTGGGGAGTTGAGAGCAGCAGAGTTTCATATTTATAATTTCTTTAAAGTGAATAATCTGATTTGATTGCGGGATTTGTTTACAGTAGAGAGCAGGGACGAAGTACGTTGGTCGACATGGACTAAGTAAAAGCTGCGAGCGGTTTGGGGAAGTAAATATAATTGCAAGAGTCGATTAATTGAATTAATCATATTAATAAATCAGCAGATCGAATACCTTAAAAATAAAATCAATATTTTTAGTCAAAATTAAATGCGGAATGAAATAATAGATGCATGAAATTTATATCATTTCGATATATCTCAATATTCTCAATGGAGGATCGAAAAGTCGATGGCGGGATTTCAAAATAGTGTTTTTTTTTCAATTAATTGTATATCAAATTAATAGTAACTTATGCGAAAAAAAACTATAGGTAAGAGAATCAGGACAGTTATTGAAAAAGAGCATAAAACAACATAATATTTATTTATATATTTATTTCCAGGAACATTGGCGATGGTTTCTTTTAACAAAAATAAAATAAAAAAATATTAAAATAAAATAAGACAAAATAATAAAAAATAAGATAATATGAAACAAAATTAATATAAATACAATTATTACTTTTGTTCTAGCCATATGTCAATTTAAAGCTTGATTATTTGTATGAGACTTTAATTAGGGCTCGATTATATTAAACGTTTACAGGTTTTATTAAATTTTAAAGTATATGTTGTTTGTCTTTAAATGTTGGAATATATTGTTGGTATAAGGGCTACCTGGTGATAGTATGTCAAGTAAGTTATGTAATATTTTTAATTGTCTCTCAGTCTTCAGTCTATCAGAATGTGTTTCCCTGTAAGATCCTCGTTCAAATTTGTGCATCTTGGTCAGTCTGTCTTTTGCATGAGATCAAAATAAAAACAAACGAAACTGGGGAAAAACTGGCGGATCATTTAAACTTTAAAACGATGGATACAAAACAAAATCTACAAAAAAAGAAGATACAACATTAATATTATTAAAACAAAAAGAAATAAGGCAAAAAAAAACGGAAATGAAATATTTAAATAATATATTATTAAATATAGCTCAGGAATGTTAATATTATACGGATATTTCTTCAAAGGCAAAATATTTCTCCAGAAAACGAATTTAGCCATTCATCGATTCTAAACGGCATAGTGATAATGATCATATTTATTTTGGTTTGACTTTGTTAGTGCAAAACAAACCCAGATTAAGGCTACATTGCAATGAACATTAAAGTTAGAGGCCTTAGATGATCTTCTCCCTGTTTAAAATAAATGAACGTTAAAAAAATGGTCACAATATCATGACGTATAATACAAAACGTTTACTCATTTAATTACTCCTCCTTATTTACTTCTACAAATGGCGATTTTTATAACAATATTTGCGAAGAAATGAATGTAAATTGTATACAGTATTCTAAGAAACAATCATATTCCATGATCTCTCTAGAAACGGAAGCTCTTTTGAGAGAGTGATGTTTCCAGCGAGATAACTCTTCCGCTAAATGGGTAATGTCGTGAGAAAGATGAATCCCAAAACGGGTACAATAACAAGGAGAAAAGAGTAGAGGACTTTTTTTTTTCACTTAGCTTCAACATTCCTGGATGTTTCTAGGATCCAGGCAATCTTGGAGTATTACCAAACCTACCTCCAGGTGGTGGAAAAGTCTCGGCTACCCACATCCAGTTTCCTTTATGTTGGAGTGGAAAACTCGTCTACACAGGGTAGGAACACTGGAGCAAGCACGGAGGGAGTAATATTTCTTGTTGCTCGTTTTCACCATCCAAGCTTCTCGTCAATACGGTAGAATGTTAGGAATGCCGCGAAAAGGAATATTAACGTTTCGTTCAATATCATAAAACAAACTGGCTTAGGTTGTTCAAAGATAATAAGTTTTTACATACACACACAAAAAAGAAAAAATAGACTTAAGTATGTACATATGCACTTGACATTTTATTTTCTAGTGTGTTCATTCGAGGGTTGGTTTCCGCACCTCGGACTGTCCTTCGGCCCACCCATCCTTTAATTAATTTATTAATAGGTAACAGCACAGCGGAAAACCAGACAACAAGAGTAACCCCATATTACGCCCGTATGGGCAAGAATCATTCCCCCCCCCCTCTGTGGCCCTTGTGGCCTCTTACGGGGCAGATTTCTCTTACGTATACACATATATATATATATATATATATATATATATATATATATACATAATAAAAATATTTTCGAATTACTTGATATTGTTGCAGTCAAGTTTTTGGATCATCATAATGAACAGGGCGGGATTTAGGTAGTTTTATTTATTAACCCAATTCGTCCCAAAGTTGTGTAAACGCAACATTATTTTCGCAATTTCTTTCTCATGCAAATAAATATTTTAATTTAGATTGAATAGTTTTTTTCCAACAAGTCAACTCCTTAAAGGAAAGGGAAAAAATTTCAAATCCAAATAAAATGTTTTGCTATTTTTTTTTTTTAAATTATTACTAAAAATATTGAATTGAAAGTTTGTTAGAAATTTGCTTAAAATATCTATGCCTTGGTAATTTTTTTTATTTTTTTTTTGTTTAATAATTACTTAAAAAATTAAGAAATATAACCATGATAAAAGTAATTGCGATCATAAATTTTTATGGCAATTTTATGGCCCTGTGAACATACTGTTGCGATTGCGCACCAGTACGCTCTACGCAGGCCTGCCAAAACGTGTCAGGGACTTGCAAGGGTTGTTTCCTCAAAGAATATCCCATTAGATTTGGGTTCAAGTTATGGGCATTGACGTCCTCAACAGGGCATTCGTTTAATTTTATCCCATATGGTGGTAGGCGCTAGTCAAAAGAAAGAGGAGGGACTTGAACTAATTGAGCAAGTAGTTCTAGAGCTCCTCGTGACCACTTGTACAAATCCCCCAAAAAGAAAATATTTTCATTGACAACTTTTTAACTGCCAACTGCTTATCTCAGAAAGGATCTCTTGTAACAGAGACCGTTAGAGAAAAAAATACGTCAAATTCCCCACTGGATGCACCAAAAGATTTGAAAAAATATATATATAAGGTGAACTTATGACTTTGCCCATAACCCTGAAAAGTCAATATGCGCAGTAAGGTGGTATGACAATGTTGTTGTCAAGGTAATGTCGAATTACTGTGGTGGGGACTAATAGCGAAAGTGAAAAGACACAATTATAAGGAGAAAAAGTACGACTTGGTAAATCAGCCACTTCTCATTTATGAGTACAACAAAGAAATGATATGCACGATAATGGGGTGGCTATCGCATCAGAATAAGAGGAAATAAGTGGAGGTGGCAACCTTTCATAAACGGCATTGATAGTACAGCCGTAAAGAGCTGCCAATTCTAGAATTATGTTAATGATATGCGTCAGATTATGGAAACGGAAAGGGGAACGTATATAACGTGCTAAGTCCTCACTGAAACCCTCCCTTAACACACAATCCTTAATAACGCTCACTGAGATGAGGGCTTCCATGCGATCCCCCGTGCGGTTTCGCATTCCATGGGAGATCGCAAGACGGCCCTCGGGAAAGGTCCTACTACTATGGCTCCCGCCACGAGTCTCGCTCTATTCCAGAATACCTCCAAATTCTTCTACAGCAGAGCATCTAACCATATGACCACTAAGCTGCAACAGGCAACCACAACGTGATTCCTGCCACCAACCCAACCGTAGTACCATTTTGGCACTCATGCCCGTGCCATGAACCCCTAAGCACCAGAATGGTCACTGGCCCGGATGTGTTAAAAAAAATATAAAGCACCCCCTATGGTTTCCTTCCAGGGGAGTATCAAGCGGGGGACTTAACATGATCTCCCAAGGAGGGCAGGTGCCTGTTACATAGCCGCTCAATGTTGGCCGTGCCGGTGAGCGAGGCGACCATCCTAAAAAGGACGCCAAGCCCACGAGTCACTCCCAGCCAACACGTGGGACAGACCGCGCAGGGTTGCCCCAGACGTCAAAGAGTCGGCAGTAGAGATCCTTGGGGTCTCCCCTCCTACCGAGGTTTGGGCCCCAGTCTCCTTGGCTGGCCATATGTTACTGACAGCGACAGCAGTCATTTGGATTTCCGGTTAGATGTACCCAAACCTCTGATCATCAAATAAGATAATGATCAACGAAGATGACGACGCCAATGCAAATCACAAACTATATTCATGTGCAGTAAATGTCAGATCAACAAGTGCAATGCTCACAAAAATTTCATAAAAAATAATTTTTTGTGACAATTTATTTTTAAAAATTGTAGTTAGGTTTTCAACTCAAGCCAAAGTTATAAAAAATATTGTACAGAGTATTATAAAATTTAAACAAAACAAAAAAACGATATTATAATAAAATCGTGGTATTTCCTGATTTTCCTAGCTTTTCCCACAGTTGCGTAAACGCAACTTTTTTTTTCCTAAACTATAATAGGTGATTTTTTTTTGTTTTTGGTTTTTTTCTTTTTTACATTCTTTTATGTATCTAAGAGTAAAAAATAAAACAAAATGTCAACAAAAAAAAAGCCAGCAGAAACAGACTTGGGATCTAATGAGTTAAGTGTTTTTGAAAATTCGACTCACCTTTTCTAATATTTCTTAAAATTGGAAGACAATAAAGGTAGGGGGGGGGGGGGGGGACTAGGTAAAGCAAGAAGCAGTATAAACATTCCTGACTAGGAGCTCCTCCTTTGCTTGTGAGCTCTTCTGGCTCGAAGGGAGTACACGTCACTTCTACGTATAACTGAACCGAGGCAGTACTATTCTTTTAAAATCGTATTGAAGCTATAATTTGTTTTCTTGTTTTTTTATATATATTTTACGAGTATTTATTCGATTTTTTTTTTAATTGTTGCAATTACTGAGAACCCCCGAATCAGCAGCACACCGTGAGATATGTGTGCCCATATTTAGCACATTCAACATAACATCACTTCTTCTCAATCTAAACCCTCAGAAACAACAAAAAAATATATCTGGAAAGTGGCTTTGAATGGAGAACGTGTATTTTCTCTTTAGGAAAAACAGTTTTGAAACGTTGGCTTGAAAGCCGAGCCCACGCGTTGCCCCGGTGTGAGTGTTATCAAAGAAAATATGCAGAAACAACAGGACTTGTCAACGAATGTGGAGGTCGGTCTGAATGCATTGTTCAACAACACAACACCTACCGGCCAATTCGCTTTCCATCAATAGTACACACTCGGGTCAAATGCCACGAACCATCGGAACAGCCTTCCGCTTATAGATTCCATCAGGCTATTCAAAGGTTAGGGTGTTCTCGATATTCAAAACGGATGAATTGAAAACATTGCTTTAAACTTGGCTTTCAATCAACAATTGGCTTCTTTTTTATTCGAAAATGCTACCTGTCTCCTGAAGGTTCCTTCCCTCAGTCAAAACATGTCAAAGGGGCTATTTTGATTAACAAATTCATGAATGATCAACAAGAAATATGACTTTCAAATTTCCATTCGACAAAGCCTAATGGAATGGACTCGTCACTCATGGAAACTCGATCAGACCTTTAAAGAAAACAACAAATTCCAACTTTATTCCAAACACCGAAGGTAATATGAAGGTTTTAGAACAACTCGGCACGGATTTCATGATCATGTGGGCGGTATGACTTGTCGAATGGGTAATAAATTTCCTTAATGGCCGTTTTGTTAGTTGCCAAAGGATGCATCAGTTGCAAGGCACTCAGTAGATATCAACACCATTGGGATCGCTTCTACAATTCTCCGATAATCCTGCTCTAATGAAGATCACCTTCAAAAGGCAACAATAGCGACGAGGCTAACTGAGTAAATGTTAATAATAGCATTTTTATTTTTTTTTTTTTTTTTTTTTTTAGGGTTTTAAAAATTATATATTGGGGTGTTCTGTGAAGTACCACATTAACGCAGCATCTCCGCAAATGCTGATTTCTGTAACTTCCACCTGGATAGCTTTAAAGTAGGGCTGATATCATCATATTTCATCTGCTAGCCAGCTCCGAACACCTCTGAAGCATAGGTAATTTAATATACCTACTCTGATTATATTAGGTTGGTCAATAAGTTCTTGAGCATTAATTTTTTTTTTTTTGTATTTCCTTATGAGCACCCCGCATTGAAAGCGTTTCGTCCAAAAGCGTGCGTATAAAAACATGCATGGGATTCGCTATGGATTACTTTACAGTAAGATTTCGATCCTTTTAACACATAACTTCACTTGGCTAATGTATTAGTCAGTCTGTCGCCAATTTTGGAATTATTTGGACGCATGTCAGGAATATTAATATCCACAAGCAACAAGAACGTGCTGAGTTGTGTTTCTATTTTTTTGTGGCGAATCAGCCAGATGTGCAATAAAAATAATAGTGTACACAGTGAACGTTCTATCAGTGTAAGAACTGCCTAGAAATTGTTCAACAATTTAAAGTTGGACAAAACATTTTTGATGAACTCCGTTCAGAACTTCCAGTTAATATACAAGATGTGCTAAATAAACATTCATATTTATTTGCATCGAAAATAGAGTCTTTCTGCAGCAATGAAATTCAAAAGCTCCCTTTAAGATTGCGAGAAATTTTAGATAGCGAAGAAAAATATATCATTAATTAAAATGTGTAATTGTGCTTTATAAACACAATTTAAAAATTGTCCGAAAATGCGCAGGAACGTTTTGCATCCGAGCTCATAGTTAGTTTTGCAGGAATCTAAGAAAAAAGGATTTTTGACTGATAGACTTAAAGGTCATAGAGAATGGATCTAGTCTAGTGGATAATACCCATTGTCTCTCAGGCTGAGGAGACTTTCGAACTTGGAACCCGAAGTTTTATCGAGTGGTTCTAATTCACTTTATCGTTGATGGAATCTCCGTCATCATCAAGGAGTTGAAGTTTTGTCATAGAAAGTCTTACGTGAATAGATCTGAAAGTATTTGCAGAGTTCCAGGACGGATTCTAAATTTAATTGGAGTGGAAGAGTTCTTGACGAACAGAAGAATTTGAAAGGCATTTGAGAATTGAGGGAATCCGACCACCACAATCGTCAAGATAATTTGTCCGGATAATCCTGATCCGTTCTTCATTTTCCTCTCTGAGAGATCCTCATTTGGCGAATTATTGAAGAGAAGAGATTGATTATTTAAAAACCAAATTTAATAAAGCATCACATACAAACATGCATACTAAATGAATTGCAGACTTCAGCAAAACATTGTCATATCAAATACATTAAATACTGTATATATAGGTACTACAATCTAATCATAATCTATGAGACCATATAAATACATTTAAAACATTAAATCAACAAAAGTTGATACACAGTTGTAAAAGCCTAAATAAATATATTACGAAACACCTTAGAAAAACAATTTTTAACCAAGTTAAAATTGTTATTCTAACAGAACTATCAATAAGTTAAAATTTGTTCATTAACAATGGTTCCAGTTAAGGAACGAAAAGCCTTTCCGGAGAGTTTTCAGAAACTTTTCCGCTTCAAAATTTATCGAAAAACCCCCAACTCGCAATTATAACGAATGGTGTGTTTAAAAGTTTAAACATTATTGTAATTACGATTATAATCGTAATCATACGACCGACGAGTGTCAGTGATACACACCTCGAAAGCCAGTGAATATAATCGTAATCGTAATTATGCTTATGCGTAACACGGATTGTAAGTTAAATAATATTCTAATTATACGAGCACAAATATCCCGTCTGGTGAAACCGCTTTACTGTATATTTTTTGTACTTTAGTTAAAACGTGAAAACGAATATTACTTTTCAGGACCAAATACATTAAAACGTCAAAAGTTAAAAAAGTTAGTGTTACTTCATGCATGATCTTTCCCTAATGAAATTTGTTTTTGCGTTTACCGGAGCGTTTGTAGTTTGGCCGAGAAGAATAAAATTAATTGCCAGGTAGCAGGCAAAGTTCTACCTCCAGGCTAAGAGACTTTGTCACCACAAAGCGGAATGTCTGCAAAGAGGAAAAAACAGCTGGGCAGTCGCTGACCGGCATTAATGAAGTAATTTCGCTGGCACTCAGTCGCTATCCCTCCTCACTCCCACTCCCGCTATCCTCCCCTCCTCTCTCTCTCAATATATGTATATATACATATCTATATATATCTATATATATATATATATAAATATATATATATATATATACAGGGTGTCCCGTAAATGTCTAGTCATATTGTGAGGGGTGATAGAGGACCCTTAGGGGAACAAAAAATGTTCTATGACGATTTCCCGAATTCCCGCCCATAAGGGAGAAAACGTCGTTTTATTGTTTTCTCGAGACAAACGTACTTTTTAGAAGAATAATCGTTGTAGCTCCGTCCCAGGTGATACTACTAAAACGGGTGTGAAACCAATCGAAAGCTGAGTAAATTTACTATAAGACTAGTTGAGAGTAAACGTAAAAATGAATGAATGCAAGTATGTATATCTTACCAAAAGAAGGCAATTCTAAATTTTCTGACATTTTATTGACATTTCTTTCCAGCGTTACTCCTCAATAAGGAGGATCTGAGATTTCCGGGTTTCAGAAAAACTTCCTCATTTAACTAGCTTTCCATTCATGTATCACAACCCTGGGTTGTTGAAGTATTTGAACGATTTAAGAACAAAAGTTTTAAAAAAAAACATGGATCTGAGAAAAGAAAATTATATTTTTTTCTTCAATTTATTCAAAAAGCTGAAGGGAAATATTTTTTTTTATAAATGTTTACATAAATATTAAGTAAATATTTACTTAAAAGAATAAAAAAAATTACTTCCACGGATATAAAAAAATCTTAAAACATTAAATAAATAAAATACACATTTATTTTGAATTTATTAATTCAGGTAACTAATACTGGGTCCAGGAGGCGGCCATTAAGGAACCCCAACCATACATTAACCTCAAAAATTACTATTTTTACCTAAATCACTCATTTGAACACATTTTTACAGGACTATGTACATATTATTTATGAGGGATAGAATTTTTAATTACCACAACAAAAACGCATGGGCTCAGAATCCCAGTGAGTTTCACAAGCGTAGCCATCAGTATTAATTTAAGGTAAAGCATTTGTTTTCTAAATATAAGTACCTGTAACAATGTGTTCAAATGTGTGATCTAGGTAAAAATAATAATTTTTGAGGTTAATGTATGGTTGGGGTTCCTTAATGGCCGCCTCCTGGACCCAGTATTAGTTACCTGAATATAAATTCAAAATAAATGTGTATTTTATTTATTTACTGTTTTAGGAATTTTTTTTATATTCGTGGAAGTAATTTTTTTTATTGTTTTAAGTAAATATTTACTTAATATTTATGTAAACATTTATAAAAATAAATATTTCCCTTCAGCTTTTTGAATAAACTGAAGAAAAAAATATAATTTTCTTTTCACAGATCCATGTTTTTTTTTTAAAACTTTTGTACTTAAACCGTTCAAATACTTGAATAACACAGAGTTGTGTCACATGAATGGAAAGCTGGTTAAATGAGGAAGTTTTTCTGAAACCCGGAAATCTCAGATCCTGCCCATTGAGGAGTAACGCTGGAAAGAAACATCAATAAAATGTCAGGAAATTTAGAATTGCCTTCTTTTTGTAAGATATACATACTTACATTTATTCATTTTTACGTTTACTCCCAACTAGTCTTATAGTAAATTTACTCAGCTTTCGATTGGTTTCACTCCCTTTCTAGTAGTACCACCTGGGACGGAGCTACAACGATTATGTTTCTAAAAACCACGTTTGTCTCGATAAACAATAAAACGACGTTTTCTCCCTTATGGGTGAGAATTCGGGAAATCGTCATAGAACATTTTTTGTTCCTCTAAGGGTCCTCTATCACCCCTCTCAATATGACTAGACATTTACGGGACACCCTGTATATGTGTGTGTGTGTGTGTGTGTGTGTGTGTGTGTGTGTGTGTGTGTGTGTGTGTGTGTGTGTGTGTGTGTGTGTGTGTGTGCATGCACAGCTAGCAACAAGTATAATACTTTATTTGACGCGAACATCCCTGCACATTTTTTTTTAAATTATGGTAAGAATAATGATTAAAAATAATCATCTGAGATAAAACCCTAATCAGGCCCAGGAAAGAATCCAATAAAGGAAGTTTGAGCCTTGAGGCCTTTGATTCGCAGGACTAGCCAAACTTCCACCTTCAGACATAAATTAATTTCATAAACTTATCGACAACTTTCCAACCGGTTTCCCCTATCGCCCTAAGCCCAGCTCTGAGCTATTGCCTCCTCTAATTGTTTAACGGGAAGGAACTGAGAGCTCTTTTATTAAAGGAAGTCTTTCAAACTTGATTCATGATTCGCGGAAAGTAAAGCCGCTATAAAGATATTGGAATTAAGTAAGGATTTAAAATTGATTTTCAAAATTTAATAACTTAAGTATCTTAATTGCATTCTTGAGTAAATCAAGAATGATTTCTTAATTAACTATATCTTCCTTTAACTAAATATAAAGTGCTTCAGACGGTGTTTTAAACTTTCAAACTGTTCTAGTAATTCAAAAATTTGATATTAAGGAATAAATACAACGCGAATGCCGGTCGACTTCCTCCTTGTAGCTTTGAAAGACTGAGGAAAATTTGAATGCTTATTAACTTTAATTCACCTTAGACATCCAATATGGGACTAAATGTATACGGCGCAGAAAGATAAGCATATCCCATTGGTTGGCGAGAATTCAGAGCGATTCAAGTACCAAGATAGCCCAATTTTTAACGAGTTAACACTGCTAAGACCGATGGCGGGGACCATCTAAGTTTACACGATGATTGCACAGTGGGCCGTTTCGCAGGTCTGATGGGACAAGCTCACAAGCAGTTGGCTTATTTGCTGTAATGCTATTAAAAAATTCAAAAAATAGTAAGGATTCTCCAGATATAGGAAAATACTACATTTTGAACGATTCAGAATGCTCTCTTCAGGGGTGGGGTCTTCGGGTGTATGGGAGCTAACGAAACATTCAAAATATTGACTATCCCGTAAATCTGCAGTTATGTACTTTTAACCTTATTCCTGGATTTATCACCTCAACGGCAAAGAATCTCCGTCTTACTAAGTAATGGTTCATTGTTTGTTTTTTCCTTATCTGTGCCAGTTCAGTTAGTAATAGTCATGCAAAAATTTTCGTAATTTTGTCAATCGTAAATGATTCCATCTTTGTCACTAGTTTTTCGTATTCGCAATATTGAATCCTTGTGGAATTTCGAGTGTTCGGGTAATGATTGCAATGTTTTTGGCCTATTATTTTGAGGAGTATGAGGAATGGGCGGCCAAGATATATAGTTTGTTTTTTACGGCGCCTTTGCATCTAGGCCATTTGCACCAGGCCTATAGGCCTGTCTATAGGTTGCCACGGTTTCTAAACAGCCATGGTGCATCAGGAAATTCCTTCAACGGGTCCTGAAATGAAGTAACAATCTTCTGCATCCGGAACTCGAACCTGTAGTGATTAGAATATTGCATTTAAAACAATACGGTGTTCGGAATATAATGTTTAGAAGTGACTCCCGTAGTTGACCGAAGTTAATAAAAGTCGAGCGTGGCCAGTAGATGGACGTGTGACACAAGAGTAATGATACTAATGAATCCTAGAATAATTTTTTGATCGGTCGTTTCCTGTAAATTCGAAAACTTTAGAGTTAATATTCTCAGTAGTTGACAGAATTTTTGTGTTGAGACAGACGGCAGTCTGATTTTTAGCGTCTGACGAAATAATTCAGTAAAATACGAGTATTTTATTTGCGCGGAGTCAAGCGCAATCAATAAAAGTAGGTATGCTACGCTTTAAAAGAAAAGGCGAGTTGTCTCGTCCTATGCAGTCAACGTCTAATATAATGTGAAATTGATGAAGAGGAGACCCGGTGGCCGTAAATGAAGAGGCGTGAGCACTCCGCACCTTTTCATTGGAAAGACGAAAAAAGCCCTACCCTGGCTATAAAATGGTTTTAACTTTAACCCGTCCTAAAATTCTGTTTCAATAATAAAGGGACGTTAAAATTTAAATATATTAATGAATATAAATTTTTAGAACAAATATTTTCAAAAATATGAAAGGGTATGCAGTACTAAGAGAAGTAGGTAGAAAGTATAAAGTTAGAAATTCAGGAAAAAAGAAAAAGTGCGCGAAAAGAAAATATAGAAATAAAAGAAACCGAAAACTAAGAAAAAATAGAGTAAAAATATTTTGAGGAAAATGATCCCACCTTCACGTCTGAACACGTTCTCAGGCATATCTCTAAATGACCTCCCCTTTCACGAGCCATTCACCGTGAGAATTTCATTTATTCCGTTTCATTTTTCACTAGGAACCTCATTCCAAGAAGTAGATATTAAGGAGATCAGATGAAACCAGGGAGAAAAAATACACATAACCTGCTTAGAACATAAAAAGGCGAACTGATTACTGCCATTTAAGGCAAAGTTTCAACCCCCCCCCCCATGGCGATTTCCTCCCAAAGCTCTTCCATTGGTTCATTGAGTTGCATTCTAATAAAGGCATGGTTGCAAGATCATGGTAACAAAACTAGCATCATGCTATTGCAAATATTATTAAATCATTTCTGAGGTTTTTGGTTAATGCTGACTCAAGGATTTAAAACTGTTCCCACAAATTGTGGACCACAATTGGTTTCTTCTGTTTCGATTAAAAACAAATCGTCTCTAGCGCAACTGCAACATCTATATCCAAAGAAAGAGATTTTAGGAAGGCGTCATAGAGAAATTTTGACTATTTCTCTACATATATATATTTTCCCATTTTACTTTTTTTTAAAAAAAGAAATTTTAAATGAAAACAAACTTAAAAACCCGATAGCCCTCCGTGTATAAGCTTTGAGGTACGATACCCGTGACAGGGTTGCTACTTTTCTTTAGGAAATAGGACAATACATTAGCCCTATCCTTGCTAGAAAAGGGTGGTACACTGTAGATAACCCATCCTAATATCCTAGTAATGCGTAAATTGACGTTCGAATTTTAAATAATAAGTAAATAAAAATCTCGAAGTAACTGCTTTTAAAAAATAGGTGGTATTTATAACTAGTCCCCAAAGCTCTTAACAGGGAGGAGAAAACTCTCATGATGTCGACCTAATACCCGGAAGTGCTGAAGGATAATGTTCACGTTTAATAACAAATATATGTGTGTGTTTGTTATTAAACGGCGCAAATGGGATGGGGGAATGGGGATGCACTATAAAAATAAGAAAGAGAAAGAAATAATCTTCATGATAAGAGGAAATCACTTATACAAATTTGTATTCATATTTGCAGCAGTGAGTCTCCGATGGGATGGCAATTGGAAAAGAATTGATTAATATCGAAGAATATTCTTTTCGGGGAAATAAAACGGCCAAACAGGCCTTAAAGGGCAAAACTACGATGGAGGATGAGGTCGAGAAAATCAAGTAGAAGAAAATTCGTGCGAATGACCAAGTATAGCGCAGAGAAAGGAAATAGAAAACGTTTTCTGCGTACATAGACTCCTAAGGAAGAGTTCTTACTGCAAATACATTATCATAGAAAAAATACCTTTCCCTACTGAAATTTGTTTATTTTCATTGTTTTTTACTGGTAGTATAACCCAAGTTGACCTATTTCCTGCAACTTTCCAAAGGAATCTAAAACTAATGAGGTTGCACTCATGAAAGATGCCTACTGGAAACCAAAAATTATATGATTATTGAATGAGACCCTCTTGAATCCATATATTAATTTATCATAAGAAAATTAAACAAATAAAAATACCTGAATTTATACAAATAATTTATTAATTCATGGTCGACATGTTTCGCATATTTAGCGATTAAATACTATCAACAATAGCATAAGAACCGTTTTCGTAGGAAATAGAATACATTTTCGAATAGATGCTTTACATTTACCATGAATTCCCAACCGGTTTCGAAATAGTATATAAGATTGTACCCAAGAGAAATATTTATTATTTATTATTTTCTCTCTCTCTCGATAACCTACTTGACTGTTAAACTAGTTTCACTAGATTCCCCAAGTTCAATTACATTAAAAAAACGAAGTCTGGAAGCCTAATAATTCAAAACGCAAGCTTTCCGATTTCATTCTTGTGAATTTCCCCCCAAAACTCATGTTTCTCATGGATTTTACTGGCTTACAAACTTGGCCTAAATTTGAATTGAACTTGGAAAGAAGCTTTTGTCTACCAACTTTCTTTAAAATCGGTCGAGTTTTATGTCAGCTAGAGAGCGAACAGACAAATATATATATTTAATTGAGCGGCTATCATTTTCGTAATCTATGGGTCCTGAAATGTAAAATTTGCTATTCGGCACGTCCGGATTGCGTCTTTAGACCAACCTCATAAGCGGGGGCTGTCCCTATAGTGGAAGGGAGGAAAAGCGCTAACACGTGAATTCATAAAAATAATTTATTTATTCAGGCTCGACATGTTTCGCACTTTGAGTGACAAATCAGGAGCAGGTACTCAAAGTGCCACTTTTTATATTTCTTACAAAACGGTTCTTATGCGATTGTGGATAGAGCGATATCATTCGGAGAAATTAGTACTTAAATGGAGAAGTTTAGGCATAAGATACTGCCAGTTTTCTGTTTTGGGGCCTAAGATCTTGGCTCCGCTTTGTGATTTAATTTTACATTTTTCGCGAATGAAGAAAAAGCCACTGTTTCTATTCCAATCTGTCAAAATGACACGAGGGATGAGGAAGGCAGCGCGCTAAGATGACACAGCTCTTGCGAGTCCGGCGTATTTTTTTTTTTGCGGATATATGAATATAATTCTTTTGAGTTGAAATGGAATGCGAACTGTTTCGAAGTATTTCGAATAACAAACATATTTAATAAGCAGAAAAACTGGCAGTGTTCTTCTCGAGGCCTGCCACAGCTTCCTGTTCGAGAAGACAAAGTTATAATGAGAAACCCAAAAAATAGTTCGCCCAAGCATAAATCTGTTTACCCATTCTACATGTGACAGCTTTGTACAGACTAACTTTCCTAATTAGGGAGACCTACTTCACCTGCAGGCATGTGTATTAAATACAGTCTATGACAAAATTACGCAGACATTAAAATATACGAATTCTACCATTAACACATTCCTATATGTATATGTCTTTAAGACCTTTGTTACTACAGGAAATGTTAGTAATCTAATTATATGCAGCGCAACCAAATTATATGTTTAATGAGGAAAATTGATTGAGTTTTAAAACTTTTCAATTCGACAGAGTGTTTTGTAGAAAGGTAAGGGAAAAAACAAAACAATTATTTCCACTTTTGCGTAACATACATTCCGACCGAATAAAACTTGAAATTTGTTCATTCTTTTTGTTTATTAGTTCAATATGTGCAGCGGCGACGAGGCAGGTTTCCTCTTTCAGCAGGTTTGAGTTTTCTCATCTATGGGCAGAATGAATTTCCTGTTTCTCATGAATGCTTAGGAAGAGTGGAGACTTATTTAGATAGACGTATTTTTTGACAGACTCAAAAATTACTACAACTTTCTGTTTAACGAGTCTACACCATTAGGACGACCAGGACGTTTAAAAGGACCTGATAGAGCGCACTCAAAAATATTCTGCCTGGCAAAGCCAAACATCCCTCGCATTGACATCCTGAAAAAATACACAAGACTTACCCCTCTTCTTTATCTATTGCGTTGCCTATTAAATACTAAGCAAATCGGGCAGAATACCTAGTTGATATCTAGGTGACATATATCGACAAAAAATGCAACATTAAAATTTATCGAGTATCAGGAGTGCAATTGCTAATAAACTGGAATATTAAAAATTATAAAAAAATTAAGTCGACTATTGCGTTAAAGAAAAAATGGATGGAGTTGATAAAAGCCTTGAGAGGCCATAGAAAAACGATTGGAAAAGGGTATTCCATTTCAAAGCCTCATTAAAGCTTGCTATAAAGGGCGGAAGGGCAAAGAATGTTAAAATGAAGAGGAGGCTGACAGAAGATCGGCTTACATCTTACAGCCCTCAAAGCTCCCTTAACGAGCACAAGTTGAAACTGAAGGTTTTATCGATGGGTCAAGTCGCTTCTCCAGAAACCAGACCCTGTCGGGGTATTAAAGCTGTACCTGTGAAAACCCGACCTCTCGGGCTTCCTTACTTCGCAATTTTGGTTTATGCTTATTTATTATAAATATTGTTATATTGTACGAGTGTTCAAAAAAATGTCTTGTAATAACATTGTACAGTACAAAAAAATGTCTTGTACTTTTTTGAAAAATTTTAAACATACGTTTTAGGAGAAATTTAAATTTTAAAGTTTTAAAAATTACCATAAAATTTCAATTTTCATAAATAAGTCGTGATATATATAATTTTAATCATTTAATACACTAACGAATGCTTTTTACCACATCTCTCTAGCTCATTTCGTTTGGGAGTTATGGTACATTTTATGATCAAGTGTCGGTCCTAAAATGTGCTTTTTTAAAAAACTTAAACATTCATAACTCGAAAACTAATAAAGATAAAGTTCTAAAAATTTGGATTTTGAATTGTCGCGTGGGGTACTATTGATGAGCCAAATTTAAAAAAAAATCAAAAAATATGAGGGGAAAAACTGTGGATCACTTGAAATGGAATGACCTTTTATTGTCGTACATAAATAAATGTTTTTACGTTATGTGAATGAGAACAGATTTATAATTAACGAGGGAATCATCTCAGATATTGTTATCCAACATTAAATAAATAAATTTATGTGTATGACATATTTTATGTGGTATAATTTGTCACGTTCTCTAGTTCAGGTAATTGAATATTAATAGTACATATATATGTGATCCTTTCTGGGCGTAGTTTGGTCGTTTTGAGAGGAAATTCGTTGTTGTGAAAAAAAAAAAATGCTTTCCCTAAAAAAGTAGATTGCGAAAATTTCATTATTTTGTGGTTAGATAGAAGTATTTAAAGATACATTAGCCAGAATATCATTTGAAAGAAGTTTCAAGAGCAGATTGGATGTTTTTGCTGCTCGCGTGAAAGCAGCTTCCCTTACATCCAGTAGGGGCTTTTTAACGCAAAAACATCACCTAAAATGCTGTATAGTTCAGATAACGGCAAGTCCTTGTAATATGTTTGAATGTCAGAAAGTTAATCGCCGAACCCCTAGGTTTGCTTAATGCTCTTGTACTAAATAATTTTAAATTCTTTCCTGAGATTTCTTTATGATAAAAAGTTGAATTTTTGGTAAAATTACGGAATATTAGGTACATCCCTCATTGTTTTGGACAACGTTTTCATTTATGATGTTATTGATTAAACTTTCATGGATTATTTCCCATAAAATATTACAATTTGAATTCAGTTTTTTCTCTTACAATACTGGCTTAAAACCAAATAGTACTTTCTTCATATAAAGCTTACCAGCGATGAAACATGGCACAGGAGAAGAAATAATAAGTTAAGACAGATTAAAGAGACAATTGTAGGACAATGTATGTATGTATACGCAGACACACATACACATATATATATTCTTAAAGTCCTCATTTCATGATTTATAGAGCTTCTGGATAATAACGTTATATGGATCCAATTTCATCATTGAAATAGTGCCTGAACAATGGGATAGTAAATAATAAATTGTTTATGATATTCTGATGATAATTAGTAAATTACATTCAAACTGAAGTAAGTTTCCTGTTAGAATAGAATAGCCGATTATGAATATGAAATGATATCTCTGGATTTGGGGCTTCATGAGAATGTGCTAGCAGCGGTGTATATAATTTATGGTAACTGTATGGATATGCTATGTATGGCTCACAGTCGAACACATAGAAAGGGTCTGCATTTATTCAATGAGTTTTTATTCAAATATATAAATAACTGTTACCAAGAACACTCCGATATCAAGCATCCATTTTAATATTTTGAAATGGCTGAGGTAGTGGATGCAGGTCTTATAAAAAATATTTTCTGCTAAGGACTATTTTCTTTTTTATTTGGTAAGAATGTCATATAAGAATAATCGAATCAACGCAAGAATAAGACAAAGTAGTCGTAAATCAGCTTAAATATTTGGGATTTAATAAAATTATTATTTAATATTCTTTTAAAATAAAATAAAAATGTTCAGTACGCAGCGGTTTTCAATTCTAGGGTCATTCCATGTCAAATCAACACACTTTTTTACCTCACCCTTTCAGATATTAATGAAAATTGGTACACCCAAAGTTGGGACAAATAAAAATACCATATTTCAAATTTTTATCTAAAGCGGTTCTCAAAATACGGCCATGTAAAGTTTTCAAAAAGCGGTGACCTTTAAATAGTCATAACTTCTCTCCTGTTTACATTACAAACATGGGGAAGGTGTTAATGTTTAGCTCTTTATATGCCCTTTCAAATGACATGGAACAGATGATAGGTTATGAGAACATATTTTTTTTCAAAATCAAAAATAAAATTTTGAATCTAAATATTTTTAAAAACGCATCTTTAAAAATTTTGAAAAAATTATATATAATAGTTCATATTATTACTAATTTGTATAGCTTTGGTTATGGGATTGAAATGGGTTCTAACTCAAAATAATTTAAAACCGAAGGCTTTGGACTAATTTTAAGTATTTTTATATATAAAAGCTTTTAATTTAGTACATAGTTGTAAAATTGAATCCAAACTTTACTGTTGGATATATTTTATAGACACTTTAACTTCATTATCTTAATTACAAAGGTTATTTAAAAAAATACTATACCTTAATAATATGTTGTAATTAGTTTAATTTAGAATATTTCTCTAAAATTTAATGATATATTGTACTCAAAATATTTTAATTTACTAGGAACTTATATTTATAAAGGTTAAACTATTAAAGTGGTTGAATATTTTACACAACATAGAATATTTTCTAACATCGTCTTGTTAAATCGTAATTATTTTATAAACTTAATGACTTTTTTTCTGTTTTTCAGTACTTAGGATGAAACATTACTTTGGTACATAAATGAGGGTCAAAATGAAATGCAAGCGGTATTACATCTCAGTGTAAGATTACGCACGTTAAACACACTAAATTGCGTCAGCAAATTTTAATTGTAATTTCCTTTTTTTTTAATTTTTGAATTAAGTAAGTTTAATCAGTACTCTATTTCATAACTTATTATTAAATGATCTGAAGTGGGCAGACATTTTAGTAATAAAAATAATTGTAAATATAGAAACCCATGTTCGAGTGAGATTTTATAATATTTATCTTTTTTTTTTTTCTCTGAGATAGAGAATGACTTCTCAAAGGATTATTATTACTGTAAAATATCTTAAAAAAAAAAAAAAAAAAATTCCCGGGCCATTAAATGTTAAAACGTTTTCCTTTAAATTTCTCAAAAATTTGAACAATTTAAGAAAATCCCCTTCCTTAAATAAATAGTCTTGCATAAAGAGAATGTAAAATTCTTTCTCCTCCAAAATTCATTTTTCTGTTAATGTTCAACGGCTTCAATAAGTCTCCAATTTAAACTTGTAATCATATTATACAAGTCCGTCTAAAAGCTACTGTATTTTCAAAGGCCTCAAGCTCCCTCTCAATGGAGTTATAAGACTTCTGTAGAAAGATATTTTAGCTATTAACAAATACTTTCGCGGAAAAGTATTTCGAGATGGAAAATTAGCCTCATGTTTCAAGAGTTTCATGAAGACCCCGATTATTGCTGGAGAAGTTTTTCTTATTATTTATTTTCTACCAGGAAGAAAAGAAAATAATTGAATAAAAAGATAATAGATGTTAAAAACAATAATAGAATATTAACATTCTGATGACCAATGACATCACATTATTGCTGTTTTTTGTTTTTTTTTCAGCCACTAGGCAAACATTAAACTATTTTAACAATGACATCGTTCTGATGCCACCGGTAGTCACTGTTAATATCTCTGAGGATAATACCAGGTCATTCAAAAAGTCCTGTCGTTTTTTTGGGGGAAATTATAAATAAATAAATATTTTCAAATAATCACCTTTATTCATCAAAATATCCACCGTTACAGTCGGTAACCTTCTCCCAACGAGATGGTAAAGCCCAAATTCCTTCCTTAAAAAACTGTTGATTTTTACTGCAAAAATAAGTGGTCAGTTCGTGAATTAGGTTGTCACGGTCTTGAAAACATTTCTGTCTCAGATTGTTGTCGAGATCTCTGAATAGGTGATAATCAGTGGGTGACAGGTCAGGGGAATATGGTGGGTGAGGCAAAACTTCCCAGCCTATTTCTGTCAATTTTTCAAATTTCTGTCAATTTTTCAAATTTCTGTCAAAAATTGTCACCCACTGATTATCACCTATTCAGAGATCTCGACAACAATCTGAGACAGAAATGTTTTCAAGACCGTGACAACCTAATTCACGAACTGACCACTTATTTTTGCAGTAAAAATCAACAGTTTTTTAAGGAAGGAATTTGGGCTTTACCATCTCGTTGGGAGAAGGTTACCGACTGTAACGGTGGATATTTTGATGAATAAAGGTGATTATTTGAAAATATTTATTTATTTATAATTTCCCCCAAAAAAACGACAGGACATTTTGAATGACCTGGTATGTTTTGGTGCCAGTCTGATTGGCGAGGCTGGGCTTGTACCTATGGCTCGATTCATTTTCTAGGACGTTTACAAGTCGTCGTTTGCGCGCCATAGCTCCTTGTCATTTTCTTTGTCGTCCAGGTGGTGTGACGTTGTTCAACAATGGATTTTCATCTTTCTTGAGTCAATGTATTTTATTAATTCAGCTACTGCCGGGATATTTAAGGGTTTATGCATATCCTGGACCTCGAGTTATAATGAATATTCGGTACTGAAAGGATTGTAGCGTTTGGAATATGGATAGGCACCTTACCAATGTTTTGCCAAGTTAACAACGTTTCCAAATACTGGCCTACTGGGAAGATTGTGTATGTGATTGGAAGAGGATGGTGGAATAGATGGAGAGAGAGAGATAAAAGAGGTAGTGAGTATTGTCGATGTTTATCGATGACCGGTAGCCGATGTTGACCGATGTCCACCGAGCTTGGGCTCCTATTAAGAGCTAACAATTTCCCAGCCATGTGTGTGTACCACCCACCCACCCACTTATCGGCAGCTGGCCTTTTTCCCTTGCCCAATGTTTACACTTCGATCCCATCTAGCTCTACCCATCCAGGACAGCCCATCCACACCCATCTACTAACAGAATCAACCCCTTCTCCATCCCCTGGTACGGTCTAATAAAACACTAATGCCATTCGATATGCTTCATTTCCACCCTTTCCATTCAACGTCCATGTCAAAAGGTCGTATTTTATGATATTTTTTCCGGCTGGATACTTCCCTCTCCCTCCGGCGATATATTAACGATATTACCTTTAGGTGATATTTCGTTTATTTATCCAATAATGTCATTTTACGTCACAAAACATCGTCAGACATTATCTATAGTACGATCACAGCTGATGAAGTAATGCTTTTTAATTTAGAATATTTAGAAAACAAATTCTTTTCAAAATAAATATTTTATTTTTTTAACATTTTAATTCTGGGTTCTTTGACATCCTAATCTTAATTTTGTTTTTACATTTTGCATAGATAGATGATAATCTCTATATATATATATATATATATATATGTATATATATATATATATATATATATATATATATATATATATAAATCACGTGTCTATTTGTCTGTTTGTTCCTTATACAAACCCATACCGTATGACCGATTTTGACCAAACTTGGAATATTAGTAGGTCTTGGGGTCTCCCGTGGTCTAATGGCTAGCGCCCTGGATTCATAAGCGGGAGATGGTGGGTTCGATTCCCAACCTCCGGCAGGAATTTTATCATCCCACGGCTCGCTGGTAAAATTCCTCGCTAAACCCTGGATGTCGGCGCTAATGACCTAGATATATAATATGTATATATATATATATATATATATATATATATTTATATAAATGTAACGTAAAAAAAAAAATAGTCTACCAGCTGTCTGTATGTAGGTTTGTTCCTTATATAAATCCACACTGTGACTGATTTTGACCAAATGTGGCACACAGGT
Organism: Gonocerus acuteangulatus; assembly: GCA_946811695.1. NCBI lineage: Eukaryota > Metazoa > Arthropoda > Insecta > Hemiptera > Coreidae > Gonocerus > Gonocerus acuteangulatus. The sequence goes on along the minus strand of OX328127.1, from coordinate 54,488,125 downwards.
TGGTCTTAACACGTGGAGAGGCATAGGCTAGGTTAAAATCGTCAATGATTCACAGTTCGGAGATCACGCGTTCGAAACAATGAACCCAAATAGTTACAGATTTGCGTTATTAGATTTTAGAAACTCGCAGGTGTTCCACAAGGTGAAATTCTTAGTCCCGTCCTTTTCCTGGTGTACACAGCCGATATTCCAACTTATTCTGACACATCTCTCCATCTGTTTGCCGATGATGCAGCCATATTTGCGTGCAGCCAAGATCCGAGCCTTGCATCCAGGTCCCTTCAGGCTCACCTTAACATCATCAATCGTTGGTTCACCAAGTGGAGAATTAAAGTAAACCCACAGAAATCCTGCCACCTAACATTTGCCCTCAGACGAACTATTTGTCCTCCTGTGTCCCTTAACGACTCATTTCTTCCTCAAAAATCCCAAATCCGTTACCTTGGACTTGTACTCGACAAACGACTAGCATGGAAGCCACACATTACTCAGAAGAGATAAGAACTCAACCGACGGTACAGACTTTTACTACACTTACTTGACCGACGATCACACCTTACACTTAAGAACAAAAGACTCATTTACATGACAGTACTCAGACCACTATGTACTTATGGCATACAACTCTGGGGATCAACAAAGCCATCCAACTCCTACAAAATTCAATCTTTGCAGTCTAAAATCCTCCGCAAAATAGCCGACGCTCCATTCTTTGTATCTAATATGACTCTCCGTAACGACCTACATATTCCATTTATCCAAACCTTATCAAAAAAATTATATCAAAAATTTCATTCAAAATTACACGGCCATCCTAATTTTTTAATAAACTCTTTATCCTCACATCAAATCCCAAATAACCCCGTTCGCCGACTGAAGCGTAACTGGCCTAGAGACAGCTACAGGAGTAGTCCATCCTTATTGTAATCACTCTGCCTTGTGGGTACTGCAACTGTGCAGCTTCCCTCCTCACGAGCTTCAAGATATATTCACATGCATCATTTTACTAGAAATATATTTTTACATTGTTGTAAATTCTGAATAAATAAATAATATTAATTATTTGGTTTCTACATTATTTTTGCTTTTATAGATGCAGAAAGTAGGTGTAGCAAAGCAAAGCACGCCGGGTAACAGCTGGTACTAAATAAACAGCAGGTTTATATCATTCTGTCTTATCACTCGTTGTTATTATTCAAATCATTAATCATCATATGCAGACAAATACATAAAAACATGTAGTGTTTATAAAATGGAGCGTTTATAAAATAAAATCCCACATTTCAGGTTTACTGTAATTAAAAAAAAAAAAAAAAAAAAAAAAACAGAACAACAGTAAAATTTAGTTCCAACGTTGAGGAAATTTTGGCATGGTTTACACAACTTACGCAAATATAAAATAGAATTAATTAAATAATTAAAATAAGTTAATTTAAATAATGAACACTGCAGAGCCCGAACATAGCTCTATTATAGAAATTACCATTTCCTTTGAGCCATTATAGGAAGTTTAGTCGGTGAAACTTTTAACAACTTTCCGCAGCATTTTACTTAAATAGAGAAATTTAAAACAATGAAAATTCAGTCACTTAATATCCTATTTACATTTTAACTGACCTACTCAAGAAATTGTTCCTCTTTTAATTTTTAGTATAGTATATTTTCTCATTGGCCAATCCACAGATATCTTTTGATCCCCCAATTCGTTATAAGCGTTTCCTCCCTCCGTCGAGAAACGTTTATTTATATAAATATTTTGTGTGTGTGTTTGTGTGTGCGTGTGTGTGTGCGTGTGTGTGTGCGTGTGTGTGTGCGCGCGCACGCATTTGTCTTTTGTCTTCCTGAGGAGCCCCAAAAATAATCCGATTTAGATAAAATTTGGTTTAAATATACATTATGATGATTAGATAGTTAGCCGTCGAGGTGATAAGTAAAGGTGGAATGGTTGGGATTCGGCTAAATAAACCTCAATATGATTTTGTTTTAAAAAAATCTATATTTCGGACCTTTCGGCTACTCATTGGTAGCCTTCGTGAGCTAAAATGAAAAAAAGTCCCCCCTCAGGTTAACAAGATACTTAGTTTAGGAGAAAAGTTTTCTTTACCTCCTACACCAGGTATTGTCGTTCCGAAAATAATTACCGTAGAATACATACTACAAACCATTCCTTGTAAAGAGGAAGACCAAACCCGCTCTAAAGTAGTTAACAGCATCACCAATTTCTGGCAAATGCCTTCTCCAAGCCACTCCCACCTTTCCACTGAATTTTACAAAGACCTAAAACACACCAAAACTTTCTTACGGACGCATGAACAACATATAATATGTACTAAATCCGACAAGGGAAACACGACCGTCATCATGGACAGAACAGAATACAACGAAAAAATGACCAACTTATTCAACGACGCCAATACATACTTACCCATTCCTAAGGATATTACGAAAATACAAGAACGAAAATTCAACGAACACATTCACAAACTTTTTAACACTAACGAAATCAACAAATCCACTAAGTCCTTCTTAATTTCCCACAATTCCCTCCCACCGCGAGCCTATGGCCTCCCCAAAATCCACAAACCTGGTAATCCCCTTCGTCCCATCATTGCCAATATAGATTCTCCCTCTTCCAGTCTTAGTAAATTTCTTCTTCCCTCATTACAAATACTTAGCCATAATAATCCCTATGATATAAAAAACTCCTTTGACCTAATTTCTAAATTATCCAACCTAACCATTCCCCACGGCCACATTTTAGTTTCTATTGATGCCACATCCTTATTCATTAACGTCCCACTAGCCAAAACGCTAGAAATAATCGAAAACCATTGGCCCACCCTACAACTCCATAGCCCTCTATCCTTTGATTTGTTTATAGAAAGTCTAAAACTGTGTGTTAACAGCGGTTTTTTTAAATATGATGGGAAATTCTATAAACAAATTGAAGGTCTAGCCATGGGCAATTGTCTTGCACCCGATTTATCCTCAATCCTTCTCAACGATCTTCTCAACTCCCTCGTCCCACAGTTTTCCCATGACATCTCATTCATCTGCAAATACGTAGATGATCTTTTGCTGATGATTAACCCAAACAGACTAACAGACATACTTACTTGTTTCAATTCCTTTTACCCTAGGCTTCAATTCACAGTCGAAATAGAACAGGACAGACAGCTTCCATACTTGGACATCTTACTAATTAGACAGACTGACGGTACTATTATTACTGGCTGGTACACCAAACCCACATACTCGGGACGGTTACTTAATTTTCATTCATCCCATCCTTACCACCTCAAGATTAATGTAGCCAGAAATCTCCTTCGCCGAGTCCTCTCCCTATCCCATGCTTCCTTCCACAATAAAAATATTAATATCGCCTCAGATATATTGGCACGCAACCAATTTCCCCCAACCTCATAAAATCCCTTGTTAAAAAAGTAAAATCCCAACCTTCCAACACTATCTCTCCCAATTCTTCCCTAACTCCCAGTTCCCAAATGTTCCGATCTCTACCATTTACACCTGGACTGACTGATAAACTTACAAAGACAATAAAAAAATCCTACCCTTCCCTAAATTTTGGTTTGAAAACTATCAACAAACTCAAAACCCTCTATACCAAACTCAAAGATCCCATCCCTTTTGAACAAACCACCCGTTGTGTTTACCAAGTCCCTTGCCAAACCCCTTCCTGTAATGGTGTATACATAGGAGAAACCATAAATGACATTCACTCACGTCTTACACAACATAAACGAACCATCACTAATAAAGAAATAGATAAATCTGCACTTGCAAAACACGCCATTACACAAAAACACACTTTTAACTTCGACGACACGAAAATTCTTTCCACACAACGAAACAAAAAAATACTACAGATCTCGGAATGTGTACACATAAACTTAAACAAAAACAATATAAACTACAAAACTGACCAACAAGGCATTTCTCCTATGTACGCTAATATTTTCCAAATACTCTCCCGACCTCCCACCTAGATTTTTCCCATGCCCCTTGGGTATCCTTCCATTAACACCTTTTTCTCCTTTCCTGTCATAAAATGTCATAAAAAGGCCTTTGATCCCTACCGACCTCCCACCACCTGCTGTTTTCAACTACATATACCCCCAGTAGATTCCTTTCTCCTTAGACACTTTCACAATGGTCACTTAATTGATAAATTTTAGTAGTTAATTGATAAATTCAAATACAACATTCTCCTACTCTTTTAGGTGAATCGTATGTAGGCAATAATGACCGGTGCAATTGAACAAAATAAGTAAATTTTTGGAAAGAGAGAGCTAGAGAAATGAGATACAATTTTTTTATGGAAAAGATGGAAAGGATCGTCAGAGAATCTGTGATATCTTTGAATATATATATATATATATATATATATATATATATATATATAAATAAATATATATATATATATATATATATATATATATATATATATATATATATATACATATATTCAAAGATATCACAGATTCTCTGACGATCCTTTCCATCTTTTCCATAAAAAAATTGTATCTCATTTCTCTAGCTCTCTCTTTCCAAAAATTTACTTATTTTGTTCAATTGCACCGGTCATTATTGCCTACATACGATTCACCTAAAAGAGTAGGAGAATGTTGTATTTGAATTGAAATATTTCATCAAATCAATATATTTATACAGATCTATAGCTCTCAATGTCTTCTGGCACAATTCAAGGTCGTTCCAAGTATATCACAGAGAGGATCATGGTCCATTTTATTTCGAATGGGCCTCGTAGGCACTACAGTCCGTGAAAACATGTTTAATGGAGAGATCTTCCCCACATACTCTGCAGTCCAATTGGAATAAATAAGCATGGGTGAGATAGGTCTGGCCAATTCTTATTCTCGACAGAACCACCTCATTTAGACAGGGCTGGAAAAGGGGGGGGGGCTCGAGACGAGGTTTCACATACCGAGGTAATGGATTTTATTTCGCTTAAATTGTTATCACTCCCTTAACTATTTGTCATGTTTGAATGTAGAAATATTGAATGACCTACATTAAATACTTCAGAAATCTAATAAAATGCATTTTAATATGGTTTTATTGATATGTTAACTATTTTTCATGTAGTTTTATTATATTTTCAATAGCCCTAATATCTATTTTTATTTCCAGGTATGTCCTAAATTTTATCTTTATCATGGCTGATGGTAAGTTAGTTTAATTACAAAATAACAAGCCAATTATATGTAGTTCTAAACAGGTAATATTATGTGTATGCACTCTCTAGAATATATTCTATATTCCTCTTTCAACAGATCGCTTAATTTCATAAGTTAGTGTTTTCTGAAACGTAATCGCTTGAATATTAAAACCACTAACGTTACTAAAATTCTTATCACCAGCGATGCGGGCATCAAAATTATTATAAATCATTGAAAGTAGTATATAAATGATGTCATATAGACAACTAGGTACAATTAGGCAGCCGTCGGAATGTAGGAAAGGAATTATTGGGTTTCTGTCCAAAAGAAATACCAATTGTTGAAGAATCAATATTTATACCTTTTGGTCTCCTCTTTGGAAGCCATCTTCAGGAAATGTTATTACATAAAAGGAATAAACCACTGGTGTATTAACAAATTTCCTGCCAACTATGATGATAACTCATTTCCCTATTGTTCGCATAACTTTTGACTAACTGTTCTCTTTTAGTTTACCAGAAAAGCAAAGCTTGTGATTTACACTTACTGCTCTTTTGATACTGTACACCTTAAAAGAAGGAATTCAGCCAATGAGTTAAAGAAATTATTACCTAGAAAAATCGATGTTTCTAGTTACTTGCCCTATAAAAGACTCGGGAAATATTTAACAGGCCGGCGGAGGAAAAGTGGATAAATGATGGCTGAAAAAGTCTGCGTCATTGAAAGCTTGTTCAAAGGGAAGAGAATCCAGAGAACTGCGGAGGATTGGGGCCCAATTAGGAATAATTTGAATGGATCCAGTCTTTAATTAGCGAACCACAGGGCGACAGAATACATTTGGACTTGCAAGAGCTTCCCACGCCTCCCCAAAAAAAGGAATACGTTGGAGATATTAAATGACAACTGACAGTTTACCCAATAATCTAAAATACTCGCTATTTTACATTTCCAGAAAATTACAAGAGATTTAGATATTGGGGTTCCGATAGTTTAAGAAAATAAGTTTTTATATTCATAGGCGTGGTTTCCATTTTGCTCCACTGAATGGAAACCAAGCTTTTTAAAACAATCTTTGGGGAACTTTTTTTTTCTTTTTCTCAACCATAGTAACCCTATAATAGAGCCATTTATTTGTGCCCCAGATCAATTGAGCCACTGCACGCATCTATTTACAAATTTAGATAGAATATACATATATAGAATATACAGGGTGTCCCACATTGAGATGTCATAACTCAAGGGGTTTATTCTGCATCTTATTTGTAGTTCAGGGACGCAGAAATGAGCGTTCTATCTCAACACGCAGAGGAGCTACTCAATCTTTTGTCTTTTTTAAAAACTACTGGCTTTTTTGAGAAGAACTGTGATTTCGGAATTTGTGGTCAATGTAACGTAAATATGGACCACATTTTTAGAATCTACATTAAATTTCCAATAAGAAACGCCCGTTCTTCAAATATCAAACAGTAGTTTTTAAAAAAGACAAAAGTTTGAGTAGCTCCTCTGCATGTTGAGATAGAACGCTCATTTCTGCGTCCCTGAACAAAAAAATTATAAATCAACGAATTATAAAAATAATTGGAATACTGTTAAAATGAAGGTTAGGGTAGGTTTGGGTTGGTTGTTTGAGAGCAGAAAACTGCTTGGTCATCACCGCCTTAAGACTATAGTTAAATCGTGTACAGTGTAATGTCAGGATGAAGAGTGTTTACAGTATTGCGTGTTTAAAACAGAGTTGTGTTTCTAATATTGCATTTGATACGATGTAGCTTTGGAAAAATGTATGATAGCATAGATATAACAACCAGATATAGACGTCCGAAGATTATGCATTTAGAAATTAATAAAAATAACATGCTAATATCAAAAACAATTAATTTAACTTAAATTTCTTTTGCAATATTGTAAATAAATTTTAAATTAAACAAATCATTTTTAAATTAGTAAAAATAAATTACGTTAGCGTAATCAAATCAGATGCATATGCTGTTAAAAGAATTAAAATTGAAAGATCAAAAAGCAACAGAAAGATTGGCTAGATTATCATTTTTTTTTTTTTTTTTTTTTTTTTTTTTTTTGTAAAAATAGGTGTTTTCTAAGTAAAGTCTTGTGGCATGCATAAATTGTCTCGTCTTTCAGTAATAAATTGGCAGTCTGTCAGTATATGTTTTAACGTCGGTGTTTTACGCTGTTCGAAAAGGTTAATTTTACACCGAATTAGATTAATTATGGTGACCCATCAATACTATTCTTTCTGGACTTTTGCTATAAAGGAGCCCATAGACGACCAACTTGGTTGTCAACCTGGTTGCCAACTTGCCATGTTGGAGGAGATGTTGCACGTCTGTGGGCAGGTTGGCGGTTGGAATAAACGGTTGGTACAACGGTTGGTGTAGATCAAATCCGTTTTGATCGCACTTGGAGAAGGCATATTATAAATTCGCTAAAAACGAACGGGATTGATGGTTATATACTGACGTTCGTTCAAAATTTTTTAAAAAACCGATCTTTCTATGTAAGATGCGGTTCAACTCTGTCTGACATTTTTGTACAGCAGAATGGTGTTCCACAGGGCAGTGTCTTGAGTGCAACACTATTCTGCGTCGCCATTAATGATGTCCTAAATCAGATACACGCTCCGGTATTCGGAATGTTGTATGCTGATGATTTAACAATATACTGTGCTCATGAAAGTGTGGCTTACTGTTTTACTGAAGTTCAACGAGCCCTTTGCAATGATTCTTCCTGGCTCAATGAGAATGGTTTCAAAATATCAATAAGCAAGTCAGTGGGGGTACTTTTTAGCCGACGTAGGATATTGGAGTTGCCTCCACTTAATATAGATGGGGCGGATATCCAGATTCAACCTGAAGCTCGGTTCTTAGGTCTAACCTTCAACTGCACACTTTCATGGGCACCGTATTTAAAAGAATTAAAAAAGAGATGCTTGAACTCTTTGAATTTTTTAAAAGTTCTAGGCAACACTAAATGGGGAGCTGATCGTAAGAGTATGATAATGCTTTATAGAAGTTTGATTAGATCGAAATTGGACTATGGATGTGTGGCTTATGGATCGGCCAGTCCCAGAACCTTAAAAATAATAGATATCATTCATAATTCTGGTCTGAGAATAGCAACTGGTGCTTTTCGGACGAGTCCAGTGAATAGTATAATGGTAGATGCTGGTGAGTCCCCTTTACAGTATCGAAGGGATTATCTGGCATTACCTTACTTCGTAAAGACAATTACATCTCCGTATCACCCTTTAAACCAGAATTTTAAGGACTTGTACTTTAATCAACACAACAATTTTGGTAGCAGTAACCAATTTATACATAGATCCATAAGATTGCTGTCCAATGTGGATTTCGATCAAAGCAAACGACCTTGGACGAACCTCTGGACTCGAACCTTGGACTCTTCATGCTCCTAAAATCGATCTCTCACTTACTAGATACATCAAAAGAGATACCGCTCCTACGATATTTCAGGCTGAATTCAATAGAATCAGATTGAAGTATCTTGGAGCAACAGAGATATACACAGATGGCTCCAAAACTCATGATGGCGTAGGATGTGCGATGGTGGATAATGCCAGAATACAGATGTTATCCCTACCGATTCTTAGTTCCATTTATACAGCAGAGCTACTTGCATTAAGCAAAGCAGTAAATAGTTTAAATCATAATACTAGTAACTCAGTGATATACACAGACTCTCTGTCTTCTCCCCTTTCGTTGCACAACTTCTATTCCCGCAATGCGATCATATCAGACCTAATTAAGGGAATAGATTTTCAGTATAAACGAAACCAACATGTTACTCTCTGCTGGATTCCTAGCCACAATGGCATAAGCGGCAGTGATAAAGCGGATTTGGCAGCAAGACAAGCAGTAAACGAAGGCATTCCTTACACGCACATCCTACGGTCGGAAGCTGTTGCTCATCTAAAAAATCTGATTCACTCAATGTGGCAATACGAATGGCTTGGAAATAGAGATAACAAATTAAGAGAAATAAAATCGACTACCTCGGCATGGAAAACCTCATCCCAAGGCAGCAGGCGGGATGAGGTGGTTCTGTCGAGAGTAAGAATTGGCCATACTAATCTCACCCATTCTTACTTATTCAAGCGGGAAGGAAGGCCTGAATGTACAGTATGTGGTGAAGATCTAACAATTAAACATATTTTCACGGACTGTAGAGCCTACGAGGAGATTCGAAATCAACTGGACATTCATGGTACTCTCTTTGATATACTTGGAGACGACCATGAATTGTGCCAGAGAACATTGAGATTCCTCAGGGCTACAGATCTGATCACAAAAATATAAATGATAATTGAAATTAAAAGAGAACGTAGAACTAGAAAATAGTTGTGGATGGGTGTGTCCGTCTGTGTGTGTGTGTGTGTGAGAGTGTGGGTGGGTGTTATTCAGAGTGTGCGTTTAAAATTACATTTTTTGGTATGTTTTTAACCAGTTTTAATCCTTACGTTATACCCTCTATTTAAAATGACTTAATAAATATATATAGATTTGATTAATTTTTTTTTATTCTAACAGTACATTCTTTAGCTCCATTTAAGTATATACAGGCACCAATGACCCTAGTGGTTGATGTACCTTTAAAAAAAAAAAAAAAAAAAAAAAAAAAAAAAAAAAAAAAAATCCGTTTTGATTTTCGGTAGGCGGAGCCTCATATTGGCAACCTTGTCGAAGCGTCTGTGGGGAAGGTGACAACACTGTTCACAACCTCAATAACCAACTGTCGTTTGGTTGTCAATGTGCGGTTGCTTTTCGTGTTTTTACTTCTCTTGTATTTAAGTATTTTTGCGAAAAGAGGGTATACAAGTAGATTATCTGTTCGGTAAATATAATAGGTGTGTACAATGTCTATACAAAACACGCCTACTTGGACTGAATTTTTCGAAAACTTCAAAGAATTGCCTGAGCTTTTGAATGTTAAATCAGAAGTGTTTAAAGACCGAAATAAGAAGAAGAATGCTTGGCTGAAGCTGTTGGAAATTTACCAAAGAATTGAACCGGATGCGAATGTTAACACTTTGAAGAAAACATAAAAACATGTTATCGCAGGGAGCTGAAAAAGGTTGAACAATGTTTACGATCTGGTCGTGGGCTGAAGAAGAGTTTTTCAATGAACGCCCGTACTTTTACCAACAAGTTATCGTAGGTTGTACAGGCATTCTTAAAAAAAAAATTAAAAATCTACAGGCGAAGTTCACTTAATATCAGGGACCGAAAATAACTATTAATTTTTATTTCAAATGAGTTTCACTTAACCTTTAATTTTTATTATTGGGAAATAAAAATAAAAATTCCATCGTAATTGATATATTTTACTATTTTAAAAAAAAAATCTAATAATTTTTATATCAAAAACTTAAAAATAAAAATTATTTTATAACAGTTAATCATTAATTTTAAAAATATAAATTATGAAGTAAATTTTTTGTCAAAAATTTTAGGAAACATTAAATTTTTATTTCGGTCCTTGCTTAATACATTTGAATGAGAAAACTCATGACATTGTAAGTACCGCTCTTTTGACCACAATTTTCTTTTCTTTCATCCTCACACAATTCTTTTAGAACTATAAAAGACAAAACGGGATCGTAACTCTTTTTCTCCCAAGCGTGTGTTCGCATCAGAACTGATCAGCAAATGAAGTTGGCAACAACAAGTTGACTGTCTGTGGGCAACCAAGTTGGCAAGAAGGTTGACAACCAAGTTGGTCGTCTATGGGCCAATAATATGTGTGTATTAGTTGAACCTTCGACCATAACTGGCTAAATCAATGTTTGCAAAAGGTCAAATACACGGCTAAAACAAGCAGAAATTGAATATACGGTAACTAACAGGGAGGAACTACGATTCTATACTAAACTCAACAGGAGTATACGGAGTATGAATGTTATCCACTAGAGACCTGTCCCGTGTCCACCCATCCTGAGCGGAGAATAAAAACAAACTGTTACACATAAACCACAGTCCAATTGCTAAACGATGATGAAAAACCAAAAGTCCGCCAACCAGGAGCTGCATAACTAAGCACTTTCCTCAGAATTTGGGTACTGTAGACTACGTTACTGAATAATTTGCTGTAAATAACCTATATAAATAACATAAAAACGTGAATAGTTCTGCTCATTTGCATTTCTTATGAGAACTGTTCAATTATTAATTTTGTAAATAATTTGCTTCCAGAGTTATGTTAATACATGATACTGTACTACTTAATAAATACACAAAAACTTCATTTTTCTTTTTTTGATCTGACGCAGGAACAGGATACAGTCCCCCTAGTGGGGGAGAGCGCTCCTCGCGGCGGCTTTGTGAACCTACGTAAAGTCAAGTAAACACCTCCTTTCCAAAAGACCGATTTACTTCATTTTTACAACACTTATTTCTCATGAGATACCCACGACGTATACCGCGTTTCGTTACAATACAGCAGAAATTACGACCGGTATGAGTATATTAGTACTTTAGGTAGTAAACCCCCCGGAGTAAACCCCCCCCCCCTCCAAATAACCCGATTTAGTTTATTTTTTCAACCCATTTTTCTCTGTTGATTACCACCACGAATACCGAGTTTCGTTGAAATGTAACAAAAATTACGGCTGGTAGTGGCAAATTGGTAATGTGGGTCCGGACTAAACCCCCCTCCTAATGAACCGATTTAGTTTATTTTTACAACGTATTTCTCTCTTTAGATCAACATAACGAATACCGAGTTTCCTTGAAATATAACAAAAACTACGGCTGGCATGGTCAAATTAGTGTTTTGGGTCCGGGGTAAACCCCCCTCTCGGTGGACCGATTTTGGTGGTTAACGTACTCGTTCAATCGTTTGCTAATTGAACGCTATATACCACGTTTCGTGAAGAAGAAACAAACACACACACACACATATTATTATATATATATATATATATATATATATATATATATATATATATATATATAGATAGATAGATATATAAATTTTAACGGGGGTCATTTTCGGTGTCTACAAGGTAGGATCGATAAAGATTTGAAGAAATTTTTCAAAAATTCCGTCATGAGTGCAACCTTAATAGCTACTTTCCTTTGGAGGAAAGTACTAACAATGGCACTCTCTCCTGTTGTAAATTTCAGGAATTTATTGTTTTAGCTCGCCCAGCTGGTAGTAGACGGAAAGGTCGTTTTCTATGTGTGGGGCTTTGCGAAATGTAATCATCTATTATTGACGTGAAACATATTATTTTGTAATAATAATTATAATACAGTGGCACACAACTCTTCATTGAGTTTTGTCCTCCTGGATCAGCTGCGAAGGAAGACTGGAATTGGAAACATTTGCCTCTGCCTGTAAGACTGCATTCCAATTAAGGACAACAAGAATTGGGGCATCGTGAACTATGCCATCCTGCCATCGTAGTTTCGGCTTAACTCTTCTTCTAGCTCAGTATAGCGTTGTTCGAGAGTACTTTCTTGTGACTTCGTGATCCTCCATCATCGGCAGATTCCCAGACCAACGGGATATCCCAGGACGCATAAACCCTGACATGTCATGCACCTCGTACAGCGAGTTCAGGTTTATATTGGTTCGACGGCCATTCAACATGACTCCCCTATAGGAGCACAAAATTTTCTTCCCATGGTTTTTGAGGAGTTGCCGTGAAAGCCGAATAATGAAGCCTCTTTCTTTGCAAGCTTCAGCGACTCAGTTTGTCAGGTAAGTCATTGCAAGCCCCTGTACCATGTTTAAGTGCATTTCACAAAATTGTGCACTATATCCTGACATCTTCGGTGTACGACGCAGTCTTAGTGTTTTGTAACGTAATGTCTGTTAACACGATAAATGCCACAATTTATGTTCTTTGGCTTCAAAACTTGTCGAATAGCACTCCCATAACAAACGATTGAACGAGTTCGTTAACCGGCGAAATGAGCCCATCTGAAAGAGGGAATGTTACTCCGGACACAAATGATAAATTTGGTCGCATGTTTGAAATCGTTGTTAAACGGTAACAAAATTCAGCATAAAGAACATTATTGTTAAAAGACGTTTTAACGTTCATTTAGGCATCATGAAGCATAACATAGGTTTTCGGAAAAAAATATTTCTTGAGAAAAGCCAATATCCCCCTCTAGTGGGTAACCCAGGACCTCAAGCCTGCTGCACAGTGAAGCCAAATGGCCAAAAAGCGGAAAACATTAAATATCACGAAAAAGGATTAACATACAAACTCGGGGTCAGTCACAATTGACTCGGAACAAAAAAAAATAGATCAAGTTTAATTGTTTTCATGAATCTTTTTAAAAATTATAATAAATAATAAATGAATCTTAATAAAAATTAAAATTATAGAACTAATGAGGATATGAAAGCCTATCTAGGCGTTAAATTTTTTTGAGATTTTCGGAATAGGTTGTACTCAACAAAACAAGTTGCAACAAGTATTTTGAGGGCATATTTAAATTAATTCAGGGTGATTTTGTTGAAGGAATACGTCGAAGTTTGTACCATCTCTACTCAGACAAATCGCAGTAAATCATTTTAACTCATGAGAGCTCAAGACTAAACAACGTTAGCATCCAGAATGAATACGAATTAAAAGTGTTTAGACGTGCGGACATTGTGCAGCCAATTGGGTAAACTAGATAGTGCAACAAACAAAGGCGTACTGTAATCCTTTCCTTTCTTAGCGGTGTTATGATCGGATAGGCAGATAAAGGCAGATGATTTTTTTTTCTTACTTAATTTACTTGAACACGACTAGTTGGAAAAGTGATCTTCCACATCTCGGAGGTAATCAAACCTGTTTTCAATGCTTATTTAAAATTAGTAACTTTTAGCGTTGTTAAGCGCGCTAATGTTTTTTATGACCAGTTTGTCGGATGTGTGGCTTAGTTGACTATCATAAGCAGGGAAAAAAATTGATAATTTTTTTCTGCGGGTTTTACAATTTATATCACGCATATACAGTAGGGTGTAATTTGGTCAAACTTCCACTATTCGGAAAATGGGCCTAAATTTATGGGAATACACTTCAAACATGGAAAAAAAATCATCTTGTCCCAGATCCTGTAGCTAATATAGTGTAATCACAATATAGATAATCGAAGTCAGCACTTTCGAAAATCTAATTTTTTCCGCTCTGGCACTATTGTGTCTAAAATTACAAATATGCAAGCACAAAACTATGCTAACTAACGAAGTTAAGCAGCTCCAAGGTGATTGTTATATGGATGATATTTAAATACTTCTCTTTGCTACAGCTAAGAGAAGTATTCTCCTTCAGAGTATAGAGAATAGTTCCAACGGTTTAGTTTCAAAGGGAATACATAAAGAAAGGGATCAGCAGTGGATCCTTTGTCTAGATCTGATACCAACTTCACACCAACCTGCAGAGTGTTCTCGCCTCATATTATTCGCCGTCCGATCGATTCCAGAAGCCATGACCAAGACTTATGTCAAATCGAGGGACTTTTGGAAACCATGTTCTAGACATTCATATACTTTCCGACTTTTTTGTGTAGACTAGTGAGAAAAAGTGATTCCTCTCTCCTTCATATATGAGAGAAAAAATAATGAATTTTTGACTGCAGATTTATCTTTTGCAAAATAAACATAATTTTTCTTTAAATGACCTTCATTTTGCGCCGATTGTGTGAAACAGACCTCGGACTCGAATTCAGCGACCCTCAAAACCAAGCTCAAGTTATTTCTCCTTAAATGACTTCAAAGGAAGTAAGGCCTTCGAGTGCCCTTAACATGCTGGAGTGAAACGGACTCCAGTTTCGGATTCAGTGTGTGCAAATACACAAGAATATATGTATGCTGTCACTGGATTTTTATTTATTTATTTTTTCTTAACGGCGCATCGACAAATCCGGGCTATTAGCGCCGACATCCAGGTTGCACGAGTAATTTTCTCAACGAGCCCTAAGATGAGAAAATTCCTGCCGCCAGTGGGGATCGAACCTACGATCTCCGTCTTATGAATCTAAAGTGCTAGCCACTAGACCACAGGAGATCTCATCTCTGGAAAATACCACTTTTTTTTATTGTGTGTGCCTGTGTAATCACAATCATTACACTTACAGAAAAGGCGGTTATCGCGCAATCAGTCTGAAATTGACGAAACTACTCATCAAAGGTGACAATAAAATAAATGTCATTAGAAACTTTTTATACGCAATATCTTAGCAATGGGCAACTGCTAATTCCATGTCGATTTTCCAAGAACTATGACGAATCTGAACTCCACATAAGTCCACCGGCTCCGGGGTATTAGCATATGGGTCTGTGTTAGTTCATTACAAGCACATGACATTTGCATAAATTATCATAGAGATTGTTTGTAAACAAGAAAATGAAACTGCCCACCACCAGCTAACGAACTAACGACTGCACACATTCGAAAGTAAAAAATTACTATTGTTGCCAGCATGCCACAATATGCAACCCAATAAATTTGTTGAGTAGTAACTTTGTCGAGAGAAATTGTATAATACCTCTTTCCAAACTTTAATCTTAAATAATTAAATTTTATTACATTTATTTACTGTTTGGCTCCATTCAAATCTTACTTTTTTTGTAAAAAAAAGTAAGCTTGCCCGGCTGAGACTTGAACTTCAAGTTGATTCTGTTAATGGAATTAAAGTCTCAGACAGACGATACAACGTCAGATTTATTTTTCAACAATATATTAAAATAATTTTCTGTTAATAATTATAAGGCCTGTGCCACTGCATTAATTAATAATTCTGTTTTAATCGGATAATGAAGAACATGATTCTCATTAGGGTATTAGTCTGTTTGAATAAAACCTAATGTTCATAGATTCTATTGATTAATTTTATATACAACCACTAGGGGAGTGGTGGAATATTGAAACATTATCTCTTTGCTGCCTTTCATCAAATTCTAAACATGATTCATGACTGGAAGCTATACCCTTTAAGAAATACGTATTGTCGAATACGATTGCTTAAGTAGTTTAAAAGGGTTATTAACGGGGTGTAACATGAAATCATTATTCGTGGATATAAATCATTATTCGGAAGGTCGTGTATATATTAGCATTAGTCCGGGCGTGGCCCTCTTTGTCGAGGTCTTTTTTATTTAAGGCTAAAATTATATGTACATAATTCGGATGCTCCTTAAAAGGGGTCTATAAATAAATAATAATAAAGGATATTGTGAGAAGTGCCAATGGTTTAAATATATAAATGGATCATGTTAATCAGAAAGGAACCAAGCGCCTTATTTTGAAAAAATTAAGTGTTATTTACTTTCAGCTATTTAGTTGTCAGAAATGTTATTCTAAATAGAAACAGCGTGGAAATCTGCTATTTTTTTGGTGAGAAAAATTTATAATACAAGTTTACTTGAAAACGTAAGCATAGTTTTGAATTTATTTGACGAAATATAAATTATTGTTTAACGATTATATTTTTCCTTTAATCTACTCTATAAAACAAATAAATTGGCGAAAGAATCATGTCGATATCAATTTCTAAACTCGATAAAAAAAATAAAGCATTTTCAACATATTTTATTTTATTCTCGGCTCCTAAAGCGCATTGGGCGGAACGCTCGGACACGTGTCGACTATTTTTCGATGCAGAATCACCAGAAAAGAAATGGACCAGATCGGTGAACCCACCACTGTATACTCACCTTGTCAGTAAAAATATCTTGTTGGCAACTCACGTATTTTGCTACTGGCTCATTCAATAGTAATGTTTACATAATAATTTAACTTTTAATAATTTACATATATCTTCAGGGGGAGCGTGACTTTTTTTTAGGTTATAAAGAATTGAGCATAGGACTTCGTTTTCCTCAAATGTTATTACTTCGTGTACATCAGTACACGAAGATCCTCAACGAATCTGATGAAATAAGTAAGCTGCCAATTTTAACAAGGTCTCTTTGAGATAAAGTTTTCATAGAAGGTGCTTGGCAATATTTTTTCTAGCCTTAAATGCCTTGAGTACCTGCAACATAACGCGGAATACAAAACGCCAAAACATCTACAGCAATATTAAGTCAGGACACGTCCCAGGTAGAGGGAACCTCGTATGAATTTGTATCAGAAGAGTCGATACGGGGGACATGAGGGCAACTTTGGGCAGTATACCGACCCACCCGGTTAGTAAGTTGATTTGAGTCCCTGGCGTAATGATGACTATACTAGGCTAACTTATATAATGTAATCGTAGTGACATAGGTGGTAATGTCGTTAGGCTAGCAAGGCTGCGAATTGGCTACTCCATCCTCATCGTGCATGTTAACAATAAATGTTTTATTACTTTTTTTGTTGTCTTAAAATGCGTACTTCCTTGGTCCCTCAGGCGCAATTATTCATTGCTTAGGTGGAAGAATAGAAGTGAAGAATCGAAATGGAACTTTTGAAAGAAATTTGATTGAATTATATAAATTAGAATTACACTTACATGTAGTCGGGGCACGGAATTTACAATCAATAACGTTAACTAACAATAACATATAATAAGGGTCTCCCCGTGGGACATAGTTGTCGGTGTAGCGAAAACAACAAAAAAACAGCAATTCCATCTTGAAAATGTAAAGAATAATGAGAAAAATGAGATCAAATAACTAGTATATAACAGAACAAAAACCGACAGTGATAATAATAGATTAATGTTTAAGTTGCATGTTTTGAACTAATATATATATATATATATATATATATATATATATATATATATATATATATATATATATATATATATATTCCAATTTTCCTTGTTTCTTTTTCTGGCAGGGGGTCGATAAAGCAGTACTCTCTTGGTTCACATTTAATACTTTATTTGGTATGTTTCGTTTCGCTCGACATGTTTCGTGCCTTAGTCGCGCCTCTTCAGGGTCTTTCCTTATCAGGAAGTTGCTCCTCCTGTCATCGCAATATTTATTTTGATTCCCTTACCAACCAGCAAGAATGAGTGAAAGCTCGAAGAAGCCGGAGAGGAATCCGGCGAAATATTGCGATGACAGGAGGAGCAAGACCGCTGGAGACAGATGCAGAATGACCAAAAAATATACATACATACATACATACATATATATATATATATATATATATATATATATATATATTTATACTAATTCTAATAATATATAATATGTATAGAAGCGTATCTAGGTATATTCCATGCGTATATAAACAGAACATTTCGAATATTCGATACCCCTTTCCATGAGGATTAATAGTTCTAGCCTGTAAATTATAAAACCACGTATGGAATCCTGGTCCGTTATAAGGAATCATTTATCAAATCCCGCTTGAGAGTTGTAGAGAACAAAAAGGGGTGGAGTATTAAACTTTTCCAACTCCGCCCACCACACCATACAGGAAAAAAAAATTTAATTAATCATAACGGAGAGAGAGACGTCTCAGTAATTGGACTGGGGGTTTTTAGCGGCCTTGAATCTGCGGGCTATTTATACCTAAATGGTTTCATTTAATAATTTTCCAGCCCTTCAAAAACTTTAATTTGAATAAATAAATAACTGCATTATAAATCTTTATATTTATTACTAGCTGAATACCCGTGCTTC
Organism: Gonocerus acuteangulatus; assembly: GCA_946811695.1. Taxonomy (NCBI): domain Eukaryota; kingdom Metazoa; phylum Arthropoda; class Insecta; order Hemiptera; family Coreidae; genus Gonocerus; species Gonocerus acuteangulatus. The sequence continues at coordinate 54,469,325 of OX328127.1, read as the reverse complement.
GTCACGGCAGATAAGTACTTATTTAATTGCGTTAAATAATGATTCATTAAAATTATGTTACTAAACAATTCTGTGCAGTTTATTATAGCACGGTTCCCGTCATACTATATTTTATTCAATGGGCGTTAAAATTTAAAAGTTTATGTTTCCAAGGGGCGAGGTTAGCTCAGTGGTAGAGCACTGGACTAATAAGCTAGAGGCCTTAGTTCAAATCCCGAGCAAGCACTAAAGATTTTTTCTTCTAGTGTCTTTGTTCATGGGTTGAATTCGGCCTTTCTGACCGTCCCTAGGTCAACCCAGCCTTTAATTAATTTAATAATGGGTACCTTGGTTGGTGCTAATGACTGTAGCAGTCGAAGCAGCCAAGGGGAAAATCAGGCGGCCGGCATAGTACTGACCACACTATCTCCCTAGTGTGCCGTATGGTCATGAATCAGATACCTCTATAGTATCTGCCCCTCAGGGCCCTCGTGGCCTGTTACGGGACTGATTTTTGATTATGTTTCCAAGAAGTCATATTGTAACACCCAATATATTTACGAGTATTACCAAGGTTATAGGCGAGAAGGCATTGCAAGGGTTCCGGATATTATTACCTCACCTGGAAAACCTAAGGATATGCCATACATCACGGTTTGACCGGGACTGTCCCGGTAGTTTGCAACTGTTTCGGTGTCCAGCGCCCGGTTTTATCAATGTCCTGGAAATGGCTGTAAGATGTAAAAAGTAATGAATACATGTTTATAAGAATCTTTTTTAAATCAGTTACTTTTCTACAATCAACATTTTTACTACTTCTCACAGTGTCAAAGATATGAGAAGTAATCTAACTGTAAAACGCTGGAACTACCTGCTCAGCGTTGCCAGCTGTCAGACACTACTATTTGGCTGAGAGATTGTTTTAAGAAAATCAAGTAGCAAAAAAAGTTCTGTTCTTATTTTTAAGGTTTGGGTAGACTAACAGTTTAGGATTCCCCCTTCCCGTTAGTTGCTAGGCTTAAAACTCACCAACCATTTTGCTTATAATTTGTACTCTTTTTATTCCCCCCCCTCTCTGGTATGCCCATCCCATATTAATGTGTCTCGGTTTAACTCTCCAAAAATATGGCAAGCCTATCTGACGGGGACAGGCAGAAATGAAAAGCAATTAAAACTCTATGAGGGATAGTTAATTTCTAGTAATTCAAGGTCTGCCATCATAGTTGAAATTAACCTCAATTAGAAATAAAACTTTGAGATAGATAATGTAAAGAAACAGCTGTTCTTTATCGTCCTAGCAACGCAGGCTGCCTAGGCTTGCCTTCTCTAACCAACTCAAACTTTAAACCCCCCTAAAAATGCTTAAAAATACGAATATCAAAAAATCCTTTCTTAGCGAGCGCCTACGTTATATAGGGAGTGTCCATGCAAAATTTCAAAATTTTCTGCCGAGCGGTTTGGGCTGGGCGTTGATAGATGAGTGAGTGAGTGAGTGAGTGAGTGAGTGAGTGAGTGAGTGAGTGAGTGGTATTTGACAAATATATAGTAGATTGCTTATTATAAATGTATGGGATAAATATACATAAGAGGATGTACTTCAGCATGTCCTGGAGGATAATTACATTCTTCATACATTAGCAATTATTTGGATATACATATAAGTAGGTCTTTTAAAGTCGTAGTAGTACTTTTTTTTCTTTCTTTGGTTCTGTTTTATTTAATAATAAGCCTATTTGTTACGAGGCCTCCATGCTACCTCCTCAGAGGCATTTAAAACCTAAACAATTTTTGAATAACTTAAGTTATTCTAGAAAACATTCTACTATAACATACTATTAATAGTCCAGTTTAAAATTTATATTCTAGTTAACCGTTGAGGTGATAAGAAATCAAGGAACGGGTGGGATTCGGCTAAGAGGCAACGTCAGATTTTCAAAAATCTATATTTCAAACGTTTTTGCAAAATAAATATACACATCACACACGAGAATAACCAGAAATATAAGCAAAATTTTATATCATGACAATAAGTTGTTAAACAACGATTTATGGTTTATACAGAACGTAGTAGGGGAAAAAATTAACTATGGCCTACAACTACTACTATAAGTAAAAAAATGGCAAAGATCCAAGTAAGTAGAAAAATAACAGTATTTTTAACCAATTTTTAACAACTAATTTTCAATAACTAATTTCTATATTATTAAAAAATAGTCTAAAAACATATTGTTATTCCTCAGCTTATGTGTATCTTTGCTATTTTTATACTTGTGCCTTGTCTTAATTTTTTTACATACTCTAAACTAAGTTCTGAAACTGAGGGTGAGTGTTGTGAAACTAGAGTTTAATTTGAACGAAAAAAACTTTGTTTACTCAATACGCGTGTAAAAAAAAAAAAAATTATAACCTATTTTTTTTTAATCAAAATTTTTGTTTACTCTTTTAAAGATTTGATTTTTTTTTTTTTTTTTTTTTAAAAATTTGTTATGAGTGCAATTTCAATTGCTACATTTTTTCGGAAAGTGCTAAAATGCTACAATAGACGCCAAAGAATAATAATAAAGTGTAAAATGATATTCTTCCGAAGTGCCATTTAGATTTTGAATAGCTGCTCATTTTTGAGTTATGGTTAGGAAATAGGCTATTATTTTATCGCTGAGTAAGAATTTATTTATTTGATTAAGTCGAGGCGTTAGAGATTCCATTATTTCGCCAGACTGACATTGACACGCCGAATATCTTTTGTGTAAATGACAGCTCTCATTTCATCGCCACCATTCCTTTACAATTTATGCCCCTATTATGTCCTATTTTTCTTTAATTTTATTGTGAAAGGAGGGATTTATTTTGCAACTTTCTCAATGAATACATTTTTGCACTCCTTCATTTAAAAAATATATAATTAAGAGAAACGCAATTTTAAATCATTGATAAATCCAGATATATGTCCATGTCCTATATGAAAGTGCTGATATATTTTGTACATAATTTAAAGAAATTTGTCTTCACAGACTTGTTGTTCATCTCTAACAAACAGTCCAAATAAAAACTTCTTCACGCAGGAGCTGCATAAGTAAGGCATTCCTCTAGGCCAGGGCGCATCTGAACATGGACGTTGAGAGGGGAACACTAATTTTTCGAGAATATATTCGGAACAACTCGAATAACAATAATTGATGTTAGGCTTGTCACAAAATTCCCGAAGCTTGTTTTTTTTAATATACCTAATAAAACTCGAAACAAAAATATGATATTATTTGTACTACTTTCGTGTCTAACTCAGAAAATATTCAGGCTTCAGAAGATATTCCCAAGGATTCAAAAGTTTGTAATGCAATTTCCAGTAATGTCCGATTATTTAGAAATGTTAATATTTATTCCCTGCTTTGAAAAACAGCAATAAGTATGAGCAAAATGGGTAAAAAATAGACATTTAATATACCTACAATTATTGTGGGTAGCTTAAAATGCATTTAGAATTTTCATGTCCAGGAGCTAAATAATATTAGGCAGAAAATGAACCTATGACATTTCTTTTAAATCGTTTCAATTATTTTTTATAATAATTTTTCAATTGAGTTATCGGCGAAAAAATTAACAATTTTTAAATTGTTGCTTAATTCAAACGACATACATTAAATATTTAAAACTTTTTGGATTTCATCCAAAAATAATTGGTCGCTCATCCAAGTATAAAAAAAGTCCGCGCTAAGAAACAGCGTTATCTTAGAGCGTTTCCGATCACATCCCTAGTGCCATTAATAAAAGAACAGAAGTATTTATTGGCAGGTTTGGATCTTTCGTGTAAAATATAAAAAGAAATCTCTAAGAGAAGTAAGATTTCAGACGGCGTAAAAGGAAACAGGCGGTATCCTAAGCGAAAATTACTCCATAATCTTTCTCAATGTTCCCCCTTGGAAACACTATAACCAATACGTTTCTCATGGTTTTACCTCGTTTTACTAAAATACTTGTTTTATTGTTAAATACTATATATATATATATATATATATATATATATATATATATATATATATATATATATATATATATATATATGTTTCTCTCTTAGCTCTCTAGGTGCCTCAAAAATGAACCAATTTTAATGAAATTTGGCATACAAATATTTTGTGTGATTTAAAATGTAAACCAAACAGGCACAATCCTTTTTAGCGCGGTTACTCCCTATCTCCATAGGGGAAACCCGCTTATGAGGTTGACCTCACGACGCAATCCGGAAGTGCAGACTAGAAACTTTCATGTTTCAGACCCTATAGATCACGAAAATATAGGTGGCCCAAATTTGTTTGTGTATATAGATATATATACATATGTTTGTGTGTGTGTGTGTGTGTGTGTGTGTGTGTGTGTGTATTTATATATATGCTTGTCTGTTAACGCTCTAGGAAGGGCAAAAATGGCCCGATTTTTATGAAATTTGGTACAAAAATCTGTCCTCTAATTTGAAAGGTCAAGTTTGTTAACCAGCAGAATCCGCCCACGGGAAGATAGTGTTTGGGGCGAAATTCGCGCAAAAAAAATCGTAACGCTTACGTCTTTGAGTTTATTTGCTTGCAGGTACTTGTTTTATAGGTTTCTTAACATAGAAAAATGAATGAAACCATTTTTAAGTAGACATCTGTAACCGTTTTTGAGAAAAGTGGATTCAATGTTTTTGTAAGTCATTATTTTTTTGTGGGTACTTAGAATCGCCGGATTCAATTGAAATATTTTGTACATATTGGAAATTAATCCCAACTAAGATTTTTAATTTTTGGTTATATTTGGAGTTGAGGAAGTATGCGAACAAAATATTTTATTAATAGACATTATTCGTAAATATCTCGATAACGGTTGGGAAATCGTGGTAAGTGGAAGGTGACCATTCAATGTTTACTAAATGCTCTACAAAAAAGGTTCTGAAGCAATATTCGATGCGGCAACGTCAATCAGAGATATAAGCGCTTAAAACTTAAAAAGTGTTTGTTTTGTTGTTTTGAAAGGGTTTTTCTCTTTGATTATCTCACTTTTTAAATGGTTGTTTCTTGTTTTAAATTGCATTTATCAGTAAATTTAGTATTGTAGTAAAATAAGCTAAGAAACGGTGAAAGGTATTGGTAATAAGTTTGGAGTGGTTGTGGTAATCATGATGGCAGTGGCTAATCATGATGACGTAGTTTGTTTTGAATTCTCCTATCTATATAACCTTCCTCATAGCCTCCAACTGAAGTTATTGTTATTTCTTATTTTATAGAAAGATTTAACCCACGAAAGAATGGAATTTTATTCTCCATGAAGCACATATTTACGGTTGATTATAACAGTAAAACGAATTTGCTAGTAAAACAAGATGCTTAAAATGACAACGAATTTTTGGTTGTTTAGAATAGAGCCTTCTCAGCAGTAGTCAAAGAGTTGTACGTTCTCAGTACATAATTGTATTGACTTATACAGATTAAGAATTATCCGCTTCTGTGTAAGTTGGCTACTGTCAGTTTCCTGTGATTTGTGATGCTAATCTATTCCATTTCTTCGAGATTTACGTAACCGCGCTAAGATGATGAAGTTCCTGCGAGTCGGACTTTTTTTAAATGTTTTTACGGGTAAAATTGACATGAATATCTTTTTTAAGTTCACAGTAATAAAATATCATTTTTTTAAGTAATTGGGCGTGGAATACCTAAAGAAACCACTTTCAAGGTCATATCTATAACCGTTCACAGGCAAAATGGAAAAAACCTAGTCTTTTCGGATCTTCTTTTATCTACATCCAAACCAGTTAGGGAAATCTCAGTAAATTTAAAGTTTCTTTTGAAAGCTTAATTAAATACGGGTTTTAAGTGATTTTAGATTGAACTATCTTATTCAGAGAGATCGACGGTTGACTGGAGCAATTCCGCTTAGGATACTGTCAGTTTCTTGCTCTGGGGCCTAAGATCTTGCTTCGCTTTATTTTACAGTTTTTTACATTCATCAAGAAAGATTAAGACAAAACCTTAACTGTTTCTATTCTAAGCTTTCCAAATTACACAATGGATAAGAGCACAAACTTTTTTTAAAAAAAAAATAAATAAATATAAATAGATGACTAATTGTCTTAATAAAGTTGTGTAACTTTTCACTCCATTTTGGGATGAATGTCCTCCATACGTGCCCACACTCAGGATTTTCCTGGGGTCTTTGACCTTCTAACTGGAAAATTTTACTTTAGGTACTTCTAGAGATTAAACCTGGCTCTGGAGAAAGAGTAATGTGTAAACTCAAAGTTCGTAAATTTCCCTTACACGCCTTGACTTGAGTAACTTGTACAGTCCGCCCTAATTCAGGATGTGCGGCAACTTGATACTTCGGGAAATTACTCCACTAGGTGGCACTAAAGGGTGTGCAGGAAAAGGTTACTCACAACTATTTTCTTTTGGAATTCTCGGAACTATGATACACGGAGTTTTCAACAAATTGCTATATTTATAAATATGACAAAAAAACAATTTTACTCGATTAAACCCGTGTAAAGAAACGGGTAATATTATGCCTTAATCTTTTGTGGCATGTAAAATGAAAAAAAAAATCTTCTGGTGGCTTATTGTTAGAACATCCCCAACCTGAAGCCTGAATATACTGGGCTATATCGTCAAACTATCGAATATGAAAATCGGTACTTTTCAAGAGAGGAAGATAAAGGTTTAATTGTGATCCCTAAATCAGCGCCATAAAAAGACAATGTTACATATTTTTTAAATAAATATTGTTAATCATTTTAAGGTGAAACTATGTACAAACCGATTACTGTATTTTTATTTACAAAAAATCATATTCGTAAGTTTGCGTCTTGGTGCTTATAATCTATTGTTCTTAGATCACCGTTTCAAATTGTCTAATGTTTTATTTCCGAAAGTTGGCTGATTCTTATAGACTAACTATATAAATGTCTACACTTTCAAACTAACGAACTTGACAAATTCGAAATTATGTATTGTACTAATTCTATAGTATTAGCGAGATCTACAAATCAATGTAACGAATATACCATTTTCGTTAGTTTGCCAGGTCAGTTTTTGGTGTCAAACGTAAGACGATTAGGAGCAAACTAGCGAATGAACATATTTGATATATTGACGAAGTAATATATTGATAAATTGTCATGTTCGATACGTTATTTAAGGCATTTCCGGAAATTCTAAAGAGGCTAGAGTTTCGACAAATTACCACAAGCCGTATCGTCCGCACTACAAGAGTCGACTATCAAATTTTAAAAACGAGATTTTTCATATTCGATAGTTTGACATGGTAAGCACTATATGTAACAACATATATGCCGTGAGGTTTTCTCTTCTTCAGAACAGCATCGCTAAGAGCTGCCCACTAAGAGCACAAGTGTTTTGCTAGTGGTCCATTTCCCGTCAGGAGTCGCAATATTCTCTTTAGGCACGTCCTTACCATTTAGAGGTTGTAATGAGGCTTTCTTCTCAGACAGATTATGTATCTTACCTACCGCTGCTTTCTTATTTATTGTTTTTCTCAGGCATTCATTTCCTTAAGCAGGCTACACACGGTGAGGCAGGTCTGTCAGTTTGGCCTGAAAATGCCTCCGGAAAGCCGTTCGCCTGAACGTGTATCTAATCCGGCCGGTCTGTCAGTTAAGACTGTTTACACACGGTCTGCTTTACTGGCAAATCTTTATGATATTTCATCATAAAAGAGCTCATGATCCTAAAAAGGTTCCTCTAAAGGATCCCTTCTGGCTGTTTCATAATATTATTATTTCTCTTTATTAATAACAATCTGCCCGTGGGGTCTCCCCATGGTCTAAGTGGCTAACGCCTTAGATTCATAACCGGGGCACAGTGGGGTATAGGACTAATAATCCTGGTCAAAAACATTTCTGATGCTTAATTCATTTTCTTTGATTATATACTCTGAAAAATGGATCATATATGATTTCAGTTATGGGTTTCAAGGCAATAATTGCATTCTGGGGTTTCCCGTGGTCTAGTGGTTAGCGCATTCAGATTCATAAGCGGAAGATGGTGGGTTCGATCCCCACTGGCGGAAGAAAATTTTCTCATCCTATGGCTCGTTGGACCATGGGAATAGATGTCGGCGATAATGGCCTAGACGTCGAAGCGCCGTAAAAAAAAAAAGCATTTGTTTTAAATCTACTATATATTTGTCAAATACCACTCACTCACTCACTCACTCACTCACTCACTCACTCACTCACTCACTCATCTATCAACGCCCAGCTCAAACCGCTCGGCAGAAAATTTTGAAATTTTGCATGGACACTCCCTATATAACGTAGGCGCTCGCTAAGAAAGGATTTTTTGATATTCGTATTTTTAAGCATTTTTAGGGGGGTTTAAAGTTTGAGTTGGTTAGAGAAGGCAAGCCTAGGCAGCCTGCGTTGCTAGGACGATAAAGAACAGCTGTTTCTTTACATTATCTATCTCAAAGTTTTATTTCTAATTGAGGTTAATTTCAACTATGATGGCAGACCTTGAATTACTAGAAATTAACTATCCCTCATAGAGTTTTAATTGCTTTTCATTTCTGCCTGTCCCCGTCAGATAGGCTTGCCATATTTTTGGAGAGTTAAACCGAGACACATTAATATGGGATGGGCATACCAGAGAGGGGGGGGAATAAAAAGAGTACAAATTATAAGCAAAATGGTTGGTGAGTTTTAAGCCTAGCAACTAACGGGAAGGGGGAATCCTAAACTGTTAGTCTACCCAAACCTTAAAAATAAGAACAGAACTTTTTTTGCTACTTGATTTTCTTAAAACAATCTCTCAGCCAAATAGTAGTGTCTGACAGCTGGCAACGCTGAGCAGGTAGTTCCAGCGTTTTACAGTTAGATTACTTCTCATATCTTTGACACTGTGAGAAGTAGTAAAAATGTTGATTGTAGAAAAGTAACTGATTTAAAAAAGATTCTTATAAACATGTATTCATTACTTTTTACATCTTACAGCCATTTCCAGGACATTGATAAAACCGGGCGCTGGACACCGAAACAGTTGCAAACTACCGGGACAGTCCCGGTCAAACCGTGATGTATGGCATATCCTTAGGTTTTCCAGGTGAGGTAATAATATCCGGAACCCTTGCAATGCCTTCTCGCCTATAACCTTGGTAATACTCGTAAATATATTGGGTGTTACAATATGACTTCTTGGAAACATAATCAAAAATCAGTCCCGTAACAGGCCACGAGGGCCCTGAGGGGCAGATACTATAGAGGTATCTGATTCATGACCATACGGCACACTAGGGAGATAGTGTGGTCAGTACTATGCCGGCCGCCTGATTTTCCCCTTGGCTGCTTCGACTGCTACAGTCATTAGCACCAACCAAGGTACCCATTATTAAATTAATTAAAGGCTGGGTTGACCTAGGGACGGTCAGAAAGGCCGAATTCAACCCATGAACAAAGACACTAGAAGAAAAAATCTTTAGTGCTTGCTCGGGATTTGAACTAAGGCCTCTAGCTTATTAGTCCAGTGCTCTACCACTGAGCTAACCTCGCCCCTTGGAAACATAAACTTTTAAATTTTAACGCCCATTGAATAAAATATAGTATGACGGGAACCGTGCTATAATAAACTGCACAGAATTGTTTAGTAACATAATTTTAATGAATCATTATTTAACGCAATTAAATAAGTACTTATCTGCCGTGACGAAGCACGGGTATTCAGCTAGTAATTTATAATTGTTAGGTATAATACGTATAATTTTATAAATTTTCTATCAATGACAAATGTTATCATATGACACATACACATGCAGACACGCCTACACACAGCCACCAACCCACGCGCACGCACGCACAAACACACACACCACTTCCTTGAAATAACTCAGAAAGTAATGCCAATTTTGAATAAGCATCCATGTATTTATTTACAAGGGATGGGAGCTAGCTTTTAGCGCGGTTCCTCCCTCCCCTATAGGGAGGAACCCCGCTTATAAGGTTGATACAATGAAACAATCCGAAAGTGCCAACTAGAAAATTTCGCGCTTCAGAACCCGTAGAGACCGAAAATAACGGTGGTTCAAATTTGTGTGTATATATATATATATATATGTATGTATATATATATATATATATATATATATATATATATATATATATAAATATATTTGTCTGTTCGCTCATTTCTGGCTTCCCTAATGGTCCGATTGTGATGAAATTCGGTACAAAAATCCGTCGCCCAATTTGAAAGGTCAAGTTCGTTAACCAGCAAAATCCGCCTACCGGAAGATGGCGTTTGGGGCGAAATTCGCGCAAAAAAAATCGTAACGCTTACGTTTTTTAGTTCATAAGTTTCTAAGTACTCGTTTTATATGATTCCTGGGCTAGGAAAACGAATGAAACCATTTTCAAGGCGATAGCTTTAACCGTTTTCGAGAAAATTGGAAAAATATTTTTTGAATACCGTTTTTGGTTTGGGTACTTAGAATCATTGGATTCAGTTGAAACATTTTCTGCATGTTCTACTTTCATCAAAACTAATATGTTGAATTTTTGGTTACGTTTGGAGTTAAGGAAGGGTTAGAATAAAATATTTTATTAACAGACATAAAAAGTTTTAGTAACTTTGTTTACTTTCCTTAATATCTCGAAAAAGGTTGAGAATCTTGGGAAACAGAAGAATACCATTAGAAAGCTTATTAAATGCTCTAAAAAAAAGGTTCTAATGAAAGTTTTGATTAGGCGATGTCAATCGGAGAAATAAGAGCTTAAAACTTTAAAGTAATTGATTTCGCTTATTCGAACTGTTCTTTTTGTCTGTTTTTTATTCCTTGTTATTTTTTAATTGCTTATTGTTGGATAATGTATTTGTAAATAAAAGAGGTTAAGAAAAATAAGAAAAACAATTTAATGTTAGAGATATGGATTTCCAAGATATATAGCTTTTCAACTGCCTAGCGTCCTTCCTAGGGAGGGTTCTTTGTCTTTGATTTTGGTACTTAGAATTATGGGATACAGTTGAAACATTTTCTGCATGTTCGAGTTTCATCAACACTAATATGTTGAAATTTTTGTTACGTTTAGAGTAAAGGAAGGGTTAGAATAAAATATTTTATTAACAGACAAAAAAAGTTTTGGTAACTTTGTATAATTTCGTTAGTATCTCGAAAACCGTTGACAATCTTGTGAAGCGGAAGATTACCATTCGGAAGCTTACTAAATGCTCTACAAAAAAGGTTCTGAACAAAGTTTTAATTAGGCGATGTCAATCAGAGAAAAAAGTGCTTAAGGCTTTAAATTAATTGATTTCGTTTACTCCAATGGTTCTTTTTGTCTGTTTTATTTCCTGTTATTTTTTAATTGCTTATAGTTGGATAATGTATTTGACAATAAAACTGGTTAAGTAAAATAACAAAAACAATTTATTGTTAGAAATATAGATTTCCAAGATTCCAAGACCTTGTCACTAGCGGGTCCGTTTCTAGTGTAGCGGACCCTTCCAGGTAAGATTGTAAATCATGACCTTTCAAGACTTTACTACTCACAGGAATGGCGTTAGTGACCTTAAGGGTTGACACGCCATTATAATAATTAATTTAAAAAAAAAAAAGACTGGTGGAACCAAAATAATAACTGCTTCTATTTTAATCTTTCCAAATTAGACTAGGGATATGAACAGAACCGCGCTAAGATGATGCAGTCCTGCGAGACGGACTTTTTTTTTATATCCTTTAATATATCACTATCTTGAGGGTTACCTACAGAATTGCAATTTTGTAGCATATAGCAATTCCATTGCCGTCCGTAGAAGTATGTAACTTTTCACTTTTACTCTCTTCGAATCTAAAAAATGGTAACAATAATGTACCCTGAAGTCACACTTCATTTTTTTTGTACAAACTTATCTTCTTTTTTATGTGGTGCTATCCATTTTTATTTAAACTGTGAAATTTGAAACGAAAAAATATGAGTTTGATTTAATTGATTTGTTTCTCTGAATAATCGGCATATTTCAACAAAGAATTCTGGGAAATTCTATTTTTTTTTTTTTTTTTTTTTTTTTTGCAGCGGCCATTAGCACATCTGTTCTTTATAATTAAGGTTCTTTTATATGCTGCATGATGTCAAATACATTTTGTCAAGTCATTGTTTTGACTACGGAAAACAAAAAACTTAAGAAATGCATTCGTGAACTTTGATATTGACTGGCATGTACTCGTACACGCAAATACGCGCGAATCCGCGATTTCTGATTATATATTCTTAAAGCTGAATACTTCCTTTCAATATTGATATAAAAACAACAGGTTGGAAATGCTTGGAAGTATAACAAAAACCTTCGAGTTATGTAAAATTTGACGTTAAAAATGCCAATAGATTTTATATTTTCTTATGTGGTCAAACTAATTAACAAATGGCCTAATTATTGCTAAAAAGCAATAAATGTACTCTCGCTTACCTGCTCCAGGGTGATCCATTACCAAAATTGCAATACAAATTCCAAACTCGAGAAAAATTAACTTTTTACAGAGATAAATATACGGAGTAGAGTTAACAAGTCAGTGTCCTATTAATAACTGTAGACTTTGTTGTGGTACACCTGGTTTACGGGTAATGTCAGGACAGGGATTAGCCTTACATGTAGTACACAAAATATTCGACTCATTTTAGCAGTAATTACTTTTCGTCTCAGATAAATTTTACAAAATGGACTTTTGGCCAGCATTTCAGGGCAAGTACCCCACTGTGCGGCGGCAGGACGTTTCTCATCTCACGGCTCGCTGGGAAAATTCCTAGATTGCCTAAATGTCAAAGCGCCGTATAAAAAAACAAACAAAAAAACAATATTCTCGTGTCATAAAATTGTTAGGATTTTTCGAAAGAAGATTAAAATTCATTCATTCCATCTTTACTCAGCTAAGTTGTTTTGTTGCAACGCTTAATTAACATATATTTCAAAAAGAATAGTATGTATCGATACACTAACGCTATTATTGCAGCATTTACGAAAACAAATCTTTATAGCCATAAATGTTTAATAATATGTTGTTACATTTTAATATGAGAGGATTATAAAAATCCCTACCAATTGGCTTTAGGGAATAGAGACATAGAGTTACACGTAAGGAGTACAAAGCGGAGGTCAGTTAGGAACCAGTGAAGTAGACCATCTAGGAGATGTACATCCACGAAAGCAGATGTAGTATTGTCCAGGAATGTCATATCTAGACTGCCCCTCCTGGCTTTCCTTCCCTCATCAAAATGGTAAGCCTACAAGCTTACATCCTCTATTCCATCCTATGGAGCTGTCTCGTTCAATCTCCGAAACTGCGTATGAGTATCATTGAACCCGGATCTCTTCTACGTTCTACGCCTTTTATTTTAGCAATTGCAGAAGACAACTTAGTCGTTCTAGTTGTTGTTTTTTCATAAAATGCTTACTTAGTGTCCATTTGGAAATTATAGAATAGAAACTCTTAATATTTGCTCGTCAATGAAAAGAAATCAACACTTCCTATAAGCGTTTTTTAAAAAAATGTATTAGGCTTTCGTGTTTAAGATATTCCTCAAAATAAACGAGAAATAATCAAAGATTGCCACGCAATTGACGCGGCGTTGCGCTATTCTCCATGATGTAAATTTTCTTCTTCTTCGATATCCTCATCGATCTGTGTTATCAAAAATTCTTCAATAACTAGGCACACTATCCCGTTCTCCGTTCTAGAAAATAGTGCCCTATATCGTGTCTGTGCAGAATGCTGAAGTTTAGGGCTACCAAAAACATTACAATGATTGATGTGGATTCACTCTGCCTTAAATCCTACAGTTATTAGTTTGAACGTTTAACACACCAAAGTGAAAAGTCGACTCTTTAGAAAAAAAGTCCGACTCGCAGGAACTGCGTCATCTTATTGAGGTTCCGTTCTTTTTCTTAGTGTCATTCGGAAAGCTTGAAATAGAAGCAGTTATAATTTGGTTAGACCATTCATGAAATAATTAAATGGAACTTAGGATAAGACAAGGAAAAAGGGTATATACATATACTGCTCAGGTTCCTTCTAGATATGCCTCTGTTGACTTCGCTGATAAAGAGAACGACCTAAAAATCAGTTCTTTTATTAGATCTAGCCATATTAGTAGAAAAGGGATTACAAGAGCGAATATGAATGGGGCTAATTTACCAGTCGCAAGCACGTTAGCCCAACAGAATCGGATGCGTCGTGCTTGCTGCGTAGGCAGCATGTGATAGTTGCAGATGTAGTGAGTGCCAGACAAAGACACTAAAAGTTAGATCCTGCTGCAGAGTTGTAAAGCATCCTAGCCGTAGCTACTCCATTCTTACCTTTGGGTCTGCATCAATGACATTCAAACAGTGAGGGGGCGCCGCTACAGCCTTTTCGTGACTATCATTGCAGCTTACCTAACCTAAGAAACAACAATGTGGTGAAATAATTTGTAAAACGTTTTCCCTTCTATATTAGAATAGACTTTATCAACGATTCTACGCAAGAAACCATGGAAAGCAGTGGCTTGGACTTGAAGAATGAATGTTGGTAATTGGGAACAATACCTAAGGGGGTTGATCAGAAGTCTCGTGCAGCAACCCTCCTGAAATTTAATTATAGGGGAAGGGGACAGGGTTTTGGGTAAAAAGAAAACTCAAGTGGTTTCCATTATCATAATTAAACGATTCACAGTGAAAAGTAGGGCTTGAAAAATGAGGGTAGAGGAGCCATTAGAAAGACTGCGGACGGTGTCGGGCCGTGAACAATGACGTCGGCATTCATCAAGGAGGCTTATGAGGTTTTTACCATTTCACTGCAAATCTGACAACTGTTTCTAGTCATTCATTCATTCCCTCTTGATCTTGAGTCGATCTAAACAATTTGTTTGCTTTAATAAAGAGAAATATGTCCTCTAGTCAGAAAGAATATACAAAAAAGTCATTCCAGCATGGAAGATTAAAGAAGATTCAGTAGATTTTTCGTTCACTGCCTTTTCTACGAGTTCCACATTCTCTACATCTTCTACGATTTTCCTAATATGTTACATTCAAAATTATTATTTCAACAATGTCTTTTACAAGTCCCAATTTTATCACATATTTGTTAAATGGTAGAAGGGACACTATTAACTACTAACTCGGCAAAGATATTGGAGGCATGCGCTCTGCTCTAAAGAATCTTCTAATGTTTAAGTTTATAGTTAAGATTCTTTTCAGCGGTCCCTTCTTATCTTCGTCTTAGTTCAGTCCTCAAAAAAGTCATCCAATCCTAAAGTACTCCCCACATGTTTTAACTCCCTAAATTTTATTCCTCGTTTCATTCTCGTAACGTCCGCTCCCGTCCTTCTACCGGTTACATTACTTCATATCGTACGAAATCATTCGAGAAGAAACCTTCCGTTATCCATGGCTTTGCCTATCCGCCGAACTACCTTTCTATGATACCTCTATTTCACAGATCTTCCTCCGCCTATCCAAAAAGATTCACTCAACCCCTACCTATATTTTTATAAGTACCTATATTTTTTTAACAATTGGTAATTATTTAACATAATGCGAATTATAGGTCATTTCTTCATATGTAAAATATTTCGTAATAGGTATGTGTCTCAAAATAAGGAAATAAATCTTTCAGAACATTACATTTATTTAACACATTTCATAACAAATTTAAAATCAAAGCACGGCAACGTCTTTAAAATTGTACTAACCATTTTTAGAATGCAATAGTTATGAAATAGTGTGTTTCTAAGTGTATTGTCTCTGACAACATTTTTGGGTGAATTCGAAAAGATAAAAAAGATCTTTGTCATCACTTTTCATTTTTACTTAACTTTTTCCTTCATGACATAATACACCATTAGAGCACTAAAGCTAACACGGTTCAGGCACAGGCACATATTCAAGCTTCTCCATTGAGAAGAATAAGAGCCTCCCACTAGCAGCGCACCACAATGGACTCGGCTGAAGGAAAAGGAATCCAACCTTTTCAGCACCACATCCAACCCATCCATTTCCCCATCACGGCCCAATACCTTTTCTCTCCAGGAAGGCTTCTAGGCTCCAACCTCTACAGGTGCACTGCCACAGGATTTATTCTAAGTACCTCTTGCATGCAAAATTGCCATGATATTTTCTTTTAATATTTTTATTTGTTTTTTTGTTATTATTGTCTTCCACATGAGGTTCGAATATCGAATACTACATTAAACAATGGTAAACTATCACTTAACATAATTATGGCCCTGAAGGCGTAAACTATTGAACTCACTCCCACACGCATGTATATTTACTATGCTTAGGCGATAGAACATTTCTTTTAATTTTTTTATTTAAATTACCGTCCTCCACATGAGCTCCGAATACAATATGAAATTGCATTATTACACTATACCTAACTTAAAACAATAGTCTAAAAAGCTTGTTTTGTTTTTTTTTATTAATGCAAAATCAATAATAATAGTGGTATACGTTCTCTCACTTACGCATACGTTTTTGTTGTTTATTTACTTCCCCATATTTATTGTTATGTTACTTCCCTATATTGTAAAATTGGAACTAGAAATTCTGTAACTAAAATGACGGATAATCTGGTATGAGGAACAGATTGTAATATTCTTCTTAATATATAAATGAAAAAAATGACCTTCAGCCGTACACTTCTGAACACACACATACGTATTTATTTATTTATTAGTTTGTACGCAGCTTGGGCAATAAAACATTTGCTATTAAATGAAGAATACTAAAACGGTTCTTTGTGCTTGTTAGTTGAATAGTCACATGTCTTGCAGGTGTCAATGCTAGTGTTATAAAAAGTCAGTTCAGATTTATGTGAAAGTAGATGCAATGTTAATGTTATTAGCTCAGTTGAGAAAGTAATATGTACAGTAGTTGTCATTGTAGGAAAGCTATAATAAAATAAAATAATAAAGTAATTAATAAGAGGTGAAGGAATGGTTTGGTTTCAGCTAAGAGAAAAGGACAGGTTTTCAGAAAATATAGTCCATATTTCGAACGTTTCAGAATGCTCTTTTGGAGCCATCTTCGGCAGTGACTGTCTGGGGGATGGCGGAAGTCCAACGCTACAGCAGTTAAGCGACCACGGTGACGCCATTGCAGAAGAAGACTGCCAAAGAGCACGACGAAACATTCGAATTTTAGACTATTCTGACGTTTTCAGTTAGCCGAATCCCAACAATTCCTTGACTTCTAACCATAGAATTTGATTACCTCGATGCAAACCATGTAAAGCTATTTTAATAACCTGACTATTAAGTTCATTTCGAATTTTATTCAATGACCTTCCGCCTACACATGAAAAATAGTTGAGATTTGGGTCACCATTTATTTTAGTTGATGTCGTTATTTCTATTTTTATTAACCTCCGGACAAATATATTTATAACATTTTGAGAAACATCCGAAAAGATAAACTCCCCGATGTTAAATTAATTTTCCGTTTTTCGCCAACATTCTGAAAAAGCTTAGTCTTTCCTCCCCTTGAGCCCTGATTAAGTTAGTGCTCCAAGTCTTAGGGTTCTGTCAGTCCCAGCTCATCCTCCCAGTAAAAAGGCTACTCTCCTTGAATGTAAAAGCCCGGTGTAAAAGTTTTACAGCCCCCTTCCTGTAGATCCTCCTTCGTCAATGGCTTGACCTAAAAATGAACCGGATGGTCTGGGAGAAAAACAATAGCGGTAAGTTTTATCTTTTCGCAGATCGTACGGAATAAAACAGTTTTATGCCCTGGGTGTTTAGAATCGTTCTCGTTTACACGGCTTTTACAGGCTCTGCTTAAGTTGATGGGGGCTCATCTTCGTCGAAATCATCACAAGAACTCCCGGTTGAATTTTGATTTCATAATCATTCCAAACTCCAGTTCTCGCCTTTTTTTCTGCTAATGATCTTATCATCAAAATAGAACCACTTTTTACGAAGGCGACAAAAAAGAAATGTCCTCCCTTGTAAGGAATAATACGTTACATTTATTTTAAATTCATTTATTTACATGGAGCTCACAAAGTGGAAATGTATTCTTCGCGTTGAATCATTAATTTGTTATTTTAGAAGTCCCGCAACTTAGGCAATGTCTCTTTTAACGGTTTATGACTTAGGAAATTACACCCAGTCCGAAAAAATAATACAATAAATAAATATATTAAAAAAAATAAGATACATAAAAAAATAAGAACTTCAAATTAAAATAATAATAATACGATTTTTTTTCATCTGGACAAAGATCAATTTAAAATTTGATTCTATGTATATATCCGTAATTCAAACTTAACTATATTTAAATTTTATAGATTTTATTAAATTAGTATCCGTTGGCTGTCTTTAAATTTTGGAGTATATTATCGAGAAGTGTGGTTTAAGGGCTACCTGGTGATAATATGTCAACTATGCGATATGCAATTAGTTACAGTCTAGTCAGGGAGTTACGTTGAAAGTACGAATAAAGTTAAAGATATATAATAGCCGTATAAAATAGTTATAAAAAAAAAAAGCCTGCAAGAAGAAAGATAGTTTAGGAAAAACAAACATAATTGATAATTTATAAAACAAATACTTTTCTGAGATAATAATAAAAAAAAAAATATATTTATACAGAACGTAAGTAAGCATCAAATAATGAAGTAATATCGTGAATGATTTTAATTTTATTATCTTATTAGTATTCATTCAAATACCGCGCTTATTATTTGTACGGGACATCTGCCAGAACTCGTATTTGCCTTCAGGTTTCAGTAACTAAATAACACATGTCCCTGTCCGAAACACAATGGTTTTCTCTCCCTGAGACAGAACACAATGAGTTCTGGTGAAACGGAACTCCCCTAACATACAATTCGAGAGCACGTATGTTCCCATATCGGCATTTAGCCGATAAAGGAAGGAATATGGGTCCGATGTCTCTTCTCCGAGCTATTTCACGACACCAGAAATGTTCCCGGCAATTTCTGTTCTTCAGCACTCTTACAACAACATTCTCTGGTAATTGTTATGCGGGGTCTCCCGTAGTCTAGTGGCTAGCGCGCTGGATTCATAAGCGGGAGATGGTGGGTTCGATTCCCACCTCCGGCAGGAATTTTCTCATCTCAAGGCTCGCTGGGAAAATTCCTCGCTGCACCCTGGATGTCGGCGCTAATAACCTAGAAGTAGATGCACCGTAAAAAAAAAAAAAAAAAAAAAAAAAAAAAAAAAAAAAAAAAAAAAATTGTTATGCGTTAATTTTATTATTGTTATGAGGAGTTCTTTTCGACAGTCTCCTGGGAAAATGTTTTTCGGGGTGTATTGCCAGCCAGCAAGTATTCCCGTTTGTTGGACACTTTTATTAAGTTTCTCCGAGAGTTTCAAGTAGGCAACAAAAAAAGTTAATCATCTCATTTTATTTTTTTACAATTTTTTGAATTACCCAGTACTGCCTGCTGGGATGATTTCATGAGCTCGTTTGATACCTTGAGGTACTTGGTGGCTGTTGAGTTTCGATTGATCATTCGGTACAGAGATATCAATTATATCAGCAGTATTATTATGCTCCTCAATGATAAAAAGTCCGACTCGCAGGAACTGCATCATCTTAGCGCGGTTCCATTCATATCCCTAGTGTCATTTTGTATACTTAGAATAGAAACAGTCATTACAAGGAACCGGATTCTTAGGTTTTCACGTATTTTTTTCCTTTCTCATGATAAACATGATAAAGGTCGATTTTTTATATGATTCGCGTCTTGTAGTATCATTCATGCAAATTTGGAAGAACCTAAAAAAACCTATTCTGGATTCTGGACCTAAAACCCGATGGAATGACCTAGACGGACCGGTGACAAAGGGCCAGCAGCTTGACCGGTGCAGTGTACCCTTATACCTGGAACACCCTAGAGCCTGGCTTGGCCAGGCTCCACTGCGAGACATGAAATTTTTATTTCATTGTTCAATGTATTCAAAACTATCAAAATGTTTATAATTTCTAAATGTTTCATAAAATAATTACAATTTAAAACAAACAATTAAAAAGTGAGCTAAACAACTACGAATACCCGTTAAAAAGAACACATTCACAGTTTTCATCACCGTTTTCTCCGATTGACATCGACTAATCGAAATCTTCTCCGAATATTAATTATAGAGAATTTAGTAAGCTTTTGAATAGTTTCTATCCACTTATGACGATGCCCCAACTGTTTTCGAGATATTAAGGAAAATATGCGAAGTTCCCAAAACTTTTCATGTCTCTTAATAAAATATTTTATTCTAATTCTTCCTTAACTCCAAACGTAACCAAAATTTACACATATTTGTATGTATGGAATTTAAACATGCAGAAAATATTTTATTCGAATCCCATGAATTATTCGGATCTAAGTAACCAAACCTTAAAAACTTAACAACTATTTTTCCTATTTTCTCGGAAACGGTTAAAGCTATCGCCTTAAAAATGGTTTCATTCGTTTTACTAGCCCAAGAAGCCTATAAAACGAGTACTTACAAGCTTATGAACTCAAAAACGTAAGCGCTACGATTTTTTTGCGCGAATTTCACCCCAAACGCCATCTTCCAGTGGGCGGATTCTACTGGCTAACGAACTTGACCTTTCAAATTAGACGAAAGATTTCTGTACCAAATGTCATCAAAATCGGACCATTATTCGCCGAGATATGCCGCGAACAGACAAACATATATATATATATATATATATATATAAATTCGAACCACCATCATTTTCGGTCACTAGGGGTTCTGAAACGCAAAATTTTCTAGTCGAAACTTCTGGATTGCGTCATGAGATCAACCTTATAAGCGGGGTTCCTCCCTATGGGGGAGGGAGGAACCGCGCTAAAAAGATCTGGTCATGGGCGTATATAGAAAATAATTACGGAGGGGGCTGGGAAAATTTCGGGGGGGTGGGCCTGGGACAATTTACGGTGTATGGAATACCAACAATTTCTATCTTGGAAGAGTTTCAGCCAACTTAAACGCTATTACACCCAAAATAGAATATGTTTTATGAACTAAACGATCTTATTTAATTTATTTTTAATGGTTTTAGGAAATTTTTACCGATCAAATCAAAATTTCGGGGGGGGGGCTGCAGCCCTCTCAGACCCCTCCCCTTATATACGCCCATGGATCTGGTCTATTATGGTGAACGGTCTGTCATCAAACCTTTGTCCTAGTATATTTTAATTCTATAATTTCTTTTTCTTTTCTAAAATGGTTGTAGGATTTTTTTATTATTTATTTATTTACTACTGGATCACAATGATGGTATTTGAAAATAATAAATAATGGAGGGAAGCCCCCTTCTCTTCTTTTATGCATTTCTCTGTCTATAAAATTTAGGAAATATAAAGAAAAAACCTATTAGTCAGAAATACATTCCCCAAAAATAATACCAATATATTCTCGACAAAACCTTGTGTTTCCTAGGATTAAAGAATTATTAAAGAATAGGCGAACACTAGGCAAAGAAAACTGACAGAAAGAAAAAAAAAGTAAATAAAAAAAAGGGGAAAAGAAGCTGAATTTTGATAAATATTCTGACATATATACTTGGTCAAAGTAAACATTTTCCACAATAAATTAAGAAATTTCCTAACCAAATTCAAACTTTCTCATTTCAAATCCTACTTTTTCCACCTTAATTCAAATGGAAAAGGCTGAATTTGGTTTAGACAAAGTTGAAGTTAAAATTAAATAGGTGAAATTTGAAATGAAAGAAGTTGAATTTGGTCTTAAAATGCTTTTTATGTCTAGTGAGCAAGTGTTAATACATAAAAAAAATGGGTCATTATCGGTGAAAAGTATGGAAAGGTGAGTGTGTATGAGTAATTATTCTCGTCATCCGTAGTGAGTGGTTTATATTTTCTAGTAAGCAGTTCATTGCACTGACTATATTTTAGTAAGTATATTCTACACTCCAACATAAAATGTATAAGGTTGTGATCCTGAAATGTTTCGGAGTTTCAACGAGTAATTGAAGAAATGATGAAAACACCGTTATTGAGATTGAAAAACGTCTCTCACCAAAAAAAAAAAAAATTAATTAATTAACACACCGGTGGCTAAATAAACCCGTTTTTCTTTTACAAAAATAAAACTCTGCTGTAGCGTGAACGAATGCCCAGAATGATACTTTAGTAATTGGAAAGAGTGAGAAAGTACACATATACGCCTCCATATTTAACTTTTCAATTTCCATTAACTTACAAGTAAATATCTTTTGGAAGTAAAGTTTAAGAATTTACGTTGTTCAGTGTGGTACTAAACACATTTTATCTATTGCATAAAAATGAATCGCTAAATGTGTTGGTAAGCGCAAATCTCGAGAACAACTGAACCGATTTCGCTAATTCTTTTTTGTTAATATTCCTTGAACTACGAGGATGGTTCTTACGGAGAGAAAAATTTAAAAAAAATTGCCTGAAAAAGTCTAAAAACAACACTCTTCGGGTCTTTTTCACTTCCTTAACGAAAATTCATTTTCAAATAAAAACATATGTTCTCAATTATAATATTTTTAACAGTTAACGTATTTGTGTATCTATTATATAAAAATGAATCGTCAAATGTGTTGGTAAGCGCAAATCTCGAGAACGCCTGATCCGATTTCCCTAATTCTTATTTTATAATATTCCTTGAACTACGAGGATGGTTCTTACGGAGAGAAAAATTTAAAAAGTTGCCTGAAAAAGTCTAAAAACAACACTTTTGGGGTATTTTTTACTTCCTTAACGCAAATTCATTTTTAAATAAAAACATATGTTCTCAATTATAATATTTTTAACAGTTAACGTATTAGGTTTTTTTGTGTATAAAAAAAAATTCACTATAACAGTAATAATAAGAACATGTGGAGGCCCGGTGGCCGTGAGTTTTAAGGCTTGAGAACTTAACACTCCGGCCAAGGGTCGTGGGTTCAATTCCCACTATAGGGTGGTGGCTTTTCTTTAGAAAAAAGGAAAGGTATCAACCCTATCCTGGCTAGAAAGGGTAGTAACCTATAGATAACTTGTCCTAAAATTCGTATTTACTAATAATGGACGTTAAAATTTAAATAAATAAGAACACGTAATCACAAGGTGACAATAGAATCACATGTTAATAATGCAATTTCAATTGATTTATATTTGCGTTAACGAAGTAAAAAAGACCCTATTTTTCTATATTCCCATACAAAAGATTCGTGATAATACTTAAAGGTCAATTTGAACTTTAATACCATACCATAAAGTTTAAGTGTTAGTGGAGGGGAAATATACCATTGTATACGATGGTAACATTACTCAAAAACTAATTGTCTATGGTAAAATGTAAATTGTCAGTGGTAATATGTCACATGAAATGTAAACGTCTCTTTCCTGTGCATCTATAATATTATAATATTACAAAAGTGTTGTGTCTTACTAAATATGCCTCCTATAAGACGGCGGACATATTTAGGCAGAAGAACCCGAAATGCAATGAATCAAATTAATTATCAATGTAATCGTACTGCCCAGGAACGTGAAGATCGCAATGAACGTGAAAGAATTCGGTTAAGACAGACCCATGAAGCCCGACATTCGACTAATAATGGTGCAAGTTTGAATCGAGCTGCTGTCAATTGATTACAGTGCTTACAACTGTGTTGCTATTGGATCTATGAACTCAGTTTGACTATAAACAAATCCCAGGGTCAGTCATTAAGAGTTAAACCATCTGCTCTGTTTGTTTACGCGCCAGGTAATCAAACAAAAAATATCGTGTACCATAAAGTACTACAATAAAAATGAAACTTAATTTAGAATATGTAAAAATAAAATGAAATATAATAAGTAGGTATCATAATAAGAAATCTGATGTAATTTTCATTGTGATTTTTTAGTGATTATTAAAAGAATTTTAAGTGTTTTATAATTTTTATTTTTTTACATAATGTTGTCTGTTTGTGCTTTAGGGCAAAAAACTACAAGGTTACCATTACAAGGTTGTCATAATGTAATTGTTGATTTATTAAGTTTCTTTTTTTCTTTTTCTTTTTATCTTACTAGCTGACTCGGTGTCCCAATCAGCAGAATAAGTATTAACAAAAAAAAAATTAAAGACTCGACTGTTGGGCGGTGCGAAGTTCGCCGGGTCAGCTAGTTTATTATAATAGCTGAAATCTCGTAACAATCATCAAAAAATAAATCTATAATTATAATAAATAGCATTTTTGCATTTTTATTAATTTTATAATAATATCATCACAAATGTGATTTTCATAATGCTTATTCACAGTGGAAATGTAATTTTTTGATAATAAATTGTATAATTTCTCATAAACTGATAAGACGAAATAATTAAAATTGCACATCTGACAGATTAATTATAAACGGAAGTTGAGGGCAAATTTATGATCTGGCCGCCCGGGCGATTGTTGGGGCGGGGTAAGTGAGATGGATCGCGAGGCACCCCACCTCTCCCAATTCCTCTATCTACTCGACCTGAAGTTTTTCGCAAATATGCCTTCGCCGTTTCAATTTACTTAACTGTACTAATTAGAAAAATTAGTTCTACCCGAAAAAAGCCCGGAACTGCGTCATCTTGGCGCTTTCTATAGCTTCTTATCCCTGGTGTCATTTGGAATAAGTGTACTTAATATGTTGTAAAAACGTTAAACAACTACTCTGATGGAAATCTTGAAGATATTTAGGTGCCATTAAGTACTAACAAATTACTGTACATACACAAATTACTGTCGCCCGGCCTTTGCGAGTTTTGCTCGCAAAGGCTATTACAAACAACCCAAAATTCTTTCTCCTTTGAAGTATCTTGTTTTACTAGCAAATTCATTTTACTGAAAAAAATCAATTATAAAAACAACTAGTAGAAAAACACTAAGAAAAACAAATGTAAAGAACAGTCCAAAGCGGATAAACACACTCTTTCGAGGTTTTAAGCACTTCTTTCTCCGCCTTAGATTGTCAAATCGGTAGTCTTTAGAACAGCTTTTGTAGAAAATTAACTAAGGTTTCCATTGGTCACGGTCTACTCACTACGAATTCCCAACAGTCATTATTATATTATTATTATTACATTATATATATATATATATATATATATATATATATATATATATATATATATATCTTTAAAAGTTCTAAAATGAGTAAAAATTCGACTTTCCGTTTTAGAATTGTTTTTCTACAAATTTCATCACAACCTGACTATTTTTTAGAAAGGAGTGGAAAAAAAAAATAATAAATATGGGTCACGGATATATTCTAATTTAAAACAACAATTTTTGCTTTTCAAACCTAGACAGATTTTCTTGCCAAAATTGTGTAACCGACCATATATCTGCAATTCAGAAATCAAATTAAAAAGGGGTAACACACCTCAGACAAAAAATATACTTCTAGAGTTTTATATATTTTATTTATCTTTTGGGCATTATACAAAAAATTTAGTACATATTATGAATGATAAATAATTGTATATTCTTCAAGAAATTATTTCAATTATATTTAATATTCATTTAGAAAACTTGACCTGGCCTCATTCATTCTGTTGCCATAAAGCAAACGCCAAAAGCCAGGCCAGCGTAGGCAGTTTTAATTAGCAGGGATGATACAGTAGATAAAAAAGAAAATATCAAAACCAAGGTAGAGGTTATTGGATATTTTTTTTAAATTTAAAAAGAAAAACAAAATTGTTCTGGGTTTTCTCCGAAATAGAATAATTTTAAAAAAATTCCCTGCTATCCCACAATGTATTTCATTATACCTTTCATTTGGAAAAAAAAGAAGAAGAAAAAATCCTAATGGCTAATTCTGAGCCTTGTAATCACATCTTCCCCTTAGTTTAGTACCGATGGTTTTTACCTTTTACACCTGTAGTCTTCCAAGAAGTTATGATTCGCTGTTTTGTTCACGTTATCGGTCCCAACGGTTAGTAAACATCAAGAACTCCGTTTCAATCAGTATTACTCAAGTAGACTCCAGCATTACTCTCAATCATGATGCCAAAATGCATGACTTTAGACCTTCTGAATGTTTACATACCTTTGGGACCGATAACGTAAACAAAACGGAACGAATCCATAGCTCTTGGAATTTGGCCGGACACTTATGAAGAAGCGAAAAACGTTGTTTTCATTAAAAGTAATTGATAATCCTTACCTAAAATTTTTGAATTGCACATTCCAATTGCACAATAATAATACTATACGATGATATCTTTGAGCTTCCACTATGCACCTTTATACATTACTTAAACAAAAAATTACGTTTAGCCGCAAACTTTTGCATACAACTGTAGATATTCCTTATATTCGAGGTCAGGGTTCAAGCACAGTAACATCCTAATCCACTATTCCGAAGGTTCAGATATAAATTGTGAGTGGATTAACAATAACAATTAAGGGAAATCCTTAATTGGTGTGAATGGCTCCTTAAGCCGGTAGTATTTGAACGACCTCGATTCAACAAGCATTATTACTCCTCTCATGAATGGAGCCGCCATTTGGCGCTGGCTATTGTACAGCTATGAATTAATAGCCGGCTACGATTAGTTTGAAGCTCACTTCATCCCAATAGCAACTTGTCACTAACGAATTCAAACTCCCAAACCCCCAGGGAAATCAGTGGGTACTTGGAACTAAGGTGATTTTAAACGTCACATAACTCATATTACAGGATAGAAAGTTTTAATGAATCCGTTAGTTACTTGTAGATTGTCTTATTGCCAAGGATGCTAACTATTATTAATTGCGTTTCACTCTAAACAAAAAGAAATCATAGTTTCTTAAGTAATTACCACGAACACAAATTCTTGAATTCAACTCTTTGAAACTGGAATCATACAGTTTCAGGTAACGTGTATTAACACGTTACCTAACGATCATAATGATCAAATGATGTAATGATCTTAAAACGAATTTCAGGGAACACCCTAAACTAAGAATAGCCTTATTCGTATAATTTTATATTTAAATGTAAATACATTTCCTTGTATTTAAATGCCGAAATAAATAATACACAGACCCAGTCTAACTAAAACTAATAAGTCAAGTAAATTACGCAGGAGCTGCATAAAACTGTTATAGATATAGCCTTAGAAAGTTTGTCTATTCTATTCTCCACGCCTAAATGCCTCCAAAAATCACTCAACCTGCGTAAATAAGCTCATACCTCAATAAGGTTGTGTTCGCCGAATTCCCCATGAATGCTCTTAAAATAACCCACATAAATACCAAATAAACATACATATGTATATATTTTAAATATTTTACATTTGTAATAACCTGACTCAATTGTTTTATAATTATGGAGGTTCTAATAAACTGATTATGATTCTTCATTTTACACATGTTCCTCATTAATTGTGACCGTCTACCGAGTTTCGCTGCTAAGAAGTATAAATAACAACCCGTACGGGCAAATTGATAATTTGGCTCTGAAGAAAATCCCCTGCTCCTAATCGACCCATTTAGTTTATTTTTATAACACACCTTTCCCTTTGATGAAAAGGTTGTGTGCCCAGTTTCGATGTATATATAATAGATTTGCGCTTTGTAGGTATTGATTAATACATTATTTAAAGGCTTGGTGGGCCTAGGGGCGGTCTGGGACCACCTAAAACGACGACACTAGAGGATAAAATCTTCAGTGCGCGACTGAGTTTGGAACTCAGGTCCGCATATTAGTTCAATGCTAAACTACTGTGCTAACTTCGCCCCCTTACCTCAGTCGTAAATTAGTAATTTCCTTTTAACTCCTTCCAAACCAATTTTTTTGGTTTACGACCTCTTCCAGACATTTGTTATGTGAAAGTTGTTGGCAGCGTGTAACGGCAAAAAGATCAAAATTGTAGCCCCTTATCTAGTTAAAAGACATGGAAAAGAGAAAATATGGTTCCTTTGTAAAAAAGATTAAATATTCTTGTTATTATATTCTAAATGAAATATTCTACGTTCTTAACTTAACTTTATTCCAAAATACCAAATTAGAATAATGGAATATAAAATTGGACTCCTTAGAAAAAGAAATATAAAGGCTAACCACTCCTAAATATCAGGATGTACGCAGAGAAAGCATTTTTTCGGATGGGTTGATGATTATACGAAGCGGACGGGACTGACAAACCCAACTCGGTAAAAAACCCAGCCCATCCTGCCCAAAACCAGGAGGAAAAACCTTGTGCCTATCTCCTTCTCCACAACCTACCACCAGCTAATTGCCCTTTCATTCAGTTTTTATTAATAGTTTCAACTAAATTAGCAGCTCAAGGTATACTGAGTATTTTTAGACAAAATAAATTTAGGATTTTAATTATAAATACTAATAATATTGCAGGTAAAGTTAAGGCTTGTTCGACAAGAGGAGTCTTAAATAACACTATTCACAATCAGCAGGAAAGAAAAATGTTTATTGAGTCAAGGAGATGGGATTTAAACACTTCGTCATCTTAGTACGTTCTAATCCGTAGAGTCATTTGTAGAGCAAAGAACAGCTAATGTTTTGTATTAATCTTTCTTGAAAAATATAAAGATATTCAAAATTGTGAAATCAAATCGTAAAGAGAAGCAATATCTTAGGCGCCAAAACAGGAAACTGTATTTTAAGCGGAAATTAATCCATTTTAACACCAATTTCTCCCATTGAGATCGCTCTAACATAAATCAAAATTATTTTTTATTTTATAGGAATTAATTCCAAAATTGTAAGAAAACCCTTGTTTCGCAATTTTTCTTGATAAAGGTTATAGATATGCTCTTGGAAAGCGAGTACGCCTAGTAATTCCAGAAGACTTTACTTATCAGAACATCACGCCACATAACATAGAACAAGGCATACGGTTCACGAACACCCTAATGACAACATTGTACCGACTGACGATGTTGAACTAACATGGACTTATCACATTTACACGGACGGAAGTAAAAGCGATGTCTGTGTTGGATCTGCATACATAACACTAAAGGACGACATAACTATTCACAGCGGACAATACAGACTATCACCACTATGTACGAACAACCAGGCAGAAAACCTTGCCATCATAAAAGCAGTAGAAAAACTATATTCCATAAGTCAGGACAGAGACACATGCATAATATCCACTGACAGCAAGACAAACATAGCACACATATACAACAGCCAAAATCATAACGAACAGACTGAACACATTAGAGCATTGCTTATTACGTGCAAACAGAAAAATGTGACAGTTACAATAACCTGGATTAAAGGACATTCTGGACTATTAGGGAACGAGACAGTTGACTTACTTGCAAAATCTGCTTCGAAGGACACGACATTACCTATATCTTACTCAAAACTTACATCACAGACTATAAAAACACGACTAAGAGACGAATCAATGCGAAAATGGGACGAACGATAGACGAACACAACTAAAGGACGACATTTACACAAATTCATATCTACAATACTCAACAGACAAAAATTGACACTTAACAACTTTAAAATGACTCAATTCATATCAGGACATGGACCGACGAAAAGTTATTTACATAAATTTAAACTTATAACTACTAACACATGTAAATGCGACAATACAACTGAACAGACTTACGACCATCTCCTGTATGACTGTATATTATTGGACGGACCCAGGACAATACATCAATTCATTAAGGACATAACGTTACAGGACGGAACTTGGCCCGTTGACAAACCTGACTTACTACTTACATATTTTAATTTGATGCATTTATTAAACAACTGGACTTAAAAAATATCAATGAAATCATCTGAATGCCCACATACGTGTATGTATTATGTTATTTACATATGTATATATTTTTGTTTATTTACATTTTTTGTTGTTGTCTGTCTGTCTCTCTGTCTCTCCCTCCCTCCCTCCCTCCCTCCTTCTCTCTCTCTCTCTCGCTCTCTCTCTCTCTCTCTCTCTCTCTCTCTCTCTCTCTCTCTCTCTCTCTCTCACACACACACACACACACACACACACACACACACACACACACACACACACACCTACACTCCCTCTCTCTCTCCCTCCCTCCCTCTCTCTCTCTCTCTCTCTCTCCCTCTCTCTCTCCCTCTCCCTCTCTCTCTCTCCCTCGCTCTCTCCCTCACTCTCTCTCTCCCTCCCTCTCTCTCACCCTCTCTCTCTCTCTCTCTCCTCACTCACTCACTCACTCACTCACTCACTCACTCACTCACTCACTCACTCACTCCTTTACTCAATTGCTGCTTTACGAACGTCTTTGAACTACTTCAAGAAAGATTTGAACTACTGCTACAGGGAGCAAGTAAAGTGTTAGCAATGGCTTTCTCTTTTTTTCTAGTGCGTCAATGACTGCCACCGATCTCTCTGTTGGTTGGAGCAGAAAGAAGCTTATGTAGGCCCCTTTCAATTTCATCTGAGCGACTTAATACTGTTAATCGAGGATGAAGTTGGGAGGCTTTGAGCCCAAAACCCTAAAATTGTATCATGTATAATTTTACAAAACGTATTAATATACCTACATGATGTAATATCCAATAAAGAAATTCATAATAAAAATAAATAAATAAACTACATGTCTGATACTAGTTTATAGAAAATATAAAAGCTTTCAGAAAATACATTAGAGTAATAAATGATCGTATTTTTTTTTTACCTTTGTATGAAAGGTATAATGAATAATTCCGAGCGAAAAGAGACATTTTTCGCTCAGCCTGTCATGAGATCATTTTTAAGTGTAGCGAGCTGTTGGATAATGCAAATTAAAATCTTGTTATCTTTCATCCTTTATTTTCCCTTCCGGAAAGGTGAACAAAAATTGCTTACCCCCAATTTATTTATAATGGTATAAGTGATAAACGTTTGAGTAAATCCCACATATTTCTTCTCATCTGTCAACCTGAATTATATTTATCATTGCGTGGGTTGACATTTTTTAAGTTCATTAATTTTCATTATCTCACCCCTCCTGAGCAATTAATAATCGTGTACCCAACTCCACGCTCATTCCAATGCTTTTAATTATATAAATTTGTCTTTTGAAAAGTACATTTTCAAAGAAAATGTCTAAAAATAAATTTAATATGCCTTTAGCATTTTCAAATTAAATATAACCTAATAATTTTCTTAATAAAGTCTCTTTAAGTTTTACAATCAAAACCCCCTTCACAGCGATTGCATAGTTATAGCATCTTTTTATATAATAATTATTCCTGGTATAATTTAATGGCTTAAAAAAATATTTAATATCTGGCCCTCAGGGAGACGGAATTTCAAGAGCCGTTTTCTCAGAGTATAAAAAATTATAACCAGTAGTAAATAAAAGTAAACCAAAAGAAAACTTACTTAATCTCTTACAAAAAAATGTTTATAAGCAATTACCCGCAAGCAATCTCAGTAGGAGAAATCGGTGCTTCAAAAGTGTTTGATTCTTTCCTTGAACGGTTATTTGCCTATTTTTTTTTTTATTTTTTTACGCTTAAATTTCTTAACGATAATGAGCAAGAACGATTTCGGCTTATGGTTCGCCACAGTCAGTTTCCTCTGCATCGTGGCGCCTAAAACTTCGCTCTTTTTCGATATTTCACCTGAGTAGGAGTTCATATTTGTCAAAAAAATGACCAAACCGTATTGACCGTTTACTGTGTTGGAAATACTAAATGTAATTCATAGAAGAAAGTTGGAATTATTTTGCATATCCGATAGCCCTAGAATTACTTTAATTGCTTGAAGGTATGACTTGATATTAATATTGTCTCATAATTTATATAATAATTTGCGATATTTCTTATCTGCATTACATAAAATTGTGATATTATGTCTGAAGAAGGGACAATAAAGTCTGAAATGTGGCATCAAATCGGACAATAAAAAATAATTTCGAAGGTCCACTACCCACCATCTTCATAACTTTATTTATTGGCAATAGCGAAGTTTTTATGATGTATTCAGGAAAACTTTCTATATGTTTCTAAATTATGGCAATAACGGTAAATTCTTAATTAAAGTCTTGATACAAACCTAGAAGCTTTCAAATTAAATTTATACAGGGAAATTTATTTATTTTTTCCCCCTTGTTCAACTATTGTTGAACAACAAATCCTTATCTCTGAAATTGGTACGGGGAATAGGTAGGTATAGGGATATATCTGCTTAATTCTCTAGTCTAGGACACACCCAAGGGTGCAGTTCAATCAGTGGCAACACCACCTAACCCTCCAGTGACCCGGAATAAAGCACCTAAACTGGGGCGCAATTCCATAAAATAATATTAACATCACAAGAACTACACACCTAAGCAGGTTTCCTGAAAAATAAATAATAATACCACAGCTAATAAAAATCATAATATATAAATCAAATAATAAAATCAAAAATAAATAAAAATTACTAGAATTAATGGTTCAAATACAATTAAAGGTTTAGAAAAACTTGCCCATCTTTAATAATTTAAAGCTAGGGGTAATGGCTTTTCTTTGGAAAAAATAAAAGGCATCAGCCCTATCCTGGTTAGAAAAGGGAGGTGACCTATAGATAGCCCGTCCTAAAATCCGCAGTTAAATATAATGGACGTAGAAAATATATATAAATCAATAATAATTTAAATTGTTGTGGTTTATATCCAACGGCCATTGCCATGTAGAGTGCACCGGTTCCCTTTAATCACCGGGATTAAGCAACGACGGGCGTGGCCAGTATCTGTATGGGTTACCGACCACGTACCGCCGGCATTATAAAAGGATGGCAACCTGTAGATAGCCCAGCTTTAAATCCCCAATTGTTTTATTCGCCGTTAAACAAAACAAAAACAACAACAAAAACTGTTGAAGATGGAGATAGTTAGCCGTTGCAGAGATACGAAGACAAGGTATAGTTGGGATTCGGCTAGGAGAAAAACGTCAGACTTTCAGGAAGAAATCTGTATTTGGACGTTTCGGCTGCACATTGGCATCCTTCTTCAGCTAAAAAAATACAACTTGTAAGTAAAAAAATAAA
The DNA here is from genome assembly GCA_946811695.1 of Gonocerus acuteangulatus. NCBI lineage: Eukaryota > Metazoa > Arthropoda > Insecta > Hemiptera > Coreidae > Gonocerus > Gonocerus acuteangulatus. The sequence goes on along the minus strand of OX328127.1, from coordinate 54,436,411 downwards.
TATACAACTTGTAAGTAAAAAACAGGCAGAAATGAGCGTAGTATATACATCAAGACAATAAATTTTAACCAATCTTATTTTTAAACAATGAAAATACGGTAGTTGGAAAGTAAACAGCATGTAGAAAGTAGTAAGTAAGCAGTACAACAAACTCCGTCTCCTAATCCCACCCACCTTTCCACTGACTTCTACAAAGACCTGAAAGCCACCAGAACTTTCCTACACTCACATGACAAACAGATCATTTGCACCAAAGCTGACAAAGGGAACGTAACGGTCATAATGGACAGAACAGACTACGACAACAAAATGAATAACTTACTTAATGACACTAATACTTACACACCTATCCCCAAAGACATCACACTCAAACTCGAAAGGGAATTTAACGAGCACTCAAAAAAAACTCTTACAATTGAAAGAAATAGACAAAAAGACCTACCGCCAATTAATTTCGCACAACTCTCTCCCTCCCCGAGCTTATGGTCTCCCTAAAATTCATAAACCCGAAAATACCCTCCGATCCATCATTTCGAACATTAATTCTCCCTCTTCCAAATTAAGTAAATTTTTGCTCCCCGCGTTACAAGCATTAAGTCACAATAACCCGTACGATATAAAAAATTCTTTCGATCTCATTTCAAATTTATCAAATTTCACCGTACCCCCCGGACATATTCTTATCTCATTTGATGCCACCTCTCTTTTTACCAACGTCCCTCTAACTAAAACGTTAGAAATAATCCAAAATAATTGGTCCTCTATAGAACCGCACAGCCCCCTATCGTTTCAATATTTTGTTGACAGCCTCAAATTATGCGTCAACAGTGGTTTTTTCAAATACAACGGACAATTTTACCAACAAATTGAAGGGTTAGCTATGGGAAATTGCCTTGCTCCCGACTTATCCTCCATCTTTCTTACCGACTTACTTAACACTTTCGTCCCACTGTTCCCCCAGGACATATCTTTCATTTGCAAATATGTAGATGACCTCCTGTTAATTATAAACCCCGATAGACTAACAGACATACTAAACTGCTTCAACTCTTATCATCCCAGACTACAATTTACGGTAGAGACAGAACAGAACCAACAACTCCCCTACTTGGACGTTCTACTAATCAGACAGACCGACGGCACTATCATCACAAACTGGTACACAAAACCTACTTATTCTGGACGTTTACTCAACTTCCACTCTTCCCATCCTTACCACATGAAAATCAATGTAGCTCGAAACCTTCTTCGCCGCGCCCTTTCTTTATCCCATGAGTCCTTCCACAATGAAAACTTGAAAAGAGCTACCGAAATATTAACACTAAACCAATTCCCCCCCAACCTCATAAACCGGCTTATAAAGCAAATAAAATCCCAATCCTTCAATGCCACCTCCCCCAATACCTCCCTTGACTCCTCCCCCCAGATATTTCGTTCCCTGACATACACACCAGGACTGACTGAAAAACTCACAAAGACTTTAAAAAAAGCCATCCCGTCACTAAACTTTGGGTTAAAAACCACTAACAAACTAACTACATTGTACACCAAACTCAAAGATCCCATTCCCTATGACTGCACCACCCACTGCGTTTACCAAATACCCTGCCAAACCCCCTCCTGTAATGCAGTATACATAGGTGAAACCAAAAATTATATTCACTCCCGCATAGCACAACACAAACGGACAATAAAAAACAAAGAAATCCACAAATCCGCCCTCGCAAAACACGCCATAACAAAAAAACACACTTTAACCTTTGACGACACAAAAATACTTTCCACAGAACGAAACACCAAAAAACGACAGATTTCCGAATGCGTCTACATTAACTTAAACCCCAATAACATTAATTACAAAACCGACAAACAAAACATCTCCCCTGCCTACTCCGCCGTCTTCCATAAATTGTCCTGACCTCCTTTTTATCTTTGTTCCCAGGCTCCAGACAATTTTTCTACTTGTGTGTCCCAAAAATCTTAACACCTTTACAACCCGCTTTCACAACCCAGAAATTGCACTTCTTTCATCTTCACCGACTTACCGCTTCCTCACCCCTCCCTCAGTCAAAACTATAAAAACCCCTGTGTAGTTGCTGTCCCTCATACATTCAACCATGGTTACCTAAGTTGTCCTCGAGGTCTTCCTCCCTCCCCCCTAGGCATTCTCTAGTGGTACGTATCTATATATTAATTTTTATAAATTGTATTCACTTATAGAATAGATTGTATTTCCTCACTATGTGAAAAATGTTTCTTTTTTGTACTGATTAGTTTGTTGTACTGCTTACTTACTACTTTCTACATGCTGTTTACTTTCCAACTACCGTATTTTCATTGTTTAAAAATAAGATTGGTTAAAATTTATTGTCTTGATGTATATACTACGCTCATTTCTGCCTGTTTTTTACTTACAAGTTGTATATTTATTTTTTTACTTATAAGTTGTATTTTTTTAGCTGAAGAAGGCAGCCAATGTGCAGCCGAAACGTCCAAATACAGATTTCTTCCTGAAAGTAGTTTTCCTTTTAAAACTCACAAATAAGATCCACTCCGAGAAGTAATTTAAAAACATGTAATTTCTGGCATTACGTCGGTGGGACTACAGAATTCCACAGGAGGAATGGATGCAATTAGATTTTATAATTTATAAAATATAAGGAAAAAAAGTAGAGATAATGAAAGAATGTATGCTGTACCGAATATCCAGATAGAGTACAAAAGAAAAAAATAGTATATATAATAAAACAAAACCAAAACAGAGAGTATACAATACAATACAATAAAAAGGGACCTGGGTCCTTCACCCTTGTTCACTGCGACCATATTGGATCTATTGTGATTTGCGTCCCTATCTTACTCCCTTTCCAACTTGCAGCTCCTCGCATATAGCTTGAGCTCCTTGGGAGTAGCCTTGGCTATGTCCTATATGGGCGTAGCAATTGCCTTCCCTATGTGCACTAACCTGTTGTAGGCCAACGCCTCACATTCGCAGAGGACGTGCTGTGAGGTTTCTTCTTCTTCGAGGCACCAGCGACATGTAGGGTCCTCTATTAGCCCCATCGTGCACAGGTGTTTTCATAGCGGACCATGTCCAGAGAGTCCGACTATCCTTCTTAGTTCTACCCTTGTTAGTTGAAGGAAATACCCTGCCCTATCTTTCGAGATCCGGACAAGTAGCTTTGCCTGCCTCATACCTGGCTTAGCCTGCCAATTCTTTTGAATATCTTCTTGTTCCCAGGCATTTACTACCTTTTTGACAAAGCTTTTTGAAACACCGAAGAACGGCTCAGGACGATGAAGTATCTCCTCCGATCCCCTCCTTGCCAGCACATCAGCCTTCTCATTGCCCTCATGTCCCGGCACCCACACAAACGTAACCCTGTTACGCCTGCCCAGATCACTTAGGGCATTGTGGCAATCAAGCACTAATTTTGAAGAGACACTATGCGATGCAAGTGCCTTCAGTGCAGACTGTCACTATTAATTCGTATTCTTTGCCCTTTAACACCTTTTTTGAGATTTTCTCGGGCTGCAATCTCAATCGCATGAACTTCCGATTGGAAGACAGTAGCAAAGGATCCAAGAGCTATGGCTATTTCTGTTCTGGGACCAGCTCTGTCGACTAGGTATGACAACACTGAACTGCTTGTCAAAGACAAGTGTCCGTGTCGTCTCATCCGACCGGGTGAGGCATAAATCGCTCTCTTTTAGTCTTTGCAAGATCCTGAGATGTCCCCTAGTCTCATCCTTGCTCACTTTGAGGGACTAAATACTCAGTGCACCAATCAGGACCTCTCGCTTGATGCGGATAGCTAGCTGTGTTAATCCTATGATTGATTCCAGCGCTGCAGTGGGGCACGTCCTAATTGCCCCTGTGATTCCCAGGCATGCTAGCCTTTGTACTCTTTCTAGCCTGCTGGCTGCGGTCTTCTCTTCAGTTTTTGTCCACCAGACTAGTGCTGCGTATGTTACCATAGGTCGTACTACAGCAGTGTATAGCCAGAGGAGCATCCTCGGACTCATACCCCAGGTCTTTCGACACAGCCTGTTACAGGCCCATAAAGAGACCTTTGCCTTCTCAATCTGTTTATTGAGGTGCAAATTCCAAGTGAGCCTTCTATCCAGTGTTATTCCCAGATATTTGATCTCATTTGTGACCAGTACAGGGGACCCCTCCACCAGGATAGGTTCCATATTTAGGTTCCTTTTCCTAGAGAAAGGGACTACCTTGGTCTTTTCAGGATTAACAGTTAACCCAAGATTAACCCCTGGAGATTGTCCCTCCAGAGACAGAGAGTATATTACAACAAATAGCCGACATTAAAGCCCGCAATATTACACCTCAAATCTTATGAAAATAAAAATAATGGTCCGAACATGATGTGCATAATAACCTTGTTATTACTCTAAAGTTCTAAAATGTGGAGACTTATATAAAGATAAGAGTCCAAGGTTTTCCGGAGGAGACCCTTTCTGATTTTTTAATATCTAAAACGACTTCTGTAAGAAACCTCCGTCCATTCATGTAGGTGACTACGACCAGATATCGTCGATACAAATGCTACGTATCTAATGTGAAAAAATCGTTTTTATTTTCAACCTATATTGATTGCTCCTGGACTGATGTACTTAATGGCAAACTCTCGAAAATTAGATAAAAATGATTATCAATTACAGAATACCAACCTAACGAATTTACATTAAACCTACTTAAAATATATAATATTGTATCCCTATACTATTGGAGTTTATTTAGATTCTGCAGGTTCCATCTTCCAATACTGCCTGAATTACAATCAAAGTAATATACCTTTTTTTTCTGAGTTTTAAAAGTATAATAATAATAATATTAAGATAGAGAAATATGATAGCGTCATGATAACAACTATAATAATAAAACAAATAAAAATAGTAATAATAATATTGAAAAAGAAACAACTAACAACATCAAAATTATAAATTAATTGAAATAAATAAAAAAAAGAATGAATATAAATGAATTAAATAAAATAAATAAATGATTAATGAAAAGAAAACGTCCGTTCTTGCAATGGCTTATCCTTGCGATTATCAAAACAAAATTCAATCAGGATTGTGGTCATGAGAAACTGTTCAATTATTTACAGCAGCATTATTTTTCAGAAACAAATGCACTACTTTTCTCATTTATTCCGATACTAAAGATAAAGGTATGAATTCTGTATGCGCACTTTTGATGAGATTATATGATATAATAATATAAAATAATGATTTGTCAGTAAATGAAATTATTTACAGTGATGGACCAGGAATTATTTATAGTGATAGTCTATGTTTGAAAATAAATGTATGTCAAGATTGCTTTTCATACTTTCAGAAAAATTTCACAAAAAGTTTTAGCAGAAATATTTTACAACAGCTCATGACAAACGTGTAGTAGATAGGGTGGGAGAAAGAGTAAAATCCTTGGTCTCTAATGGAAGTTATGAGCAAATCTGAAACTAAAAATGTAAAAAACTCAGTAGAGTTTGCTAATGTTGCATCTGGTTTAATGACAAACACTAGTAGATAATTGAGCCTGCTATAAGTTTGACAATCCATGGGTTAATGTTAAAGACATAGGTTTTATTAAACAAATGCATGTGATAAAATGCAATTCGCAAATCAAAAATTCAACTATGGAAAACAAACTGAAACCGGCAAGTTAACAGATCAAAAACTTAATATTTCAAATTTTAATGTTAGTGACTAGTGCGCAGTTACATATGATAAAAATTAAGTTCTATTTATTTTTATATTGCCCAGCAAACCCTTCACTGAAGTAATAATTGTTTTGTACATGTAGGCAGTTCTCATTCTGAATAGCAATTTTAGTTTTTGGGATACTATGTGCCATGCTCACATCATATTTAAGATCATCAGAAACGATACAAAGTGATAAAAGTAGTTTTTCATTGCTTGTACAGGGTTAATTACGCATGAATCTGAGATCCAATGGTAGTTTTCACTAAAATCCATTGAGATAACAGCTCATTTGGGAGGCTACATTCTTCAAATTTTAGAAAAAGGTTGTGATTTATCAATGTAGCTTTGAATGGAGTATTAATTTGTTCAGTTTTCTATTAATTTATCAATAAACTCATCAACTGTGCTGGAACACCAGAACATTTTACTTCAATCAACCAAAACCCACTGACTGTACTCAACAAAATCATTTTGTAGCTTTGAGTAACAACTCTTATTTTTTATAGTTTTTAAAATTAAATCGCTGTATTATAAAAAAATAAAATATTGTAAGCTAAAGTTTTAATTGAACAATTTTTTGTCTTTAACGGAAAAAAAATTAAGGAGTAAAAAAAACATACATTTTATTTTTTCATGTTATAGTGTATCCCTTTTAGAATAATAATAAAAAAAATAATTTAGTGATTTTCTTTTTACCTTTTGATGAGAATCCACTTAGAGTGGAACGCCATATTTAATTTTTAAAAAATGTATTTTAACACTTTAGGATTTTTTCAGACCATTTGTAATTACTTTACGTTTATATTATTTTTTTTCTGGCTCCCATATTTATTGAAGTATTGTAATAAAAAATAGCTTAAACATTGGTTGATAAATAAAGTAGGTGTGATTTATATTCTAGAACTAAGTGCACTTCCTTTGTTCGATCGATGATAACTGCAAAATTTCAAATACTTTAGCAGGGCATAAGAGTAAACTATTTGAGATTGAGCAAAACTATTTTATATTCTTACTTATATCCATGAAAGGAATGAACATGCCAAGTTTCATTAAAATCTGAGATCATGGGATCCATGAAAGGAACGAACATGCCAAGTTTCATTAAAATGAAAAGGTAGGTGTCAATCCTATTTTTCTTGGGTTGATTTGACATGGAAACCCCCAAATGTTTAAATATCATGTCACATATAGATGATTTTAGGTGGTATATTAAAGAACTAAAAGTATTTAAATTATTAAAGTTCTGAACAGATCCATGGGTTCATGTTATAGACATAGTTTTTATTAAGCAAATGCATGTGATAAAATGCAATTTGCAAATAAAAAAAATATACTATGCAAAACAAACGGGAACCTGCAAGTCAACAGATCAATAACTTAATATTTCAAATTACTTACTAATATATGATATTAGTCCAAATTCTGAGAATATGACTATAATTTAGATAAACACAAAATTGTTGTATGTCACATATAGATGATTTTAGGTGGTATGATAAAGAACTAAAAGTATTTAAATTATTAAAGTTTTATGCAGATCTATGGGTTCATGTTGAAGACATAGTTTTTTCTAAAGCAAATGCATGTGATAAAATGCAATCTGCAAATAAAAAGAATCAACTATGGAAACACGTCAATTAAAAAAAATTGGCTAATGACTTCTAGGAGCCCACATACATCCTATGTTGTCCTACATACATCTTCATCAAAAATTAAGAAAATTGATCTTATTTGATATTACTTGTCCAAATTCTGAGAATATACAGCTATAATTTAGATAAACATACAAAGATTATAACTGAAATGTTTTGTTCGCAAAAGAAAAACTTTTCGCAAAAAAAAAGGAAAGTTTTGTTGGCTTGCTAATCTCCACCTAGGCAACACTGGAAAGAAAATGGTGACTGTAAAGTCAACAGATCAAAAACTTAATATTTCAAATTACTTAGTAATATATATTAGTCCAAATTCTAAGAATATAAGGCTATAATTTAGATAAACACAAATATTTTGCAGAAACTAAAAAGTTTTGGAAGTTAGATAAACAAACCAAACGTTTTTTAAAAAAAATTGGTTAATGGCTTTTAGGAGCCCAGTGTTGTCCTACATTTTCATCAGAAATTAAGAAAATTGATCTTATATGATACAGCTGACTACCCGTGCTTCACCACGGCCGATAAGTAGTTTTTATATTGCGTTAAAGAAGGTATTATCAAAATTAACGCTGCTACATAATTTTGTACAGCTTATTATTGCACGGACTTAAGAGTTACCCAGGAAACACCATGTGGAGGTAACCGTGCTTGTTTCCGTTGGGGAGTAAAAAAAATATAAAAAATACAACAACCACTTAAAAAGTTAGATGAACAGAGAAAAATACACGTTGAAAAGAATAAAACTAACAACTTTGAAGTTTTAAGCACTTATCTCTTCGATTGACATCACCCCACCGAACATTACAACAGTATCTTTTTTTTAGAGAATTTAGTAACCTTTCGAATAGCCGCCTTCCACTTACTACGATTTCCCAACCATTTTCGAGATATTTTAGAAAATATACTGAGATCCGAAAACTTTATCACCATTAATACAATGTTTTTCCATATACTTCTTACCCCCAAACGATACCAAAGTTTAAATATCTTAGATTAGATGAATGTCAAAAACCTGGTACAAGTTTCAAGTGAACCAATCATCGTTTCTGAATATCCAAACGGAAAATTAGTTTGGAAAAGTATTTGCATCAATTTTTCTCGTAAACTGTTACAGAAATCGCTTTAAAAATGAAATCATTCGTTTTCCTACGTTAAGGTACCTATTTTTTTTTTTTTTTTTTTTTTTTTTTATTTATGTACACAATAAAAACAACCTTGCTCCGCTCACAGCACTACAAGGTATAAATAATTATTCGTAATAATAATTTAACATTCATAGTATGTATAACAAATTACGGATAATAAGCTATTTCTAATAACAATGTTAATAAATAAATAGTGAAAAAATTAAGAAAAGAAGATTAAGAAATGAAATTGATAAAATAAATGTTAAGTAATTGAAAATAAATTAATTATTTTGAAATTTGTTACTTTTAAACGATTAACCATATGAAATAAGGGAAACAGAAATTAATCTTTTACTCAATTTTTTTCAATTTGAGTTAATAAATAAAGAAAAGAGTTATAATTTTCTTTTGAAGCTAGACCGTGTAATGCTGTGATAGGGCTTTTTATACATTTTTTCCTCAGTTCTTCAAATTGCGGGCAATCCATTAGGACGTGTTCCGCCGTCTCAATCTGCCCACAGCTGCAGTCTGGAAGACCTCGTATGCCGAACGCATGTAGGTAGCTAGCGAAGTCTCCATGGCCTGTTAAATACTTAGTCAGCATCGGAGACAGTGTAAGCCACCTGCATTTTTGCCTTCCCCTCACTGTTCGAAAGTACTTCCTTGTTACTGCCCCTTTTTCCGATTTCTGCCACATTTTTCCCCATTCCCATTTGCAATAACGTTTAAAGATTTTCTTCGCTAATGAGAAAGGGTACTTCTTGTAAGCAGCATCGTTGACTGGTAACGACTTGCAGCCTTGGCCAAACGATCAGCTTATTCATTCCCACCTATGCCGCTATGTCCTGGTATCCACTCCATGGAAAGATCTAGACCAGACTCCTTCAGCTCTTTTACCAGACATCGGATCTCATAAATATTACGACTACTATTATGTTTCCGAAGTAGTGACTGGGTTACCACCTGACTGTCCGTGTAAACTACTACAGTAGTTCCAGGAGAATGCTCTGTTTCTTCCTTGAGCCATATCAAGCTCTGCAGAACAGCAAAGAGTTCAGCTTGATTATTGCTGCATAAGGTACCCAACCTGACATTCTCATGCCTTTTAGTACACCTTCATTGTAAACGACGAACGCACTCCCGATATTTTCTCCCTCCTTGCTGCCGTCCGTAAATACTTGCCAGGCTGGGGACTTTGCTGAGGGAGGACGAAGCAATGCATTGTCATCTGTTGGGTGGAAATCATGCTTAGAATCAAGTGGCTTTTCAAAGTCATTTAGACTCACGCCCCACGAATGTAGCTGGTCAAGCATCTTGGTGTCTCCTATACCCCTTTTGAAATTATAAAGGGAACTTACTTGATCCAAGTAATTTTCTTTGGGTATTAAGTCGGCTAGAATAAGTGCTGCCTGATAGGAAACTGTTCTGTAGTACCTTGCTATTCGAATTGCCATTTGTCTTTGAGCTCGAATCAGTTTTTTTCTGTTGTATTTCCTTTTTAATCCTTCCGCCCAAACAGGAAAGCCATAAGTCAGGACTGGTATAACAACTGCTTTGTAGATATTCATTAACTGATTAAGCCTAATACCCCACTTCTTTTTCGCTAATATTGTAACCATATTTAATAATTGAAGACTCTTATTGCAAACGTTATCTATATGGGTCGAAAAGTTAAGATTCTCATCTAAAGTGAATCCTAAATATTTAATTTCAGAAACACATTGGAGCAACTCCCCATTAAGCAAAATGTGCGGCTTACGTGGACGTCTTCGTCTTGTAAAGTGGATTGCACTTGACTTCTCGACATTAAACTGAAGTTTTATTTGGTCTGCTGTGTGGACAATCCTCCTGATTGATTCATTTGCACACATTTCAGTATCATAGCTATCAATTCCATGACATATAAGTAGAAGATCATCTGCAAACCCAATGAGTCTGGAATCTTCCGGTAATTCAGAATTCAAAACTCTGTTATAAAGAATATTCCAAAACCCTGGACCGCTTGTTGAACCTTGTGGACATCCCTTAGTTAATTTTTTAGACTTTGTGCATCCATGTGAGGTTATTTTTGCTAATCGGTCTTGAAAATAATTTTTCGTTAGTAAAAATAAATTTCTGGGACAGTTAAAGGCGGAATCAAAAGCACCCTTAACATCTAAAGATACTAAAGTGACTTCTCTGTGTCTGGATAAACTATCTAGGAGACGATTCACCACCTCCATCGCAGCGTCTGTAGTAGAGCGGCCTTTCACGAAACCATACTGGTTTACATTTAAAACATTGTTTAGAGAGAAGAAATAATTTATACGATTTATTAATAGTTTTTCTAATAATTTGCCAAAAATTGGTACTAAACTTATTGGTCGATAAGAGGATACATTTGTAGGATTTCGTTTCAGTTTTAAGATAAGAGTGACTTTAGGTACCTTCAAACAATTAGGGAATACGCTTTCTTCAAGAAGTTTATTGAAAAGATGATGAATTACATGAGGAATAGCTTTACAAGATTCTATCATCATCTCTACTGTAATACCATCATCTCCTGGAGCTTTCTTCTTGCTGAAGGTATGTGCTGCTTCCAATATTTCATCTATTGTCAATGGTACATCATCTTCTGTGGTTATGTCATCATTCACTCGATGTCTGATTCTTCGATGCTCTTCAGAATCTTCCAAAGGGTTGTCATCGGGGAATAGCGTACTTAGCATCAACTCCAGTGTTTCTTCTTTGCTTTCTATGTACGAACCATCATCCTTTTTAACAGAGATTATTTCAGGCCTGCTTTTTGATTTTCCGGATAGCTTTTTATATACAACACCGCAAGGGTTTTCTTTTAATTTTTCAGTACAGAATGTATTCCACGAATTTACCTTGGCTTCTTGAATCTTTTATAAGCTCTCGATTTATTATAGTAGGCATATTTTCGCGTCAGTCTTAACTCTGCTGAATCTGTTCTTTGATACAACCTTCGAAGGCGATTTACTCCTTTTCGTAAGACAGTTAACTCTTCAGACCACCAGCTTACATTCCTTTTAGAATTAAGGAACCTATATAACGCGTACCTGCAAGTATTTGGACTCGAAAATGTAAGCGTTCCGATTTATTCCCGCAAATTTTGCTTCAAAAACCATGTTCCAGTAAACGGATTCAGCTGGTCAATGAACTTGACCTTTCAAATGAGAAGAAACATTTTTGTACCAAACGTCACCAAAATCGGACCATTTTTGAGCCGATGAGGAACTTCTTAATAATTTAAACCCCCCTAAAAGTACTTAAACATTTGAATATAAAAAAAAAACAACATTTCTTAGCGAGTGTTGACACTCCAAACGGATTGCCTGTGCAAAATTTCAAATTGTTGTGTCAAGTGGTTCGGGATATTATTACCTTGGATGGACCATCTCCAGGGCTTAAATCCTATGAGGGACAAAATAACAGTTTATTTCTAGTAATTCAAGGACTCCCATCATATTTGAAATTAACCTCAATTAAAAATAATACTATGAAATAGATAATGTACGGTAGCAGCCGTTCTGTTATCGTCCTAGCAACGCATGCTGCCTTGGCTTGCCTGCTCTAACCAACTAAAACTTTATACCCCCCTAAAAATACTTAAAAATTCGAATATCAAAAAATCCTTCTTAGCGAGTGCCTACGTTATATAGGGAGTGTCCATGCAAAATTTCAAAATTTTCTGTCGAGCGGTTTGGGCTGGGCATTGATAGATGAGTGAGTGAGTGAGTGGTATTTGACAAATATATAGTAGATTATTTGTCTAAATTCTGCGAACATAAGGCTATAATTTAGGTAAACATACAAAGGTTAAAACTGAAAAGTTTTGTTCGCAAAAGGAAAACTTTTCGCAAAAACAAATAAGAAAGTTTTGTTGGCTTGCTAATCTCCACCTAGTAGAATTTACTCTTCTGTATTTGACAGTTTCGAACTCGTTATTTCCGAACAGTGAAGCCTAGAAGATTTTGACCTAGCCTAGGAGATTTCCCGTATCAAGAAGTACCTGTGTGCCAAGTTTAGTCCAAATTGGTCAAACGGTGTGGATTTGTATAAGGAACGAACAGATGGACAGACGGACAGGTAATTTTATATATATAGATATCCATCATGATGAGCGCCATCTGAGTACAATCCTCTAAGCGATAGCGATATAAAAGGCTGTGACGCAGGAGCTGCGAAACTAAGCACGTTCCTCAGAATGTGGATAATTTTCTTAAAATAACCTAAATAAGCAAATTATAAAAAAAAAGTAGCGAATACCCGTGCTTCGTCACGGCAGATAAGTAGTTTTTTTATTGGGTTAAATAATGTATCATCAAAATTAACGCTACTACATAATTTTGTGCAGTTTATTATAACACGGGTCTCGCCATACTACACGTAATTCATCAATTGATAAGTAATTAAAGTATAATGTTTCTTGACATTGGGGCGCTCCGGACCAGTGTCAAGAAACAGGTAACGTAGTGATAAGCCGTTATCTATTGCTTAGCAGTAGCAGCAGTTTGGGCGGAGAAAATCCGACAAATATATAGTAGATACATTGGTTTTGTCCTTGTATATTTGTATTGAGCAGCAGACACAATTATTATATTTTTAACATAAATTTATTCCAGTGTTGTGAACTTTGTTTACTACTTAATAAACACACAAAAACTTGATATATTTTTTTTTTGGTTGTGATAAATAGTATAAGTATTTCACTAGGCAAAAAGCAAAGCGATTCCATAATTTTCCAATACAAAACTCATAAGTATATCCCACTTCACACGTCCGTCCTCATGTAATATGAGAAAATCCCACCTTCCTAAGAACGCAGACACCGGTTACAGTATCCCAAGTGGTGGAAGTAACACCCAATCTGGATTTGACTGTTTAGTTTAATTTGGTAAGATAACGGATAAACCATTACTTCTAATGAAACGAGTTTATTTTATTTAAATATTTGGTAATTTAGAGCCCACTAAGGTGCAAGTTTATTTCAAAATACATCTTTCGCTTTAGGTCCGTCCGACCGTCTGATTTCCTCTTATAGCACGGTACCTCCCTCCCGAGGTAGCTTATATATATATATATATATATATATATATATATATATATATATATATATATATATGTGTGTGTGTGTGTGTGTGTGTGAGTGTGCATGTATTGTCTGTTCGCGCTCTATCTTAGTGAATAATGGTCCGATTTTGATGAAATTTGGTACAAAAATCGTTCGTCTAATATGAAAGGTCAAGTTCATGAACCTGCAGAATCCATCCACCTGAACATGGTTTTTGGAGCGAAAAAAATCATTTCGCTAACATCATGTGATAGCAAGTACTCGTTATATACGCTTCTTGGCCTAGGAAAACGAATGAAACCATTTTTAACCGTTTTCGATAAAAGAGGAAAAATAGTTGTTGGAACCAGTTTTTGGTTTGGACTCTTAGAATCATGGGATGCAGTTAAAATATTTTCTGCATGTTTGAAATTCATATTTAATCAATGATTGATTAAATTTTGGCTACGTTTGGAGTTAAGGAAGGATTAGAAAAAAAAAATTTATTAAGAGACAAGAAAAGTTTTGGGAACTTCGCATATTTCACTAAATATTTCGAGAACGGTTGGGAAATCGTGGTAAGTGGACGGAAACTATTCGAAATCTTACTAAATGTTCTACAAAGAAGGTTATGAAAACACTATTGATTAGGCGATGTCAATCTGAGAAATAAGTGCTTAAAACTTCAAACACGTTTTTTAGTTCTTTTGAACGGGTTGTTGCTTAACTCACTTTTTAATTTTTGTCTCTTTCTGTTTGTTTTTGATTCCTTTTTATTTTTGTAATTGCTTATATTCGGAAAATGTATTTGTCTGTAAAACAGGATACGTAAATTTAGAACCAACTTTCTGGTGTTAGAAAAATATGGGTAACCTTGCATAAATTCCTGTGCATTGACGACTCAGAATCGCTTTTATTGCAGATTTTTGAGTGGCTGTTCACAATTTTCACGAAATATCATTAAAAAAAAAATGTTTAGTTCTAGTCAAAGCTCTTCAAATAGCACTAAGGATAAGAACGGGACCGGGCTAAGAAAGTCGCAGTTCCTGCGAGTCGGACTTTTTTTATTAAATTGGTCAAAGGCTGGGTGGGCCTAGGGACAGTCTGGGGCCCTAAATGGAACGAATAAATTAAATTATTAAAACTTCAGTGTGTTCTCGAGTTTTGAACTTGGGTCCTCCAGAATATGAGTTTATATATATATATATATATATATATATATATATATAGTATACATATAAATAAATGTATATATATACTATTTATATATGTGTGTGTGTGTGTATATATATATATATATATATTCTATGAGAGAATACTCCTTGGACTATGTTAGAAAAGAGCATTTTAGCAGTCCACGATAGAGTATCAGGAGGAACGTGGAATGTGTGTTAATGATTGAATGCATATCACATATTCATAGAGTTTGAGTGTCATACGTATGTTTACAACATTAATAGGGAGCATGATTACTACAAAGCGATACATTTTCCCATATCGGAATATATAATATTATACTGACTGAATATATCGACCACGTCTAGGTAGAATGTAGGCAATCTGTCTACTCAGCAATGATGTAAGAATAGAGACCTATTAATATATGATAGGAGGAACAGTAGAAGAATCTAGGCTTGCTATTGTAGGATATAACCGGGCGACGTTTTTCCATATACAAAGGGGAATGGCCAGTAATTGTAAAAGAACTTGTTAAGCCTGCGACGGAAGCCCATAATGCAAAACCACCAGCTTTTTGCGGACAGGGTTCTCGTCGTCAAGGCATGCGCTGGAAAGGAACTCCTGCAACTCTGACAAAAAAGCCATATTTGCCCATAAGAAGGAGTTTATAGGGAACCGCGCTATCGATACTAAAGGGAACAGCTGTCGGGTGATACTTAAATTTTTGAAATCTACATTTCGATGCTTTGAGGATAGTTAACTCACCTTTCAGAAAATATTTTTGGGCTGGTAAAGGAAAACACCAACGCACATCTTTGACTCCATCACAAGTTTTATAAAACCTTGTATATCTTTAATATACAATTTATTTGAATATTTGAATCTTTAATGTAAAATGAAAACAATTTTACAATGATTAATAAATATGGCAGGCACTTTTATGGGGTATAACACGTAAAAAAAAAAAAAGTAATTGTTTTTATTCTCATATTAAATGAGAGTTTTATTCGCGCTGCCATTTAAACCGGAACAGCTGTACAAGATCATATGAGCAAGAACCAATGAGAGCGCAGAGAATAACCACAACTGTGCGGTGCTGTCATTCACTCTTACGGTTACGCGCAGTGTATTGCAGTCTATCATATTCAACATTTATTTTTATGTTTCCTGATAATTAAACCCCACAAAAGTGTCTGCCCTTTTGTAATTATTTTCAAATATGTTTACTGAAGACGCTGTTTAAACCGCAGCGTGAATAAAGCACTTCATTTAATATTAAAAATAAAAACTAGGTGCTTAGTTTTTTATTATTATTATGATTTTAACGAGTGCGAAACTAGCAGTGAGTGTGGTCACGTCGGCTCTGAGAAAAGTTATTTGAATCTGTGTTAATAAACATCGCATCAGCTGGAGTTTTTGCATGGTTTGGGGAACATATTAGATCTACGTAAGTCTTTAATTTTACGTCAAACTGTTGAAGTGGTGGTCTGTGAGAACGGTGGAAAGATTCGTGGAACTGAATGTAGCGAGGAGTTAAAAGGGACAAGTTAGTCTAGTGCGAATGCGGGATTCCTCCCACCACCTCTAGTGTGCCCATATCATATCAAGAGACTCAGTTGGTTATCAGTAGCCGCTTTTGTTTACGTCTACTAATACAGATATTTCCAAATTAATAAAATTAATAAACTATAAACTACTAACTTATTCTTCCTGATCCCGAAGTTATAATTATGGCTGAAGTTGCAAAGCAATTTCAGGAAATAATGGAGCAACTTAAGTCTCAACAGAAGTTAACAATAATGGAGGAGAAGATATCCAACATCGAACAGGCATTAGAAAGGGACTTGGTAAAACTAAAAACCGACGTTGAAGTAATAAAACAGGATATTGTTAATTTGAAAAAGGAGGATCGGGACTTTAAGAGCAGGAAAAACATTATAGTTTTTGGCATGGAAAGAGAAAGCTCGGTAAATGTAATTGCAAAATTTTTGGAAATATTTAATTTTTTACAACTAGATGTTAGGAAATATGACATCAGGAATATATTTTATAAATCCCACAAATAAAGAAGGCCCAATACGGATTAGCCTCACATCAGTTACATTAAAGAATGATATTTTACGTGTGAAAAAGAATCTGGCTGGCAATGACAAGTACAAAAACATAAAGTTTAAGGAAGATTTATCAAAAGAAACCCGAGAAATAAGGAAGGAGTTATTTCCTTTTTTGATTAGCCTGAAGAAGCAAGGTTGTAAGGTAATTATGAAAGGAGAAAAACTTTTGGTGGACGGAAAGTTACACACGTTGCAAGAACTCCAGACCTCAAGGATGAAAAGAAGCAGAAGTGAGGAGTCATCTCCGGAAGTGACAGAAGAGAAACAGACGACTTCAGTTAAGAAGCCAGGAAAGAAAATTAGTAAATCAGGACATGGAAGCATCGTAAGAAGTCACAGCCTAGAAAGATATTACCAAACACTGCCTGGTAAGAAGGAACAACATGAGAATACAGTACAAAGGATGTTAAAGGACAAAAGGAAGAGCCAAGAACAGGATGAGGCAAATGATAAGGAAGATGTAGGTAGTAGTAAAGAAGGTGCCCAATAGCAATTAAAAATAGCTAATAAAAATAAAAAACAGAGTCTAAGAATTTGTACACTAAATTTGAGAACACTAATGGGGGAAGATAGGATAATGGAATTAGAAGAAGCTATTAAAGAAATTAAATGGGATATAATTGGAATGGCTGAAGTGAGGCGAAAGGTACCTACAATAGTGGAAAAGAACTCTGGTAATATTCTCATGAACACAGGATGCAGCAATGGCCAGTATGGAGTAGGTTTCCTCGTTGCTAGCAAGTGGAAGAATTTGATTGTGGATTTTAAAAATTATAATTCAAGAATAGCCAGTCTAACAATCTGCACAGGAAAAAATAAAAATATAACCATAATACAGGTGTATGCCCCAACAGCTGTGGCCCTAGAGGAGGAAAACAAGGAATTCTACTTAAAGTTGGAGGAAGTCGTGGAGAAGGTGAGACGAAAAGGAAGATGTCTTGAGGTTATGGGAGACTTCAACGGAAGAGTAGGTCAAAGGCTAGACGGAGAAGAAAGTACAATGGGGAACAGGAATAAGGAAGGCAGCATGCTGATCAACTTTGCATTTAGCCAGGGGCTCAGGATAGGAAACACATACTTTGGAAGAAAAGCAAAACATAAATGGACATGGCTATCACCTAGGAATGATAAATTTGAATTAGATTATATATTAACCAATAGAATGAGTATTGTAGCAAATGTGGACATTTTGAGCAGGTTAAACTTTAACTCTGATCACCGTATGGTTCGAGCTGTGGTTTGCCTTGATAAATTCATGAAGCAAAGGCCCTTTAAGGTTCTAAAAAATATATATATACCAAATACCACAGAAACGGTCGAGGAATTCAGAGAAGTATTGGACAGAGAGTTAAACTTAGAACAATTCACTGATTCAAATGTAGTACAAGGGAATTTGCAGGCTAGGTATGACAAACTAATAAATTTGTTAAGTTCCTACGGAAGTAGAGAAACGGAGGAGGAGAAGGTGCCCGAGGTGATGATGGAAGAGGTAGAGATGGCGAAAGGAGAAAAGAATCTCATAGATAATTATCGCCCCATTTCTCTATGCTCTACCATAGCTAAACTATTTACAGGAATATTAAAACACAGGCTGAATAAAAAAGTAAATGAATATATGGGTAAAGAGCAAGCAGGTTTCCGCAGCGGTTTCTCCGTCATGGACCACATCCACACGATTAACCAGCTGATAGAGAAGACAGGAGAGTACAATATCAAGGTCTACCTCTGCTTTATTGATTTTAAGAAGGCATTCGATTCTGTATCCCACAACAGCATTGTTCAGAGCTTGATCAGAATGGGAGTTGAACAGAAATACATAAAAATTATAGTAGAACTATATAAGGGCTTATCAGAATACATATCCATGGAAAAGGATGGGCCTACCTTCCGTATTAAAAGAGGCGTGAGACAAGGAGACCCACTTTCCCCTCTCCTCATCATCTCATTGCTGGAGACACTCTTTAACTGAATGGATTGGCCAAATCGGGGTATAAGAATTGGAGGAAGGTTGTTGAAGAGCTTAAGATCTTCAAGCCGATGACATTGTACTTCGTGCAGAAGAGGCCGAAGACTTAAGCAGAATGTTGTTACAACTGCTCGACGTATGTGCGGAAGTAGGACTGCATATGAATTACCAAAAAACCAAGATGATGACGAATGCAGAAAAAATCCCCATTGAAGTACAGAGAAATTCAGTGCAATACGTAGAGGAATTAATTTATTTTGGGCAGACTATTTCTTTCTCCAACCCAACAAAGATGGAATTGGACCGGAGAACATCCTTGGGATGGAAGAAATTCTGGGCACTGAAGGACATCATGAAAGGCAACTTCAGCATAGAAGCAAAAAGGAAAATTTTTGACACATGTATCCTTCCAGTGGTTACCTACGGTGCCCAGTCCTGGTCGTTGAAGAAGACGGATGAAAATAAGTTATTAGTTTGGCAGCATACAAAATACAAATACAAGAAGGAGAGACCGTGTAAAAAGCACAGAGCTAAGGGCAAGGACTGGTTTGACGGATGTGGTACTCCATTGCAACGGACTAAAGTGGAAGTGGGCTGGACACGTGCTAAGGCAGAGGGATGGAAGATGGACCTCCATGGATGGATACCATACGGGAGGTGGAGGAACCAAGGACGACAGAGGAAGAGATGGCGATATGTTCCGGAAATGGGTTGGCCCTCATTGGTGGAGACAGGCTAAGGACAGAGCAGTATGGAAGAAGTTACTGAAGGAGAACTTTACGCACCCCGCTTTCCGGTAGAACTGGTCACTCATGGAAAGCGTAGACCAATACCCCGAAAAGGGAGGCCTGTGCAGAAGAATTTATTTTCAGCAAAGAAGTATTATTATTATCGTAATTATTATTATTATTATTATTATTAAAAGAAGTATTAACATTGTTATTATTATTATAAAAAGACATTTATCATAGTTATTATTGTTTTCATTATAGTCACAAAGAGAAGTATTATCATTTTTATTATTATTATCAAAGAAAATTTATCATTGTTATTATTATTATTATCAAACAAGTATTACTATTATTATTATTGTTATTATCTACTATTATTATCAAAGAAGCATTATTATTGTTATTATGATTATCAAATAAGTTGTTATAGAAGAGAAAAGAATAACCTGAAACTAGGCTTTATTGAACTTAGAATAATACTACATATTAGACTGAATGAATAGAATAAACAAAAGTAAACAATGAAATAGAAAACAGCTGTAAACAATGAAATATAAAACAGCTGTTACAAATATTATAACATTCATCCCTCCTAGGTAGTGAAGTCTTTCAAGTATGCGGGGAGATGCCGTTCACGGGTACTTCTTCTTAATGATTGTTGAACTGCTGGATTTGGTTGATGTTGAGGATTGAACTCAGTTGTGTTTGGCACGTCTGGTACACTCTCAGAGACACTTTTATTTTCTTTAAGAGCGTCTTTTTGTGGGGAAGGTTTTGGGTGACCTGTGACATCCATGTCACGAATTGATGTTTCAATTTGTTCATGGTTGCAGTGATTTTCGGGAATACTTTCTGTCTCGCCTATTGGTGCAAGGTGTCTAGTAGACACAGTAGTCTCCCTTCCGTCAGGCAATCTAACATATGAATATTCTGGGTTCCCTTCCAATAAATATACTTCATCGACATGAGGGTCATATTTTGAGCGAATAGCCACGTTGGCATCCCTACTCCCACACTGGACCGGCGAGAGAAATTAAACATACGTTCATGGGGTGTTGTATTTGTTGATGTGCAGAGGAGTGAACGAATTGAATGTAATGCCTGATTACAAAACTCCTCCCATCTAGAAATATCACTATTTTGATTTCTTGCTGCCAGCTCAATAGTTTTCCAAACTATCCCAACATAGCGTTCACATTGTCCATTTCCTTGAGGATTGTATGCAGTCGTTCGACTCGTAGCAACACCAATGTCAGTTAAAAATGATTTGAGTTCTTTAGAAAGAAAACTTGAGCCTCTGTCAGTGTG
Organism: Gonocerus acuteangulatus; assembly: GCA_946811695.1. Taxonomy (NCBI): domain Eukaryota; kingdom Metazoa; phylum Arthropoda; class Insecta; order Hemiptera; family Coreidae; genus Gonocerus; species Gonocerus acuteangulatus. The sequence continues at coordinate 54,415,551 of OX328127.1, read as the reverse complement.
CAAGTAAGCGGGTGTGCCAAAAATTGAGAAAAGTTCTTTAAGCTTCGAGATTACTGTATTGGATGACATATCATGACATGGAAAAGCAAAAGGAAAACGTGAATACTCATCGACAATTATTAGGAGGTAACGATTTCTTGTAGATGACGGCAAAGGGCCTTTAAAATCCATCACGATCCTTTCGAACGGTTGTGTAGCTTTGATAAGAGTTCCTTCGAATTTGCGGAATCTTGATTTTACTTCAGAACAAATACGACATCCTGATATGACTTTTCGTATTTCTTCCAATGAGTAAGGGAGATTTTTACAACGAACCCAATGATATAGTCTTGTTTCTCCTGGATGGCACAAAACTTCATGCAGATTTCTCAACTTTGGGAAAGAAGTTTCTATGGAAGAACAAATTCGTGATAATGTATCCGCAGTTTTGTTCTCATTGCCTGGTCTGTATATTATTTCATATTTATAATTTGAAAGTTCCAGTCTCCACCTCATTATTTTTTCATTCTTTATTTTTCCTTGTTTATTACTGTCAAACATGAATGACACTGAACGTTGATCGGTAATAAGACGAAAATTCCTACCGAGAAGATATTGTCTCCACTTCCGTAATGCTTCTACTATCGCATAAGCTTCTTTCTCAATAGACGAATGAAGCTGTTCGGCCTTGGTGAGAGATCTTGAGAAAAAGGCAACCGGTTTCTTGTCTTGAGATAGTGTGGCTCCAATGGCATAATCAGATGCGTCCGTTTCAACAGTTAGTGGAGTGTTGTCGATTGAAGATACCACAGCATTTTGAATGTCTAGCTTAATGGACTCAAATGTTTTCACAGCTTCTAAACTGAGAGGTATAGGACTTCTGACTAATACTTGGATTTTCTCAGCAAACTTTGGTATGAATGGGGCAAAATGGGAGAACATACCTATAGCTCGACGGAGAGAAGATGAGGTACCTGGGATTGGCAATTCACGGAGAGGTTGCAACCGTTCAGGATCTGGACTAATTGTTTTGTGGCGAATGATAAATCCCAAAAGCTTTATTGTGCTTAATGAGAATGCACTTTTCTGTAGATTTATTGTTAAATTGTACTTAGCAACAGCCTTTAGAAATTTTTCTAAATTTTGATCATGTTCTTGTTGATCACGACCACAGATTGTCACATCGTCCAAATATACCTCAATTCCTTGAAGATTTTCTGCGGCAACTATGTTCATTATGGCTCTTTGAAAAGCCGGAACTCCATTCCTAACACCAAACGGAATACGAGTGAATTGATATAGTCGTCCACAGGCTTCAAAGGCTGTATAAGGTCTGTCCTCAGGTGTGATAGGAATTTGGTGATACGCACTGCGGAGGTCAATCGAACTGAAAACTCTATATGAAGCAACTCTATTAATAATGTCATCTATCCTTGGGAGTGGGAATGCATCTAATTCAGTGAACCTGTTGATTGTCTGGGAGTAGTCGACAACCATCCTACGCCGGTGATTAGGGGATTCCACAACCAATACTTGAGCTCGCCATGGTGAAATGCTCTCTTCAATGATGCCATCTTCTAGCAATTTCTTTATTTCATTTTCAATGAATTTCGTATCCGGGGCAGAATGTCTACGCGATCTTATTGATATTGGCTTGCAGTTAGGAGATAAATTAGTAAACAGTTGAGCAGGTTCTACATTAGCAACTGCAACACTACAAATATTCAAGGGAGCTTCAGTTCTTCCAAATGTTACCTGAATTGAAGAATGTCTATTTAGGATGTCATGACCTATTATGATGTCCGTACAAAGATCTCTAAGGATGCTAACTGTTACACCATTGTATTCATGATCCTGTAACTGAAGGTTTATCCTACATTGACCCTTAATTTGGGATTTCAAGGAGGTTGATGCCATAGCAACATCTTCTACTTTACATGGAATCACAGGAATTTTAAGTTTTGAGACAGTGGAATGACTAATGAAAGTACCAGTGCTACCTGTGTCTATCAAACCATGAGCATTTGAGCCATTAATCTTGACAGTAACAACAGCTTTTCTTAGATTTGAAGGTAGAGATGCTAAACAATTAGTGGAATTTGTTGGACGCCGGGGTGATACTGAATATTTATCCTTATTTCTACATACCTTCTGGTAGTGACCCTTGATCCCACAGCTTCTACAGATAGCCTCCCTGGCTGGGCAGATGGATCTACTGTGTTTCTGGAAACCGCAAAAGTAGCACTTTGGACTGACTGATGAGATTGATTGAGGAGCTGGTCGAGAGTCTTCTTCGCTGTGGCTTGGATCCGATTCCTTCTTCATTGAGACTGTATTGATGGTCGATGGAGTCAAATATTCCTGGGATTGATGTTCCGCGAGCTCCAACGATCTTGCTTGAGTAACTGTTTCTTCTAGGGTTAAAGTGTGATTTTCCAATAATCTCTGACGAATATGGGATGACCGCAACCCATCTATAAATGCATCTCTAACAGATTCATCTCTGTTAATTTCAGCACTAACAGCTTTAAAATTACAATCTTTAGCCAAACGTTTAAGAGATTCGACGTACCTGTCAATAGTTTCCCCAGGTTCCTGGCGTCGAGTCTTGAGCTTATGTCGAACAAATATTTCATTGATTGGTTTAATATATAAACTTTTTAAAATTGCAACAGCATCATTATATGTTCCACATTCACTCACATATTCATAGACTGAAGGAGAAATAAAGTTAGTTAACACTTTGTGTCTATCACATTCACGAACATCAGCACTAGTAATAAAGTTCTGGAATGTACGAAACCAATGTTTCCATTCTTGTGGAGCTCCATCTTCATTAGGATTGATACTGAATCTTTCAGGGCGTAGAATACGATCCATTCCAAAACAAAAACTAAGTTCAATAAATTGTTATAGAAGAGAAAAGAATAACCTGAAACTAGGCTTTATTGAACTTAGAATAATACTACATATTAGACTGAATGAATAGAATAAACAAAAGTAAACAATGAAATAGAAAACAGCTGTAAACAATGAAATATAAAACAGCTGTTACAAATATTATAACATTAGTATTGGCTTTATTATTACTATTGTATTATTATTAATATCGCACAATAAAGGCTATTTATTCATTCATGATTTTAACCCCCTTAAAAGTGCCTGTCTTATTTATTATTAATTTTAAAATTGCCTTAATTTGCCATTTTTTTCATTAATAATAGTTGGCTTCTGAATAAAACTCTACTTTTGGGCAATATTGTTTTACATCTTTCCCCTATGCGCAATACCTGGTATCCAAGGTATGTCCAGGAAACACATATTTACCTTCTTATCTGACTAAGAGGTACATTATAGCAAAATTTCAAGGTGCATAAAGCCGTGGTCACACTAGGCTGGTTACCAGCCGCTACTAGCCAGCCGCTGGGGAATTACCAGCAAGCAGCCTAGTCTGACCCAGGACCAGCGGGTGGGAAATGCCAGCGGACTGGTGATTACCAGCCAAAGTCAACAGTTGAACATGTTTAACTTTTTAGCGCTGCTTTCAAATCTTTATCGATCCTACCTAGTAGGCACCGAAAGTGACACCCCTTAATATATATATGTGTGTGTGTGTGTGTGTGTGTGTGTGTGTGTGTGTGTGTGTGTGTGTGTGTGTGTGTGTGTGTGCGCGCGCGCGCGCGCGCATGTGAGCGCGTGTGTGAGTGAGTGTATCGGACCACCGGGAGGAGGGATTATCCCGGACTCAAAACGCTAATTTGACCATCCAGCCGTAGTTTTTGTTATAATTCAAACAAACTCGGTATTTGTTGTGATAATGTAAAAAGAAAATTACATTGTAAAAATAAACTGAATCCGTTGATTAGGAGGGGGGGGGGTTACTCTGAAGCGAAAATACTAATTCGCTCATACCGTCAGTAATTTCTGTTGTATTGTAACGAAACTCAGAATACATCTTTGTTATCTAATTAGAAAGAATTGTTGTAAAGATGAACTAAATCGGTCTATCGTAAGAGAGGATTACTTCGTACTATTTTTTGATAGAATTTTCCTGTGAAACTTTAGTTTGAAAAGCTGCCGCTAGAAGTGCCTCGGCCTTGATATTACTTCGCACGTCTACCGGTAGGGGTGCTGTATTCCGTTTCCGCATCAGACCAAAAGAAGAAAATGAGAAGTTTTCGTGTAGTTTAAGTAGTTTAGTATCACGCATACGCAAAAATCTGCAAGGAAATTAATTAAGAAATTAATAATTAAAATAATTTGATCGAGCTGCTCTTTAAAAATGTAAAAGAGTAGAACTATTCATGCTTTTATTTTATTTGTATAGGTTATTTTAAGCAAATTCGGAACTGAATAAGCGGCTATTCACATGCTAGCGGCTGGTAGGCAGCCTAGTGTGACCGCCGCTTAAAACACTGCATGAAAAGTGCGTTGCCAGCTCTCGGTCTGAATGATAAACCTCGAGAATTCAATCTTCTGCATCGTAAGTTAGTATATTATCATCGTAAGGATAGAATAGCTTTACTAGCTCAGAATATACGAAAAGAGGTCTCCTTCCAATAGGATAGTGATCTAGGCATGAGCTAATTTACGATAAAACCTACCTAAGCATGATTCAAGCTTTGAAAGCACTTTGAGCAGAGAAAGGGAATTAGGTGGAAGTTGGAACACACTTGTGCTAGAGGCCAGAGGGGGAAATGATAACTCAATAGCTGGGGCTGTCTGGGGAGAAGCACGTAATTCTGGCTCTCTATTACCCCCACTAATTGGAGGTAAAAGTTTGCCTCCTCCAGGTATTTGTCCCGAGAGTGCTTTTAACCAAGAGCCGATTTCCTCCACAATTCCTCTTTAGAGCCAATTAGTTAGTTCTAAATCAAGAAGGTCCAGGAACGTCTTACGTCTATACCAAGGGGTGGAAAATAATCGGCTTATAATTATGGTTTACCATACTCGTGTTGTTAAAATTAGGGAAAGTTGTAAACAACCCATTAGCGGCTAATAGAACAGGAGAGGATAATGTCACTAAAAAAATAAAATTACGCAAACAAACCTGTTCCATAGCAGCAGCGTTGTCACGGATATATTCCTCAATAAAGCCACTTTTTAGCGCAATTGTATGCCTTGTTTTACCTAATGGTAAAAATAGCATAGCTAAGAAATCAAGCACGTGAGGACACAGAGTGGACTAGCTGGCAAAGCGGAGATGATAACGATTTTCGCTAATATTTTTCACTCTCTACGAGTCAATCTGTAAGCACCCTAAGGAATGTAACAATAGCAATTGAAGTTCGACAAATAAAAGAAATGTTAATACATTTCTTTAAATCATTATCGACCCTACGCGGCGAAGATTTGTCGCTTACAGGAACATCGTCTTGTGGAGAACATTATGTTCAGGCAGTTCGAAGCTTTATAAGTTCTACCGATTTACCATTAACCCTTACTTCTCCGGAGTTATGTAGCAATATACGCTGTACTCATGAATGTGTAGCGTAGCGATCGTTTAATCAGATAGCAAGATCTGATAAAAAATTGATCGTAAAGATAGTGGGTACAGTGTAGCCATGATGACCAAGTGCCAGCTGATGAATTCCAGGGCAACACACAGAAGTGGACACTGACAAACTAACTTCCTGCTGGCGTATATCGAACACAAGGGAACCTGAAGAAAGTGAGGGAGCTAAACAGCTTCAAACCGTGAGTAACTCCGCTGTATTTGCTATTTTAGCGCGGTTCCTCCCTCCCTTCATAGGGAGGAACCCCGCTTACAAGGTTGATCTCATGAAACAATCCGTAAGTGCCGACTAGAAAATTTTGCGTTTCAGAACCCCTAGAGACCGAAAATAACGGTGGTTCAAATTTGTATATATATATATATATATATATATATATATATATATATATATATATATATATATATATATATATTTGTCTGTTCGCTCATTTCTGGCTTCCCTAATGGTCCGATTTTGATTAAAATTGGTACAGAAATCCGTCGTCCAATTTGAAAGGTCAAGTTCGTTAACCAGCAAAATCCGCCCAACTCGCGCCAAAAAAAATCGTAACGCTTACGTTTTTGAGTTCATATACATGTAAGTATTCTTTTTATAGGCTTCTTGGGCTAGGAAAACGAATGAAACCATTTTCAAGGCGATAGCTTTAACCGTTTTCGAGAAAATTGGAAAAATAGTTTTTGAATAACGTTTTTGGTTTGGGTACTTAGAATCATGGGATTTAGTTGAAACATTTTCTGCATGTTTTACTTTCATTGAAACTAATATGTTGAAATTTTGGTTACGTTTGGAGTTAAGGAAGGTTTGGAGTTAGAATAAAATATTTTATTAACAGACAAAAAGTTTTGGTAACTTTGTATACTTTCCTTAATATCTCGAAAAAGTTTGAGAATCTTGGTAAACGGAAGAATACCATTAAAAAGCTTACTAAATGCTCTACAAAAAAGGTTCTGATGAAGTTTTGATTAGCCGATGTCAATCGGAGAAAAAAGACCGACTCGCAGGAACTGCGTCATCTTCGCGCGGTTACGTACATCTCGAATAAATGGAATAGATTAGCATCACAAATCACGGGAAACTGACAGTAGCTAACTTACACTGAATACTACGGATAATTCTTAATCCTCATTCTAGAGGAAGGCTGAATAAGTCAATACAATTATGTACTGGAAACGTACTTACTCTTCGACTACTGCTCAAAAGGCTCTATTCTTAACAACCAAACATTAATTGTCATTTTAAGTGTCTTGTTTTACTAGCAAATTCGTTTTATTGTTATAATCACCTGTAAATTTGTGCTTTATGGCGAATAAAATTCAATTCTGTCGTGGGTTAAATCTTTCTATAAAATAAGAAATAACAATAACTTCAGTTGGAGGCTATGAGGAAGGTTATATAGACAGAATTCAAAACAAACTACGTCATCATGATTAGCCACAGCCACTCCAAACTTATTATTACCAAAACCTTTCACCGCTTCTTATACTACTATACTAATTTTACTGATAAATGCAATTTAAAACAAGAAACAACCAACTACAAAGTGAGATAAACAAAGAGAAAAACCGTTTCAATAGACTTTTTTAACACTTTTTAAGCTTTAAGCGCTTATATCTCTGATTGACGTTGCCCCATTGAATATTGCTTCAGAACATTTTGTGTAGAGAATTTAGTATACTTTCGAATGGTCGCCTTCCATTTACCACGATTTCCCAACCGTTATCGATATATTTACGAAAAATGGATAAAGATCCGAAAACTTTTCATGTCTATTAATAAAAAAAATGTTTTCGCATACTTCCTTAACTCCAAATATAACCAACATTTAAATATATCGGGTGGAATTAATTTCCAAGATGTAGAAAATACTTACAAAAACATTGATTCCACTTTTCGCAGGAACGGTTACAGATATCGCCTTAAAAATGGTTTCATTCGTTTTCTTATGTTAAGAAACCTATAAAACAAGTACCTGCAAGCATATAAACTCAAAAACGTAAGCGTTACGATTTTTTTGCGCGAATTTCGCCATAAACTCTATCTTCCAGTAGGCGGATTCTGCTGGCTAACGAACTTGACCTTTCAAATCAGACGACAGATTTTTGTACCAAATTTCATCAAAATCGGACCATTTTTGAGCTTGCTAGAGCGCGAACAGACAAGCATATATATAAATACACACACACACACATGTATATATATCTATATACACACACAAATTTGGGCCACCTAAATTTTCGTGATCTATAGGGTCTGAAACATGAAAGTTTATATATATATATTTTTAGATGGAACGGCATTTTTCTCCAGCGGTGGTACTCCTCCTCACTTCTTCCCGGAATATTTCGATGGATTCATCTTCATCTTCTTCAGCCAGGTACTTGTTTCTTCCTCGGTGGTAGCCAAGGGAAAGGCTACCACCGAGGAAGAAACAAGTACCTGGCTGAAGAAGATGGAGATGAATCCATCGAAATATTCCGGGAAGAAGTGAGGAGGAGTACCACCGCTGGAGAAAAATGCCGTTCCATCTAAAAATACTATCCCAGCGACGAAAAATTACATCAAATATATATATATATATATATATATATATATACAAATTTTAACTACCTATATTTTCGTGATCTATAGGGTCTGAAACGAGAAAGTTTCTAGTCGGCACGTCCGGATCGCGTCATGAGGTCAAACTCATAAGCGGGTTCTCCCTATGGAGATAGGGAGTAACCGCGCTAATAAGTGCTTAAAACTTTAAAGTAATTGATTTCGCTTATTCGAACTGGGTTTTTTTTCTGTTTTTATTCCTCGTTATTTTTTATTGCTTATAGTTGGATAATGTATTTGATAATAAATCAGGTTAAGAAAAATAAGAAAAACAATTCAATGTTAGAGAGATTGTAAATAGCTACCTACTTTAAGAGTAAATGTAACTTGTTTTAAAAGTTCACGACAATAGGTTTTGGCCAATGGGCCTTTTTCCCTATCGGTCTTTCAAGGCATGTAATCAAGAACAAAATAATTATAAAAAATACTGGATGTATTGTGTAATTTTCGAATAAAGATATATATACATATATGTATATATATATATATATATATATATATATATATATATATATATAAAATGTTAGAGATATGGATTTCCAAGATATAGCTTTTCAACTGCCTAGCGGGGTCCTTTCTAGGGAGGGTTGGCCGACCCATTCAGGTAAGATCGTAAATCAAGACCTTTCTAGAAATGTGGACCCAAAATAATAACAGCTTCTATTTTAATCATTCTAAATGAGTCTAGGGATAAGAACGGAACCAATTAAAGTATACTCTGGACCCAAATGTTATTATTACGTTTAAATCGGTCAAACTTTCGTTATAATGTTACGGAATGCAGAATGAACTACAAGAAGTGAAGATTCACAAGACCGAAACTAATAATGTTTTTCTTGCGTACGTAATTTGCGACTTATTTCCCTATACAGCACCGGAAACTAATGATGGAAATTTATCATGACAATAACGTGCCTGAACTGTTCTTATATTAGAACTAAGGGCATTTTCATGCCCCAACTCATTATCGGCTAATGATATCAACGGTTCTGAATTCGGAATCCAGAGAGACATTTTATATATATATATATATATATATATATATATATATATATATATATATATATATATATAGATAGATAGATAGATAGATAGATAGATAGATTGGAAGTGGGCCCACTTATTGAAAAAATTTAAAACAAAATTTTTTCCTACCCTAAATTCCGAATTCATACGCGCGAAGGGAGCCGCTTGACGCCAAATCCAATTCCTTCAGATAATTGAAAGCCACTACACAGGCCATTAAGCAATAGTCGCCCATTCTAAGCTACCCCAGGAAGGAATGTAGACATTCAGAATGTATCCTTAGAGGAATTTATGAAAAATGTTATTTAATTTTTTTCGATTCTACATTTCAGATGGCCTAAGTAACTGCATTTTAGCTTAAGGCACAAGAAATAATAAGCCATCCATATTTCGTGTTTTTCTAATAATTACATAACATTACTTATTTATTGGAACGCGATATTTATTATTTATCAAGAGTTTGACTTGTATTTTATTTGTTATTCTTATCGCGAAAATGTTCTTCATTCGGCCTTTCGTTCACTCATTTATTAACATAAGCCTACACCACGTGGTAACATGGTTTACTACGTAGGAACTTTAAAGTTTAAAGGAGGCCCAGTGGCCTAAGTGTATGTTTTCTCTTGAGGACAACCCAAGAGATTGTGTATAATGTAAGCCATTAATTACAGGAGGTGGTTTACCAGGAACCGAATAAGTAAATTCACCTTAGCTTCCGCTATTAGCGTATTTCCTCCTTGTCTCCAAACGGGAAACCCCCATTTATGAGATTGACCTCAAGACCCACTTCGGAAGTGCCTGTTCGGTCTCTCACAGGCTTAGAAATGGTCTGATTTTGATGAGATCTGGTGAAAAAATACTTCATCTAATTTAAAAGGTTAAGTTCATTTACCAGCAGAATCTGCAAACCGGAACACTGTTTTATGGACAAAATTTGCACGAAAATAATCGTTACGCTCGTTTGTAGGCTTCCAGGTACGCTATATAGGGATGTAGGGAAATGAATGAACAATACCAATAGTTTTTTTTTTTTTTTTTTTTTTTTTTTTTTATGGCGCATCTACATCTAGGTTATTAACGCCGACATCCAGGGTGTAGCGAGGAATTTTACCAGCGAGCCGTGGGATGATAAAATTCCTGCCGGAGGTTGGGAATCGAACCCACCATCTCCTGCTTATGAATCCAAGGCGCTAGCCGTTAGACCACAGGAGACCCCACCAATAGTTTTTCTAACTAATTTTCGGTAGGTATTTAGAATCGTTGGATTCTGTTGAAATATTTTCTACATGATTGAAATTTTAATTCTCGTAATGGAACCCCGCCATTCACGAATACTGTGATATACATTGTATAGAATTGTATGTGTATATATATATATATATATATATATATATATATATATATATACACACTGTATAGAATTGTATTTTATAAACAAGCAAAATCGAGCTAAATAAATATTTATCGGCTCTTTTGAGCAATTTTATTGTTCTTTTAAACTAATTGTGTTAATCGCAACTCAGTATAATACTTCCAGGGAAATAATATTAATATGTATATAATATAGCTGTTAGCAAATTCAAGTTAACTACGGTGTGCTGTTTATACCATGCGTTTAATATGAGATCCTAAATTAAAATGATACACGACAATCAAACAATTCGAAAAAACTGTTTAAGCTTTGAAACTATCATCGTGTTGCTCATTTATGGAGTTTGGTTCACTTCTAAAGTGAAACGGATGGCAGAGTAATTATGGTGTGTCAAGCAAATTAGATATGGCTAAAACTCCGCCAGAAGGGATCTCAGATCCTTTGGTTGCACAAGGCAGACTTAGATCATCAGCTGTTCATCCATCATCGCTTTGACAAGCTCTTCATCAACAGTACACAAACGTTTCATCATTCCAGATGATGCTGGAATTATAGCTCTTCTGGCACTGTGAGGCCTCAAAGTCAAAACAATGCTGCCAACTTCCTTCTTCTAATTATTCAAAATCTTGTATTTGACATCTGAGGCAGATAGTTTATCCTAAAATGTTTATTTGCTATTTTTTTTAAGTTTATATTTCAATTTACAAGCTGTGGATGGAAATCATTTTGAGAAAAGAATCATTGCAACAAGAAAACCACAATGAAAATCCATGTGTCCTCGGTACAAGAATAATCTCGGTACTGAACACCATTAATAATTTTTATGCGCTAAGAAAAGCACTGAACCCAAACTGTACTCAGTTATGTTCAGGCACCCACTTGTTCCTACGAAATTGTAATAGTAAAAACCAATAGGCCATTTCATTCCTTCAAAATACTATCTGTATGGTCTAATGAACCCGCATTGTGATCAAAATGTTGATTCCCTATAATCAGAGATTTGAAAATGTCTGTATTATGCCTGAAAGCATCAAGTTAATCAAGAGATGTTTTCAAATGAGATTTACAGTGTTCTTTGAGTAAGAGAGTATTCTGTTTATCTCATTCAACAATTCGTTCATGCTATGTGGGATATTTAGTTTGTGTCGTCTTCTGCATTCCGTTAGTAGATGTTTGACGGTAAAGTCTCCATTCCAACATATAACACATGTTGGTTTATCGAGTCCTGTTATGAGATATTTGTGTGGCATATTTGGAAGCGAACAAATACTATTTCCTCTCGTCTGTTGTCACGGTATCTGAATGCCCACTCCTGAGTTGTATTTTTGATTGTACATAATTTATTGTCTTGTGAATAATTCATAATTAATTGTTTAATGGCATTGGTGAAGTCTTAGTCTGTTGATCGGTTGAGATCTTTTTGTCTTGTAGTAAGTTATGCATACGAGTCTACTAGGGAGCTTTTCCCCAAACCTTCATGACCTGGCAGCCAGTATTGAATTATTGGATGCGAGGAGTATCTGTCTGTAGTGTGCTCAATGAGGCAGTAGAGGGAATCACGTCTCGTCTTTCGCTCCTGGGAGTGTTGTTCAGGCCTATAAGAAGGCCTCTGAGCTCAGCTGTAAATATGCTACAAATAATCTTTATATTAAGGTTTATAGTTTTAGAAATAGGTAAGTGATACGATCTGTCAGAAGCTGTATGTTTAAAAGTGACGCCAATACCAAGGACGATTACCGGGGGCTTTAGAGCTTAAGCCATCTTCCTAAGTCGATCTAGTAAATTGTTAATTTGAAATCCCATGACTGCTTTAGGTGCCATCGAGAGTAGCGAACTTCTCAACTAACTTGCTAAAAGCTTCCTAATCACCGACAGCTCATCCCCACAAGAGGCGACACTTCCCCGTTAGAGGCTTAAGCCGGATAGGCTAAGCTTTTTATAACTTGGTAGGCTCAACGCCAAAGACGGCATTCTCTGGAATTTCCTCGAACTTCTTAAACAGTTTTTGTTATGTCTTTAATTATTTAAGATATTATATTGAGGTATATATCATTTTCGTTGGCACTCACAAGACAAGAATCAGAACAGGTAAATTTAACATTGAAGAGAAAACAAGAAAAAGGCACATCAGGTATTAAAACTGACACAGACTATAAGACAATAATTTTCATCTTCACCTTCATATTATTTGCACTATTACGCACAGTGACTGTCAAAAGTATTGATACATTAAAGTTATACACTAAAAAAATTAAATAGGTATAGACTTTATTTCATTTTCGCGCGGTTCCTCCCTCCCCCATAGGGAGGAACCCCGCTTATAAGGTTGATACAATGAAACAATCCGAAAGTGCCGACTAGAAAATTTCGCGTTTCAGAACCCCTAGAGACCGAAAATAACGGTGGTTCAAATTTATATATATATAAATATATATATATATATATATATATATATATATATATATATATATATATGGAACGGCTTCTTTCTCCAGCGGTGTCGCTCCTCTCTCCATCGCAATATTTCGCCGGGTTCATCTCCGACTTCTTCAGGCTGCTATGTGTCGTCCTCGGTGGTTATCAAGGGAATGAATTTAAAACAAAATATATATATATATATATATATATATATATATATATAGACATATATATATATATATATTTGTCTGTTCGCTCATTTCTGGCTTCCCTAATGGTCCGATTGTGATGAAATTTGGTACAAAAATCCGTCGTCCAATTTGAAAGGTCAAGTTCGTTAATCAGCAAAATCCGCCTACTGGAAGATGGCGTTTGGGGCGAAATTCGCGCAAAAAAAAATCGTAACCCTTACGTTTTTGAGTTCATAAGCTTCTAAGTACTCGTTTTATATGATTCCTGGGCTAGGAAAACGAATGAACCCATTTTCAAGGCGATAGCTTTAACCGTTTTCGAGAAAATTGGAAAAATAGTTTTTGAATACCGTTTTTGGTTTGGGTACTTAGAATCATGGGGATTCAGTTGAAACGTTTTCTGCATGTTTTACTTTCATCAAAACTAATGAAAATGTTGAAATTTTAGTTACGTTTGGAGTAAAGGAAGGGTTAGAATAAAATATTTTATTAACAGACATAAAAAGTTTTAGTAACTTTGTTTACTTTCCTTAATATCTCGAAAAAGGTTGAGAATCTTGGTAAACGAAAGAATACCATTAGAAAGCTTATTAAATGCCCTAAAAAAATGTTCTAATGAAAGTTTTGATTAGGCGATGTCAATCGGAGAAATAAGAGCTTAAAACTTTAAAGTAATTGATTTCGCTTATTCGAACTGTTCTTTTTGTCTGTTTTTTATTCCTTGTTATTTTTTAATTGCTTATTGTTGGATAATGTATTTGAAAATAAAACAGGCTAAGAAAAACAAGAAAAACAATTTAATGTTAGAGATATGGATTTCCAAGCTTTTCGACTGCCTAGCGTCCTTCCTAGGGAGGGTTCTTTGTCTTTGATTTTGGTACTTAGAATTATGGGATACAGTTGAAACATTTTCTGCATGTTCGAGTTTCATCAACACTAATATGTTGAAATTTTTGTTACGTTTAGAGTAAAGGAAGGGTTAGAATAAAATATTTTATTAACAGACAAAAAAAGTTTTGGTAACATTGTAAACTTTCGTTAGTATCTCGAAAACTTTTTGTCTGTTTTATTTCTTGTTATTTTTTAATTGCTTATAGTTGGATAATGTATTTGACAATAAAACTGGTTAAGTAAAATAACAAAAACAATTTATTGTTAGAAATATAGATTTCCAAGATTCCAAGACCTTGTCACTAGCGGGTCCGTTTCTAGTGTAGCCGACCCTTCCAGGTAAGATTGTAAATCATGACCTTTCAAGACTTTACTACTCACAGGAATGGCGTTAGTGACCTTAAGGGTTGACACGCCATTATAATAATTAATTAAAAAAAAAGACTGGTGGAACCAAAATGATAACTTCTTCTATTTTAATCTTTCCAAATTAGACTAGGGATATGAACGGAACCGCGCTAAGATGATGCAGTCCTGCGAGACGGACTTTTGTTTTCCTATATTGAAAACTTTGTGCTAAAATTACAAAATAGAATAATGATTAAAAAAAATTGTATCTGGTATCAGGAAGAGATTGTTATATTCTTTTTAATAAATAAATAAATTTAGAAAAAAAAAAACAAAAAAAAAGCACTAAAAATATTTTTTAGAAGGAGTACCATGTCGGTACAATTAATGTAAATAGTACAGGAGAGAAAGTTAGTCATCAATAAGTTATTCTATTAATCAGCAAAAGAAAAGAAAAATAATATAAATCATTAGATAATAACAATCAATTTATAAATCCATATAGATAAAAATGATGAGTAGATCAAAAGTATTGATACACTACATGTATTTAATGAAATAAAGTACTTAATATCGGTCAAAGTAATTTCAACGGTGACTATGACCCATGTGGTTGATTTCATAAAAAAAAAAAAAAGAGAAAAAAAATTGTACACAAGTGACAAAATCATAAATCATGAAAAATATCCAAAATCCCTATTACATCAGTTAATATCTGAGGATGTCTACTTCTGGGTTTGGAAGGAACAGTTTAATTTCTGCGTAACTATCAATTATTTTTTTGGCTCCTATCAACAATTTTACCGATTACTCTCGAAGAATGACACTGAAATTGTGTAATCTAATAACAATTTTTCTTTTGGAGGACAATGTGTATTTTCTTCTTAGTTTTAATATTCTTAAGTATATTTTATGTTCAATAACTTATTTTTTTTTAGTTTTGTTTTTTTCCTCATCTATTACAATAATATTCATTCCAGGAAATTTTCCGCGCGGTTAAAGTGCCTTATAAAAAAAAACACGCGGGCCTACCAGCGTGGCGTGTGCGCCAGCAGATAGCTTTCCTTTCTTTCTAACCCGATACTACGAACCTTGTCCTATACCCTTCGAATTTAGTTTGGTCATTACGTTATTCCCGACTAGGTTTACGGGTCTGGTATCGTATCATACTGAATCCGCCCGAAAGATTCTTTCAGAGGGCCCGCTGTTGTGGCGTATTTGAAACTTTACTGAATTGTAATTAATCCACTAAAAGTACAACACTTCAAAAGTTTCTTCACTTTTTTAATCTTTGTTATATGTTTGCCGAAATAAATATAACAAAGGAAGACTTGGGCCCTGGTGAAAATTTTGTTCGAAGCCATCGAACTCTATTATGATACATTAAGATTCATTCCAGTAAATTTTAATGGGAAACCATGACCCGTGCAGTTGAATTGCCTTATAAAAAAGAAGATTTAAAAGCAGCAGCCTTGAAGAAGGTGTTGCTACCTATCGGTGATAGCTGTCTATTTTTCCTCGGCTGAAGAGAGACACCTTCAACAAGGACTAACTAATGCAGTCAAGACACGCACGCATTCTCCTCCACCTCTGCTAACCCATGTATTTGCTATCCTATGAGTAAACCTATACCTTCTCTATTTTACTTCAATACTTCAAGGAATATAAACATGTCACTCCAACTAATCCATTCATTACGTTTTTATCTTAGTTCTTCTGCAGAACAAGACTAACACTTTCCAAGTTTTCTAAAGGTTAACACTTATTTTTCCAATTGACATCACCCCATCGCAAATGTCTTTAGAACCGTATTTGTAGAAAATGTAGAAAACATTCAAATAGTTAATGTCCATTTAACACGAGTTCCCAAACGGTTTCAAGGTATTTAAGAAAATATGCGAAAATCCAAAAACGTTTCAAACCTGTCAATAAATTTCCTAGGCGGCACTTACGGATTGCGCCGTGAGGTCAAGCGGGGTTCTTTCTGGAGGGAGGGGGAAATGCGCTAAAAGCATATCTATTTATGTTTTTTTTTTTTTTTTTTTTTTTTTTAATTCTTCAGCAAAGCGGCGTACATTGCCCACGTTAGTGAGTATAGTGAGCAGCCTGCTTAGTTATGCAGCTCCTCCGTGATGGGCTTTTTTCTCATTCTGATAGATGCATATTTTTGTCATATATGAATATATTTGTTTTCTGAAGTATGTCTAGGAACTTCATCCCCATCCCTTCATCATCTCTGGAGAGTTTTATCATCATACCAAAATAAACAAGTTGGGCTTGGCTATTATACAGTTACACATGTTTCTTTAGGACTTTAATTACATTCATCAATCCTTCAAAGAGTGGTAAAAGGAAACGGCAGAGAATTCCCTTTAATGAGTTTCAATACGCATGAGCGCACAACTAGATACGAATGGAGAAGAGTCAGCTGTTCTAATGTATAAAATGCCCTACGTGAAAGAGGACAACTCCTGGGATGATTTACTACTTCCATCCAATTAGGGGTTTGATGATGGCAAATGCCGACATTGCTTTAAAGAGAGCAACGGTGCGGTATAATGAAGTCAGCAAGGCCCTGGCTGTCGTGTGCTTTTCTTCACGTCCTTCATAATTAGCTCTCACTTAATTTACACTTTGTCGCATTATATCAAGTGTATTCGTCTAGAGCAGTGAGGTAATTCTAGTTCCATACCATAGGAGTATCTTTCCTATTCCATTTACCACAAATCACGTATGGCTTGGTATCAAAGAGCGTTTATATATGTATGTGACTAAGTATGTGTGTGTTTGCGTGCGTGCGTGCGCGCGCGTGTGTGTGTGTGTGTATGTGTGTGTGTTTGTAATACATTTTTCAGAAATTCTTCAATGATGGTTGATGAGAGCAACCTCATTAGCTAAACAAATATATTTCAATTCTATTTTCTCTCCAGTCGTTTCTAGAGGGGTCCTGCGATGGACAAAATAGAAAAGGGGATGAGAGCATTAGCTGGTGCTGAGTGTAGGAAAGGAATGGAACCGGAGATGAGACGAAGGGAGGAATCGACGGGGAGGATAAAAGGAACGGATATTCGACACTGAAAGAGCTCCAATTTGGAATAAAGAGAGCAGCCAATTTAGTGTAATGAAGGGAAGAAGGGAATCAAGGCTGATTGGAGAACACTCTCATTCTTAACCTCAATCATATTTCTTCTTCGTCTTCAAGCACTGTCTTCTCCATCTTGGGGAGTAATGACTCATGTCATGAACACTTCATATATCTAGTAAAGATTTCTTGAAAGAAATGTCTCTGTATGTGATATTTCAGAGTTAAGAAATCGAAACACTAACATGAAAACAAAGAACTCAATTAAAATCATTATGTGGGACTATACAGTATATTTAACCGCATGATTTTTCAAATTCTCCACACCACCAACAATGAATCTAGAATGATTACTGAGAAGGTAGAAATTGTCAGGGTCCGGTAATTGTGTCTTGGTAAACAGTTTTTTAATGTGAAAATAAGTTTTATTGTTTGCCGCCGATTCGGCTTGAAATTCAAGCCGTCATCATGGCTGTGAAAAAAGTAGGAGATGATGAAGGCTTGAATTTCAAGCCGAATCGGCGGCAAACAATAAAACACATTTTCACATGTAGTTGTATTAACACCCAACGACCGAACCCTGAAAATTTCAACCTTCGCGTCACCAACGGTCAACGATCTCCTCTCAATAGAATCATTAGTGATTGCAGAATCAATTTTCTTGGACAGATATATGCTGGGAATCCCACTCTCGATAATTTTTTTTTAGTTCACTTTAGAAGTACTACTATAGAATCTACTGTCGATTATTTGGTATCAAATCCTTACCTGGCGACTAGACTTCATGGAAGAATATACAATATACTGGGAGTTCTGGCAACCACATCAGACACACGAGAAGGAACAACGCCTCAGCTTGAATGGCAGTAAGCAGAGAAAGAGTGAAGATTGAATTCCACAGGGTCTTGAGTGGGAGTCGAATGGAAGCGATAGCGTCAGATTGTAGTGAAGCCGAATGCAATAAAAGCGAGAAGTAGTTGGCCCTATCCTACAACTATCTGGAGAGTGGGATCTGCAAAAAAACTCACCACTTCCCCTTCGGAGGGCACATCTGATCCCTAGCAGGTTTTTACCCGATTCCCTCCTTCCTTCCCATCCACTTCTCCCTCGTGTTTTTTATCTTCCAATAGCGAAGCCTTTCTGACTTCTTCTCTCCCTAGAAAGCCGAGGTTTGGCCTTGGGCCGCATTCTCTTCTATCTGCATCTCCCAAACAATTCAAAATAGACTTTATAGTGGAATACTGTTAAAAAAAAACAACTTTTATTTTTAGTTTTTTTAGTGGCCAGAGGTTTACAACATCCTCTGATGGCGCATATTAACCCCGTTGGTGCAGACAGGGAATGGAAAAATGCTGGTTTAATCGCTGGATTATTAAAATACATTATCATACGTAGAATCATTCGGTAATGTTCTTGAACATTGTGTTATTACTGGAAACGTTAATTCCAGGATAAGCATGCTCTAGTGCCAACATACCTAGTGTGAATTCAATAAGTTAGAAAAGCAAAGTATAATATTATGACTATGAGGAGCAAGAAATTGCTATTTTTTCCTGTAAAGTTTTATTTGATTTAATTTTTGTTTTAATGGCAAAGGATAATAATATTAAAGCTAAAATCATTTTTTGTTTTTATTGTGTTCATCCTATTGAAATTCCTGTGATACCGTATGAATGATCAAGTTCAAGAAAATAGATATTTTTATGATAGCCTTGGAACTTACTACCCCCTAAATCATTGATATATCCCATTTCGATAGAAAATGATTTTCACTACGCCACCTATAAATAAATGTTATTTTTCACAAACGGCCTATTTTCAAAAGCGACTTTAATATTATTCTTGGGTTCATAAAAAGTTCATCACAGGACATTTATTCTATTTTCCGCATAGGAAATATATGAATGCATTACTCTACTTTTCACTAAAAAGGAAGAATGATTCCTAGAAATCGGAAGCTTCAACATTGACCCAAAAAATTGAGCGTTTCTTTTCCATTCCTATAGGGTAGAAGACCCACAAACGGCGCGTCAAGTTGATGACGAAGTCGGGAAATGCTGGGGAGGAGAAAATTGACTCATCCAAATGTTGACATTCAACCGAGATATAAACATTTTAGTTATATTTGGAGAAGATGAAATAGTCAAACAAAAAACAATATATGTACCGATGTGAAAATGTTTCGACTAATCATATATCTGCTTAAATAAGTCTAAACATTAATGACTGAAACTCCGGAATTCGGCGTATGATTCGGGCGTATGATGAAGTGAAAATTTTCATCCACTCCAATTCACTTACCCAATCCTTCCTTCCAAAACATCCATCCATTTCCTATGCTCTATCGCCTAGTATACAAATTATTTTGAGAAGTGAATTTCCAAAAAGTCAGCGACGGGTGTGTAATAATTGCCAGCATAATAAATGACCCTAACAAGGTTTGTCGGGCTCTGCTGAGCCCTGAAAATTTAATCTCACTCACCGATTTCACCTCCTTCCACTCAACCTCTGCCCCGAATTTCAAGCAGTGATAAAATAAATCCCTCCATTTGCCTAGGAATTATATTAACTTTTGGGTCATTTCTTTAGGAAGAATTTCGATTTAACACCTCATCGTTAGTAGATATATCAGAAATAATTCAAGTCACGTTGGTCATTCGATTCAAAATGAAAGGATACATTTCTTGTTTTTTTCTTCCATTTTCTTGGACTAAAAGTCCACATTTATCTCACATCAAAGTTTAAAGGATACATTTATGGGTTCTAATGCTCTTCGATTCGCAAATTATTTTTTTCCATCCGGTACGTCGACCGTTCTACAGTGTCTAAAAAATAACCTAATTACAGTAATTTTGTTATTATGCGAAATATTCAATGTTCAAGCAAAATAATAGATAAGCAAAAAAGTCCGCTCGCAGGAACTGCAGCATCTTAGCGCGGTTCCGTTCATGTCCATTGCCATTTGATAAGCTTAGAAAAGAAATAAACGTATTTTTTTTTTTTTTATTTTTTTTTTTTTTTATATATCTCGTGAAAATTGTCAAAATCCTCTCGAACATCTCGAATAAAAGTGATATTAAGGCGTCAGGGACACCGACAAAAGCTAACTTTTACACAGAAGCGGAAATTACAGAATCTGGCTCTCATTCTAAAGCAAAGCTCTATAAATCAATACAAAATATGCCTAATAAAGCCTTTCTAGAGGATACAGAAGCATGGGCGTATATGAGGGGGGGGGCTGAGGGGGCTGCAGCCCCTCCCGAAATTTTGAATTGATGATAAAAACTTCTCGTAAAACCCTTAAAAATAAATTAAATAAGATCACTTAGTTCATAAAACATATTTTATTTTACGTGTAATAGCGTTTTAGTTGCCTAAAACTATTCCAAGCTCTAAATATTTAGTATTCCATACCCTGGAAATGGTCTCAGCCCCCCCCCCCCCCCAGAAATTGTTTTTATATACGCCCATGTACAGAAGGATCAAGAAGAAGTACACGAGATTGAGTAGAATACCCTGCCTAATAAAGCCTATATAGAATAATATGCCGAATAAAACCTATCTAGTAAATACACAAGGACAAATAAAAGTCTTGACGAATAACAAGTCAAGAAAAAAAACTTTATTTAACAAAATAAAACAAAGTTTAGATGCCCAACTATAATAGAATAATATACCTAATTAAGTCTATGGAGTAGACACAAATGGACCAAAAACAAGTCTTGTGGAATATTGTTTTTTTTCTACTTAAATACTTTTTATCAATATTTAGTATATAACCTTTGTTGAAAACTATTGATTGCTAATTGATGAATCGGTTTACAACTAAGTAGTCTTTATGAATATTTAGTATATAACCTATGTTTGGATCTGTGTTTTTGGGGTGCTCTCCGCCTAGGCTTTGTATTTGTGTCGGCAGATACCTGGGGTATATTTACAGCTCTTAAGGATTAACTCTTAGCAGGTAAATTTCCTGCGGCCCCCTTGTGTCTCGGGCATTGAACCGCTATATTCGCTCATAGTATCTAACCGTTGTGAAGTTTATTTTTTGAATTTAGGACTTAATATACATATGTAGACTAAATCATAGCAAGAAGTAATCCTCCGACGTCGGTTCTTAACTATGTAGACTCGCTAATGTTATCCAATCTTAGATACATCGTATTTAAAATCCACAGCAAAAACACGACCTTTCATCAGAATCCCCTGCTGAATAAAACTTATATAGAATAATATGCAAAATAAAGCCTATCTAGTGGATAAAAATAGAGGAAAAAAGCCGTTCGTGGTGGTAGAAAATCTTAAAAGTATTTCGCTCAGAAATCTCCGAAATATTGTCACTAATTTTACGTATCCTGTTTTATAGCCAAATAGAATTATATTCTATAATGAATAAGAAAAACCTACTAACAATAAAAAACTATGGGTAACAGATAAAAATAGGGAATACCAAGAATAATTCTAAAAACGAAATCAACACCAGTACTGTAATCTAGATATTCATACGGCATCTTCGAATTCTAACAAACAAAATATTGATTCTAATTATACGTATCCTGTTTTATTGACAAATACATTTGACTACTATAAGACATTAAAAACACTAGGGAATATGCCAAAGAACTCGGAGTAGGAGCCTCGACAGTTTCAAGACATTTGAAGGAAATCGACAAATCCAAAACTGACATTTCATACGGTACAGCCTGATATATTTTTAACAATGAATTGTTTTTCTTATTTTAATTAATCTGTTTTATTGTCAAATACATTATCCAACTTTAAGCAATTAAAAAATAACAAGGAATAAAAACAAACAAAAAGAACCGTTCGAATAAACGAAATCAATTACTTCAAAGTTTAAGCACTTATTTCTCCGATTGACATAGCCTAATCGAAAATTGTTTCAGTACGAGAGATTAAAGACACAATTCATGAATGGCCTTCAAGCAGCAGAAGTAACAGACGAGAAGAAGTCGTCCTGTGCCGGCTAAGGATAGGCCATTCACGACTGACTCACTCTTACCTTATGACTAGACAAGGCAGACCAACATGTCAATACTGTAATACAACTCTCACCATTAAACACATCCTGACTGACTGTAGACTAAGACAAAATGATACCCTCCCACACAACATACATGAACTACTTACAGATGACAGTCACTACATAGGACAGCTATTGGACTATCTTAAAAAAGTAAACCTTTATAACTTAATCTAAACCCTATTTATTTAATTTTTCTAATATTTTACTTCATTTGATTTGATCTGCTTTATTTTACTTTATTCCACATAAATGAGATATAAATACAACTGTGTGAGAAATTAAAGTCAACTTCTACACATGGCAAAACATGAATATCTTGTGTACTTGTATTTATTCTGTTGAAGCAGTTGATTCGCTATAGCTGCGAACAACTAAAATAAATAAATAAATAAATAAATTGTTTCAGAATCTTTTTTGTAGAACATTTAGTAAGCTTTCGCATGGTAACCCTCCGTTTACCTAACCGTCTTCGAGATATTAGGGAATGTATACGAAGTTCCCAAAACATTTCATGTCTGTTAATAAAATATTTTATTCTAATCCTTCCTTAGCTCCAAACGTAGCCAAAATTTTAACATATTAGTGTTGATGAAATTCAAACATGCAGAAAATGTTTCAACTGAATCCCATAATTCTAAGTACCCAAACCAAAAACGATATTCAAAAAATATTTTTCCAATTTTCTCGAAAACGGTTAAAGCTATCGCCTTGAAAATGGTTTCATTCGTTTTCCTAGCCCAGGAATCATATAAAACGAGTACTTTGAAGCTTATGAACTAAAAAAAAAGTCCGACTCGCAGGAACTGCGTCATCTTAGCGCGGTTCCAGTTTTTTTTTTTTTTTTTTTTTTTTTTTTTTTTTTTTTTTTTTTTTTTTTTTTTTTTTTTACGGCACATCTACATCTAGGTCATTAGCGCCGACATCCAGGGTGTAGCGAGGAATTTCACCAGCGAGCCGTGGGATGATAAAATTCCTGCCGGAGGTTGGGAATCGAACCCACCATCTCCCGCTTATGAATCCAAGGCGCTAGCCATTAGACCACGGGAGACCCCGGTTCCTGTTCATATCCCTATTCTCATTTGAAAAGCATAGAATAGAAACAGATAATATTTTCCTCGGCCTTTGTTCAAAGGGTTTTATGGCTATACCTGGGGTCAGGTCCGCAAGACCCTAGAATCCTCTTCTACCGATACTTCATTTCATACGTTTCAATGAATTGGAAAATATCAAATATTTTCACACATTCCTGTGTTCTTTTACTATAGTAATAATTCAACAGATAAAATCAATTAAAAAATAAAATAAAAAAACCAACAGCATAAAGGCAATTGAAAATATTCAAAAGACGTCATCGAATCTTTTTCTCTTGGCAAGCTATATTTCTAACAATGAATTGTTTTTCTTTTTTTGCCTAATCTGTTTTATTGTAAAATACATTATCCAACTATAAGCAATTAAAAAATAACAAGGAATAAAAACAGACAAAAAGAACAGTTCGAATAAGCAAAATCAATTACTTTAATGTTTTAAGCACTTATTTCTCCGATTGACATCGCCTAATCAAAACTTTCATCAGAACCTTTTTTGTAGAGCATTTAGTAAGCTTTCTAATGGTATTTTTTCGTTTACCAAGATTCTCAACCTTTTTCGAGATATTAAGGAAAATATACAAAGTTACCAAAACTTTTTAAGTCTGTTAATAAAATATTTTATTCTAACCCTTCCTTAACTCCAAACGTAACCAAAATTTCAACATATTAGTTTTGATGAAAGTAGAACATGCAGAAAATGTTTCAACTGAATCCCATGATTCTAAGTACCCAAACCAAAAACGGTATTCAAAAACTATTTTTCCAATTTTCTCAAAAACGGTTAAAGCTATCGCCTTGAAAATGGTTTCATTCGTTTTCCTAGCCCAGGAATCATATAAAACGAGTACTTAGAAGCTTATGAACTCAAAAACGTAAGCGTTACGATTTTTTTGCGCGAATTTCGCCCCAAACGCCATCTTCCAGTAGGCGGATTTTGCTGGTTAACGAACTTGACCTTTCAAATTGGACGAAGGATTTTTGTACCAAATTTCATCAAAATCGGACCATTCGTCTTCTAGCTAGAGAGCGAACAGACATATATATATATATATATATATATATATATATATATATATATATATACAAATTTGAACCACCGTTATTTTCGGTCTCTAGGGGTTCTGAAACGGGAAATTTTCTAGTCGGCACTTCCGGATTGTTTCATTGTATCAACCCTATAAGCGGGGTTCCTCCCTATGGGGGAGGGAGGAACCGCGCTAAAACGTAAGCGTTACGATTTTTTTTTGCGCGAATTTCGCCCCAAACGCCATCTTCCAGTAGGCGGATTTTGCTGGTTAACGAACTTGACCTTTCAAATTAGACGAAAGATTTTTGTACCAAATTTCATCAAAATTGGACCATTCGTCTGGGAGCTACAGAGCGAACAGACAAATATATATATATATATATATATAAATAAATATATACATATATATACATATATATATATATATATATATATATATATATATATATATATATAAATATATATACAAATTTGAACCACCGTTATTTTCGGTCTCTTAGGGGTTCTGAAACGCGAAATTTTCTAGTCGGCACTTTCGGATTGTTTCATTGTATCAAACGTATTGTTGGGGTATAAGCGGGGTTCCTCCCTATGGGGGAGGGAGGAACCGCGCTAAAAGGTTCTGAAGCAATATTCGATGGGGCAACGTCAATCAGAGATATAAGCGCTTAAAACTTAAAAAGTGTTTGTTTTGAAACGGTATTTCTCTTTGTTTATCTCACTTTTTAATTGCTTGTTTCTTGTTTTAAATTGCATTTATCATTAAAATTAGTATAGTAGTAAAATAAGCTAAGAAACGGTGATAATAAGTTTACAGTGGCTGTGGTATTCAAGATGGCAGTGGCTAATCATGGTGACGTAGGTTGTTTTGAATTCTCCTGTCTATATAACCTTCCTCATAGCCTCTAACTGAAGTTACCGTTATTTCTTATTTTGTAGAAAGATTTAACCCACGACAGAATGGAATTTTATTCGCCATGAAGCTTATATTTACAGTTGATTATAACAGTAAAACGAATTTGCTAGTAAAACAAGATACATAAAATGACAACGAATTTTTGGTTGCTTAGAATAGAGCCTTCTCAGCAGTAGTCAAAGAGTAAGTACATTTTCAGTACATGATTGTATTGACTTATACAGATTAGGAATTATCCGTTTCTGTGTAAGTTGGCTACTGTCAGTTTCCTGTGATTTGTGATGCTAATTTATTCCATTTCTTCGAGATGTATGTAACCGTGCTATGATGACGCAGTTCCTGCAAGTCGGACTTTTTTTTGAGTTCATATGCTTGTAAGTACTTGTTTTATAGGCTTCTTGGCCTAGGAAAACGAATGACACCATTTTTAAGGCGATAGCTTCAACCGTTTTCAAGAAAATTGGAAAAATAGTTGCTGAATAACGTTTTTGGTTTGGGTACTTACAATCATGGGATTCAGTTGAAACATTTTTTGCATGTTTGAATTTCATCAAAACTAACATGTTAAACTTTTGGTTACGTTTGGAGTTAAGGAAGGGTTAGAATAAAATATTTTATGAACAGACATGAAAAGTTTTGGCAACTTCGTATACTTTCATTAATATCTCGAACACGGATGGGAAATTTTGATAAGTGTATAGAAACTATTTGAAAGCTTTCTAAATTCTCTACAAAAAAGATTCTAAAACAATTTTTGATTAGGTGATGTCGATCGAAGCAATAAGTGCTTAAAACTTCAAATACGTCTGTTTAGTTCATATGAACGGGTTTTTGTCGTTCTTTTCGTAATTTTTGTCTCTTTACCTTAGTTTTTTATTGCTTTTAGCGCGGTTCCTCCCTCCCCCATAGGGAGGAACCCCGCTTATAAGGTTAATACAATGAAACAATCCGGAAGTGCCGACTAGAAACTTTCGCGTTTCAGAACCCCTAGAGACCGAAAATAACGGTGGTTCAAATTTGTATGTATATATATATATATATATAATATATATATATATATATATATATATATATTGTCTGTTCGCTCTGTAGCTCCCAGACGAATGGTCCAATTTTGATGAAATTTGGTACAAAAATCCGTCTTCCAATTTGAAAGGTCAAGTTCGATAACCAGCAGAATCCGCCCACTGGAAGATGGCGTTTGGGGCGAAATTCGCGCAAAAAAAATCGTAACGCTTACGTTTTTGAGTTCATAAGCTTGTAAGTACTCGTTTTATATGCTTCCTGGGCTAGGAAAACGAATGAAATTATTTTCAAGGCGATAGCTTTAACTGTTTTCGAGAAAATTGGAAAAATAGTTTTTGTATACCGTTTTTGGTTTGGGTACTTAGAATCATTGGATTCATTTGAAACATTTTCTGCGTGTTCTACTTTCATCAAAACTAATATGTTGAAATTTTGGTTACGTTTGGAGTTAAGGAAGGGTTCGAATAAAATATTTTATCAACAGACATAAAAAGTTTTAGTAACTTTGTTTACTTTCCTTAATATCTCGAAAAAGGTTCAGAATCTTGGTAAACGGAAGAATACCATTCGAAAGCTTATTAAATGCTCTAAAAAAAAAGGTTCTTATGAAAGTTTTGACTTGGCGATGTCAATCGGAGAAATAAGAGCTTAAAACTTTAAAGTAATTGATTTCGCTTATTCGAACTGTTCTTTTTGTCTGTTTTTTATTCCTTGTTATTTTTTAATTGCTTATAGCTGGATAATGTATTTGAAAACAGGTTAAGAAAAATAAGAAAAACAATTTAATGTTAGAGATATGGATTTCCAAGATAGCTTTTCAACTGCCTAGCGTCCTTCCTAGGGGGGGTTGCTTGTCTTTGATTTTGGTACTTGGAATTATGGGATACAGTTGAAACATTTTCTGCATGTTCGAATTTCATCAACACTAATATGTTGAAATTTTTGTTACGTTTAGAGTAAATGAAGGGTTAGAATAAAATATTTTATTAACAGACAAAAAAAGTTTTGGTAACATTGTATACTTTCGTTAGTTTTTTTTTTTTTTTTTTTTTTTTTTTTTTTTTTTTTTTTTTTTTTTTTTTTTTTTTTTACGGCGCATCTACATCTAGGTCATTAGCGCCGACATCCAGGGTGCAGCGAGGAATTTTACCAGCGAGCCGTGTCACTTTCGTTAGTATGTCGGAAACCGTTGACAATCTTGTGAAGCGGAATATTACCATATGACCTTAAGGGTTGACACGCCATTATAATAATTAATTAAAAAAAAAAGACTGGTGGAACCAAAATAATAACTGCTTCTATTTTAATCTTTCCAAATTAGACTAGGGATATGAACGGAACCGCGCTAAGATGATGCAGTTCCTGCGAGACGGACTTTTTTTATTTTCATATTATTTTTTATTTTTTTACTTGCAAAACCTAATCGATCTAGATTCATAAAACTTATATTATCTTCTTAAATTCGGGTTTTCACATAACCATTTTTAACGGTTATTTAATCAAAATATTCAGAATTCAGGAGCCAAACTGACCTCAGATTTGATTTCAGCGCGTCGAAATGCATGTAAGGAGTTGGCCTGGTCAAATGTACAGACCAATTTTTTTTTATGTGTCCCAGTGCAATTAATCTCACCAAAAAAAAATATTTCTTGAATATTTAGCTTAGGTGTAAGCCATTAAATGTCCTGAGATTAAGTAAATACATAATTTACTTCCTATAAAATATCGTTATTAACAGTGCAATGCATACTCTAACACCCCTTTTGAAATCGGGTATTCTTCATAAGGCACAAAAATGCTACCAAGAATGCGATGTTGATCAAACTTCAATATTACATGGCTCCCATTCTACCTACCTCTTTCTTTCTTCCTCTCTCCCCACCTCCATCTCTCTCTCTCTCGGCATTATTTCCTTCGCCGTCTCTCTTTCTTTCGCACTAGACCAATAAAGCCCCTGTAACCATTCAACTTAGTCCAATATGTGCTTAAATTTTTAAAAGCAATCTCCTTAGAAGGTCCCTTCCTCCCATTGATATTTCCCAAGGGCTACTAGAAAGTTCTACACCCCCGATAAGAGAGAGCCGATTTATCCCTGCACTACTTGTGATTCGGGACAGAGAGGAACGCCAAGGAAATCAGAGAGGTAAGTCAGAATTAAATTTACCCAGCCAGGGTCCTGGAAAACCTTGTTACCAGTCAATTTGTTATACAGTGTCAATTATCGGGGGCTTTACTTTGTTTTCTATTTTAGTCTCTTTTTTTTTGTATTCTCTTTAGAGAAAAGAATTGAACCGAGGAAAACCTTTTTAGGGCACTTAGGCCCTAGGTCATTCATTGACAAATCTCCTTTACCAAATAACATTCACTCAGTTTGGTTTTATGAACTGCGATCCTTTTTATTACAAACAGCATTTCAAATATAAAACTTCATAATTATTCATTAAATGACCCTTAGCTCAAATATATATATAACTCGCGAATAAGGCGGAAGGTCAATAAAATTACGCCACACACTTTTTATTTATCTTCCCTACATGTGTTATTAGGGAAAGAAAGAAATAGAATGTAAAGAAAACATACACATAATTAAAAACAGGAAAAAAGTGATAAATAAAAAAACGGAAATACACCATCTTAATATTATTTTCATTCATTTATTTGATAAAAAATAGGAAATGGTGGGTTGTGTATGGATTTTTTTTTTTAAAAAAAAAGTATTATAGGACTATATTTCATCTGGAAATTAAAATCAATTTTAAATTTATGACGGATCGATTATCGATCAGCTGACTATTTGACACCATATTGGATTCGTTCAGTCAATGCCCAGTTTAGACGAGGCCCTGCTGGTGGAAGGTTCCATTCCTCAAGTTGAGGCTGAATTTAATGTTTAAGTGTTCCCCTGAAGAGGCATGATACCAAGATCAAAGTTGTAGATTAAATATTTAACGGGGTATTATGAATGAAAACAAAGGCAAATTTTTTTTTTAGTTTTATGATACAATAATTTCATATGGAAAAATAAATTTATTCTGTTCTGTTTTATAATAATTTTTATATACTTTTTTTCATAAAGTAAATAAGTACTTTTTTTTTTATTGTTTATGTCAGCTACTTTTTTTTCTATTCACATCGATTTTCTGAATTGTTACTTTTTAAAACTTTTAAGGTATATTTTTCATTCATAATATCCCGTTAAATATTAAGCCTACAACTTTGATCTTGGTATCATCTGAAAGGAAAATTAATAGGCTACAACGTTTGTATCGAGATGTTTTTACGTAAAAGGCTTGGTTTCAGTAATAAATAGGAATTTGTCTACAAAAGGGCGATATTTTTCAGTTTTTTGCGTATTACGCGCAAACGGTGCGTCGGATCAAAAGATGTCTCGGAATAAATTAGTCTTAAAATTAAATTTTCTATCAGAATTCGTCATAAAAAATACCTGCCGCGATTAGAAAATCAAGAGTTAGATGCGCTGGAGAAAAAAATGTTACAAAGTCAACTAAACCTTTAAAAGAAACCTCATGCAACATAACTAAGACCTACGAAGTTTCATTTCGAAATTCCAACAACTCTACGAGGAAAAGGGGGTGGGCACATATACTGGGACACCCTGTATATGTACGTATGCACCCTGTATATATATGTATGTAATAGATTTATTAAGAGTTTCGCAACTTTTATAGTTTTTATATTGCGTTAAATAAGGTATGATCAAAATTAACGCTACTGCATAATTTTGTACAGCTTATTATTGCACGGAATTACTTAGAGTTACCAAGGAAACACCATGTGGAGGTAACCGTGCATGTTTCCTTTGGGAGTAAAAAAAAAATAAAAAATACAACAACCACTTATAAAGTTAGGTAAACAGAGACAAATACACGTTGAAAAGGATAAAACCAACAACTTTGAAGTTTTAAGCACTTATCTCTAGGATTGACATCGCCCCACCGAACATTACAACAGAATCTTTTTTGTAGAGAATTTAGTAACCTTTCGAATAGCCGCCTTCCACTTGCTACGATTTCCCAACCGTTTTCGAGACATTTTAGAAAATATACTGAGATCCGAAAACTTTGTATCACCATTAATACAATGTTTTTTTTTAATATACTTATTGCCTCCAAACGATATCAAAGTTTAAATATCATAGATTAGATGATTGTCAAATACCTGGTACAAGTTTCAAGTGAAAAAGTCATCGTTTCTGGATACCCAAACAATTAGTTTGGAAAAGTATTTCTATCACTTTTTCTCGTAAACGGTTACAGAAATCGCTTTAAAAATGGTTTCATTCGTTTTCCTACTTTAAGGAACCTATGTAACGAAGCATATGGACTCGAAAATGGAAGAGTTCCGATTTTTTCGGGAATATTTTGCTCCAAAAAACCATGTTCCAGTAAACGGATGCAGCTGGTTAATGAACTTGACCTTTCAAATGAGAAGAAAGATTTTTGTACCAAATGTCATGAAAATTGGACCATTTTTGAGCCAATGAGGAACTTCTTAAATAATTCACCCCCCCCCCCCTCCCCTAAAAGTACTGAAAGTAAAAAACTTTCTTAGCGAGTGATTACATTCTAAACGGATTGTCCGTGCAAAACTTCAAATTTTTGTGTCAAGTGGTTCGGGATATTATTACCTCGAATGAGGCACAAAATCACAGTTTATTTCTAGTAATTCAAGGTATTTCAACCTCAATTAAAAATAATACTATGTAATAGATACAGTACGGTAACAGCTGTTCTGTTATAGTCCTAGCAACCTAGGCGTGCATGCTCTAACCAACTAAAACTTTAAACCCTAAACTAAAAATACTTAAAAATTCGAATATCAAAAAATCCTTTCTTAGCGATTGTCTACGTTCTATAGGGAGTGTCCATGCAAAATTTCAAATTTTTCTGTCGAGCGGTTTGGGCTGTCAGTGAGTGGTATTTGACAAATATATAGTAGATAATTGTATAAATAAAGTGATGAGATAGTAGCTGATGTTTGTATGTAAGTCACTTATGTCCTGTGGTACAAAGTTCGTTCTAAGAAGACAATCAGTTTGTTTATTATTAGAAAAGAAAGTAAAAAAAAAAGTCCAACTAGCAGGTACTGCGTTATCTTAGCGTGGTTCCGTTTATATCTCTAGTGCTATTAGTCTTTAGATTATACTTTATCATTTCACGAAAGACCAAACCCCAACAATAACTACAACTATCCAAAGGAATAGTAGCCATTATTAGCGGGGTTTGATCTTTAGTGAAATTATAAACTAAAATCTGCGAGAGAAAATAGATTTAAGGTACCAAAACAGGAAACTTTCTTAACCTTTGCTCTTGGCCACACTATAACATTATTCCACATTTTCTTACCTTGTTTTAGTAAAATACTCATTTTTCTGTTAAATGCAGTTAAAATAATCAACACCCAATTAAAAAATTAGGTAACCAGATGTAAATACCCGTTCAAAAGAGCAAAACTAGCAACTTCTAAGTTTCAAGTCCTTATTTCTCCTATTGCCATCGTCCGAACGAAAATTACATTAGACCACTTTTTGTAGAGAAATTAGTAAGCTTTCCGCTTATCACGATTTTCCAAACGTCTTCTATATATTTTAGAAATATACGAAAATCCCAAAACTATTATTCTTGCCTGTTAATGAAATATTTTATTACCAGTACTTCCTTAACTCTAAACTGAACCAAAATTGACCTAGATTAGTTGGATATCAAACGTCTGAAACAAGTTTCAACTGGATCAATCGTCTCCGAAACACAAAACAAAAAATTAGTTTAATTAATTTTCCAATGTAAATGGTTTCATTCGTTTTCCTATCTTAAGGAACCTATACAACGAGTACCTGCAAACATATGAACTCGAAAACGTAACGTCCGGTGGACAGATCCTGCCGGTAAACGATCTTGACCTTTCAAATTAGATATCATCTTTTGTACCAAGTTTCATTAAAACCAGGCCATTTTTGGGATGATAGGAGAACGAAAAGATAAATAAATGTAAATATATGTTACCGGCAAAGTATATAATCAGACATTCTATAGAATGCCGGCTGGAATATTCTATAGAATGCCTAAATCCAGCCGGCATTCTATAGCATGCCTACTGTGCTTTAGGCAAAGTATGAAATACAGGATTTGTAGCCTGTAGGAGTAACTACCGGCGGTGCGATTGCGGATTTATATCCACGAACATTGCGTCTGATGATGTCTAGGAGAATTAGAAGAATTCCTACGACTTTTGGGCATACGTGCTATGCGTTTCCGCTCGCTCAAGAAGATATCAAACCCTAGTTAATCCAACTCGCCGAAATTAATAGAATTCTATTAAATTCTGCGAGTTGGATTGACTAGGGTTTTGATACGACAGGTCAGCTACGACAGGTGAGTCTAAATTTTAATTATACTTCATCATTAAGGATACGCTGTTTACGCCATCTTTTATAGCCTCCATAACAGCTAACTTTAGTGCTTAATAACTTCTTTCCTAGTTGAGAGCAAGTTTTTTTTTTTTCGTGTTTAGTGCATCAAAATACGTTATAGTCCAAACTTTGAAGAACATCGGTGCTGAGGACGCTTTATTTTAGTGATTTGGATTGATTCTGAACACTCAAATTCTACCTGTTGTCATTTCTTTCAAGTATCTAAGTAAAGTTTATGTAGTATACTCAAAACCTTTTTAATTTTATACATTGCCAAATTAGCAACAGGCATTCTATAGAATACCTAGGTATTATAAAGAATGCCTAGGCAATGTGTGTAATACACTGTACATTCTACACTTTGCCTAAACCACTCAGGCATTCTATAGAATGCCTGGATACTATACTTTGCCGGTAGCGTATATATACAAATTTGAACCACCGTTACATTCTTAATCTATGGGTAATGAAACGTGAAATTTTCTAGTCGGCACTTCCGAATTACGAGTATGCCATGACTTCAACCTCATAAGCGGGTTTCCTCCCTCCCAGAATTTAAGCAAGAAGAAAAGATTACAGAAATCTTTGTGTTTACATATATACATACATGTATACAGAAATCTTTGTGTTTACATATATACATACGCATAAATTCATTGAGGGTCAAATCAATAGTAATATGTGTAAAGCATCGACTGTTAATATAATAAAATTTAATTGTGTATTTAGAATTTGATAAAGAACAGAAGGTTACTTACTATTTAAATTCCAATGTGCTAAATGTATTTTTAAATGTAGATTGGGAAAAACCATCTCTGTTTTCTTCAAAATTAATATTTATGATTTTTTTAACAGAAAGTGAAATATTGCGGGCACCTAGTTGGTTATATTTATATGTATATGTATGTATGTATATGTATGTATGTATATATATACATATATACATATATATATATATATATACATTTATTTAAAATTGTAATAGTTATTTCTTCCATTAAAAAATTGTAACAGTCTTATTCTATATTAGACTCTGAAAAACAAAATAAATAAAATTAAGAATGGGTTAAAAAAAATACTCAAATAAAATTACTCAAGCGGCGTTAATAGCGCAATTTGATACGCCGTTAAAAATAAAATAAAATACTCAAGTCGAACTTGTTCAAGCAGGATCCTATTAGTTACTCTTAAAACACAATTAAAGCGTTTAAATTAAAATATTTTCATAAATTAAGTCTCTATTTGACGGAATAAGAAGAGGAAACAGCTTATTAGCATTATACTTTAATAAAGAACTTTAGAACATAAAGTGTTCTGCACGTTATAAGGATAATAAAAGAGTTTTAAGTCTATTCCAAGGCCCTCTCAAGAGATAATAAAATCATAAAGTACACACCCCGAGATGAGTTAGAAGGAGTGGATCTCCTGAACAGGTTGTTTATTGAGATTGCCGGGACGAGAATGAAGGAATAAAGCCGTGGAAATAAAGGGACTTATTAAACCTTACCGTTATTGCTGCTGCTTTATTAAATAGCCAAGAATGTCTCGGTTAAACTCAAACATCTGGAGAATATTTCTTTCAACAAGGAGGGGGAAGCGAGGGAAAGATTTGTCAAACTGGTCAGAAGATTAATGATTATTGTATTTATATCTTTATTTATTATTGAGGCAGTTGTAACATGGTAACTAACATTTTTTGTGAAATAGAGTTTTAAGAATTTAAAAGCCTATTTCTTAGATCACGTTTCATAAGCCCAAGTGCACTTATCTCAGTGAGCTTCTTAATTTTTCCTCAGCACTCAGAGCTCCTCTAGTTGATGTCCTTCAAAGTTATTAGTGGATTTACTACTGCAAATAAGCGATTAAATAGTGGTTTCAACATCCTAAAAAAATTACATTTATCAGGATGTCTGCTAAAACAAATTATCTATCAGTTCGAGATCTAAAACAAAACAGCTGTGTTGCCGATCCCTAATCAATGGGTGAATCCAGTACTTTCTTTCTTATTTCTTAGTAATCTCCAAAATACAAGAACATCGTCGTCAGAATCACGAAACTGATGGAAAACCGTTGCTTCTGTTTGCACGCTTCAATGAAACGTTTTTATTGAAACCCATTAAATGAAATCAGTTTCCGTCGCCTAAGGAGTAGTGGATTTCCAGGCTACCTTCAGCCAGTAGGTCATGTAAGTTGTAATTATCAAGTCGCTGCGTTGTCTACAATCTGTCAGTATATGTTAAACAATTAGTCTTATGTTACACTGTCTGCAAGTTCTACTTTCTTTTCTATCTAGTAATCAGTAAAGTGTGTTCTATACGAAGCCTGGATAAAATTACTACGCCTTGACGAGAGAAGTGTTCTTTTTCTCTGGCTTTAATTTCTTTAAATGCGCATGTACTCTATGAAAATCTCTTTCCCATCATGCTCTGTGTTAGTTCGTGTGGTTTTACTCAATTCGGATGACGTAACGATGCATAGTGGGTTATTTGCCCCGAAAAGCTGGCCAAAAGTCCATTTTGTAAAAGTTATCCGAGACGAAAAGTAATTACTGCTAAAAATAGTTGAATAGTTTGTGCACAACATGTAAGGCTAATTTCTGTCCTGGCATTACCTGTAAGCCAGGTGTACCACAGCAAAGCCTACAGTTTTTAATAGGACACTGACTCTACTCCGTATATTCATGTCTGTAAAAAATTAATTTTTCTCGAGTTAGGAGTTTTTATTGCAATTTTGGTTATGGATCACTCTGAAGCAGATAAACGATAGTACATATATTGCTTTTTAGCAATAATTACGCCATTTGTTAATTAGTTTGACCACATAAGAAAATATGAAATATTTTAGCCTTTTTAACGTCAAATTTGACATATCTCGAAGGTATTTGTTATACGTCCAAGCATTACCAACCTGTTGTTTTTATATCAATATTTAAAGGAAGTATTCAGCTTTAAGAATATATGATCCGAAATCGCGGATTCGCGTGTACATGCCAGTTAATGTCAAAGTTCACGAATGTATTTCTTATGTTCGTTCTTTTCCGGAGTCAAAATAATGACAAAATGTATTTGATATCATGTATACAATAAAAGAATCTTAATTATAAAGAATAACTAGACGTGCTAATGGCCTCAGCAGCCGCTGCACAAAAAAAAAAAAAATGCCCAAAAAGTTTTGTTAAAATATCACGATTATACAGAAAAACTAATAAATTAATTCAAATAACATATTTTCTCATTTCAAATCACAGTTTCAATAAAAATGGATAGCACCACATAAAAAAGAAGATATTATTGCACAAAAAAAATGAAGTGTGGCTTCAGGGTACATTATTTTCATCAAGGACAAAAATGACGACCATTTTATAAATTTGAAGAATCCAGTGTCAGAGTCGGAGAGAGTAAAAGCAAAATCTTACTTACTACTACTGGCTCAATGTATGCTACACAAATGCAATTGCGAAGGTAATCCTCAAGCTGGTGATATATTAAAGGGTATATATATATATATATATATATATATATATATATATATATATAAAGCTAGCTCCTACCCCCGTGCAAATAAATACAAGGATACTTATTTAAGATTGGCATTACTTTCCGAGTGTGGGTGTTTGTGCGTGCGTACGCGTGAGAGGGTGGGTGTGTGTAGGCCTGTCTGCATGTGTGCGTGTGTCATCTGATAACATTGGTAGTAAATTTATAAAATTATACGTATTATACCTAACATTTTCAAATTATTTAAAACAAAAGAATTCTATTATTTATTTATTTTTTTGACGGCGCTTCGACGTAAAGTCCATTAGCGCCGACATCCAAGGGACAGCGAAGAATTTTCTCAACGAGACGTGGGATGAGAAAATTCCTGCCACCAGTGAAATCGAACCCACCATCTCCCGCTCATGAGTCTAAGGCGCTAACTACTAGACCACGGATTCCCGTGACACCCAAGAACCCTATTATTGCCTTAAAACCCACTACTGGAATCATATATGATCCATTTTTCAGAGTATATAATCAAAGAAAATGAATTAAGTATCAGAAATATTTTTGGCCAAGATTATCAGTTCTATACCCCACTGTGCGATGTTGGGTCTGTATGGGTCTGTTCGTAGCACGTTTATAGCCCTCAAAATCCACAGCTGTATTAATGACGACGTGTTCGTGTCCTGGTAAACATAGCAACGTAATGTTTCTTTTTATTTTACAGAATGTCACTGTGTGCAAAATATGTTCTAAATAAAATCATATCAATGTTGGTAACCTGTTTACATGTTATGTACTGTACTTATCTCTTTTACAGCCTCTTCCTCAAGCACCACTGTATGTGATAATTTAACTTCGAAAAACATAAACAAATTGTACCAAAAATCACAAGAACATATTCGGAATATAAAACTCTAGCTAATTGAATCAAAAACTGATAAACTTATGTGTAACGCTGTCGGAAATATATATATATATATATATATATATATATATATATATATATATATATATACAAAAACACCACACACCCGCATTTTGACAGTTTCGGTATTTAGTCGGTTGGAGATTTGAACACATTTTTGAAAAATTCTTTCATTATAAGTAGTAGAAAGTGAATGCTTGACGGAAACATAAATAAAATAATGAGGAAGTACTCAAGCCTTCTGAAAAATACTAAAAAAAAAATATAGAAATATAAATGCAATACTTAAAACACCGCTAATGACATCATTAAAAGCGGCATAAAGCAACAAAATAAATACATAATATCTATGATTTCATCATAAAAGATTCCAAACTAAAATTGTGTAACTGAAAAATTCTATGTATAATACCATCTACAAAGCATTGGACCACTGAAATATTATTTATTTATTTAAATCTTAACGTACATTATAATTAACTCCGACGATGACTCACGACTCCCGATGACTGGTTATCTATAGGTCACCACCCTATTCTAGCAGCTCTATTACGCTGGAACAGCAACATTGCAACCCCAACTTCTAACATACTCAGTAATTTGTTGCTAATTTGTTACACTATTTTCAAATTTGTTGCTCCGGCCGTTTCTGAGAAAACGTGGCTGTGCTACCGTAATATTACGCCAGAACAGCCACCCCCGTAACTTTTGAACTAATTGTCTGACGAAATTCAGACTGGTACCATAATTTGTTGCTCTAGATTGACACCAATCACGAATTTGTCGCTCCAGCCGTTTCCGAGAAAACTTGGCTGTGCTAGCGTAATATTACGCCAGCACAGCCACCCCCGTAACTTTTGATCTAATTGTCCGACGAAATTTTGACTGGTGCCATAATTTGTTACTCTGGATTGAGAACAATTACGAATTTGTTGCTCCATTCGTTTCCAAAAATCGTTGCTACAATAGCCTCAAGATACTACATAAGTTTTTTTTTTTTTTTTTTTTTAAATATCCTTCACCTACGTAGAACTGATGAAAAATTTATATCTTACAAATGAAGGTCTCTAGGTATTTGCCTTCACGTTTGCGGATTAAACTATATAACACGACGGATTAACCTTTTAAAATTCAAACTAACGCAAAACTGATGTTTCTACCATTTTTTACGTTCATCGAAAAGGTATTTTTCTGATATTATTTTACGACCTGTGTATTATGATGTGTCTTTTAGCACTTTTATAAGGAACGTTTTAATTAAGATTCTTCTCGTGAAAGACGTTTTTAAAAAGTTCTTCAAATCTGCATCGATCCTTTCTACCAGATAATAAAAATAAACCCGGTCCGATTATTTTTTTTTTTTCACACATCTGTCTCTTTATGCAGGGTGTCCCGCATTGAGATGTCATAACTTTAGGGGTTTATTCTGCACCTCATTTGTAGTTCAGAGGAGCAGAAATGAACGTTCTATCTGAACATTTTGTCTATCTTAAAAAAACAAAACAAAAAAAACATGGATTTCTCGTTATCTTATCGTAAATAAAAACCACATTTTTAGGATTTACATTATATTTCCCTAATAAGAAACACCCGTTAGTGAAATATTGACTTGTAAATTAGAAGCTATACTAAGAGCCATATAGATGTGAACTATTGATTTTAGTGTTTTCTTCAATTATTCAATATTTTCTTGATCAGCTATTTGTAGACTTACAGGTTTTATCTCCGTCTTAAAGGTTGCCTTATTTAATAAGCTTAAATGTGCTATCTCGTTGTTTCAGAAAAAAAGTTATTTGAATCTAATTTTTACTGATTCGTAAGTCAAAACCAGTAAACGTGCTTTAGTGTGAAGGAGCCATTCTACGCACATTCTCTAATTTTACACGATTATTGTGGTGTCTTATCCTTCCCACACTACGTTCACACTCTTTTTGCTCTGATTAAAGGGTGGAGAAATATGATAGAAGAACATATTGAAAATAATTACAATAATTATTCTAATTATAATTGAACTCATCAATAGAATCCATAAGCAGCGCCAGCTCCTGAAGACCCAGAGACAAGACGTCCTCCGTATAGCCCTGGATTCTGAAAGTCGTCGAGCTTCTATTTGTATGCAACAGAAAGGAGGACATTTTGAAAATCCTAATTTACATGGCAATATTTCAAGAACGGGTGTTTCTAATCGGAAATTTAATGTAGATTTTAGAATCATATTTAGATTTGTCCAAAAAACAAAACAAAAAAAACAATCGACGTAGGTCGATATATATTTATATATATATATATATATATATATATATATATATATATATATATATATATATATATTGTTAATATACAAATGCAAGTGGAATGCTATTTATTGCATGAGACTTGCAGACAAAAATAAACTCCCTTCTTGCAGGGTTACTGTAAGGAGGAAACAAATATATATATATATATATATATATATATATATATATATATATATATATATATATATATATATATAAAAGCATGGACAACTGTCTGACGAAGCAGAATGGGATTAATGCGAAATAGCACCCAATCGACCGTTAATTCTCCCCAGCGAAGAACTCTAAAAAATAATATATATATATATATATATATATATATATATATATACACAGGTCTGTTATACATGAGGTATAAAGGTAATGTAAATACCTAATTTGAAGATAGGTAGTTGAAGTATGCAAATCCCTGAATGTATGAATTCCCTTACCAGCTTTGAAACTAAACCTCCGGGTATCATTTGCTTTTCTGTCCGACCA
Source organism: Gonocerus acuteangulatus (assembly GCA_946811695.1). Classification (NCBI taxonomy): domain Eukaryota; kingdom Metazoa; phylum Arthropoda; class Insecta; order Hemiptera; family Coreidae; genus Gonocerus; species Gonocerus acuteangulatus. The sequence goes on along the minus strand of OX328127.1, from coordinate 54,375,406 downwards.
ACTCGGACGGAGCCTACTGTAGCTTTGTTTGTAAAAAAATAAGCAATCTTTAAGAAAACAGAAAAAGTATAATATCTCCCTTACTAAGAATCGAAACACACTTTATATAAACTTCCCTGTTCCTTTTGAAGTGTACTATCCATTCTCAAAATTTGATTACACATTTACGGGACATCCCTTAATATTTTTCTCGAATACGTAACTCAAAATGTAACCGAAATTTAAACATCTTTGTTTAGGTGAATTTCAAAGTTGTAGAAAATATTTAAATTAAATCCCATGATTCTAAGTACCCACCAGAGTTGGGCAAACGTTAATCGCAGAGGCGATTGACGGTTGACAATTAAAAAAATCAATCGCATCAACTCGCAATTACGATTAATCAATTGTTAATCGCGGAGTTCGCGATTAACAATTAAATATTAATCGTAATAGTGGATTTCGCGATTACAATTAATCAATCGTTACTGTGTGAATCCGCAACTACGATTAATCAATTGTTAATCGCGGATTTCGCAATTAACGATTAATCAATGGTAATTGCGCAGTTCGCAATTAACAATTTGTTCTGCAATTAAAATGTCAAGTGCGGCTGCTGTTTAGCCATACTTAAAGTTAGGTAAAACTGCATTTAAGTGTCCTCCTAACCGATTTCTTTCAAATTTTGTACAATAACGTATTTTGATGCACTAAATACGAATCCGTTAACAAAAAAGTTCGCATACTTAAAATTAGGTAAAACTGCAGTTTAGCGTCCTCCTAACCGATTTCTTTCAAATTTTGTACAATACCGTATTTTGATGCACTAAATACGAATCCGTTAAAAAAAAAGTTCGCATACTTAAAATTAGGTAAAACTGCAGTTAAGTGTCCTCATAACCGATTTCTTTCAAATTTTGTACAATAACGTATTTTGATGCACTAAATACGAATCCGTTAAAAAAAAAGTTCGCATACTTAAAATTAGGTAAAACTGCAGTTAAGTGTCCTCATAACCGATTTCTTTCAAGTTTTTTACAATAACGTATTTTGATGCACTAAATACGAATCCGTTAAAAAAAAAAGTTCGCATACTTAAAATTAGGTAAAACTGCAGTTAAGTGTCCTCATAACCGATTTCTTTCAAATTTTGTACACTAACGTATTTTGATGCACTAAATACGAATCCGTTAAAAAAAAAGTTCGCATACTTAAAGTTAGGTAAAACTGCAGTTAAGTGTCCTCATAACCAATTTCTTTCAAATTTAGTAAAATAACGTATTTTGATGCACTAAATACGAATCCGTTAAAAAAAAAAGTTCGCATACTTAAAATTAGGTAAAACTGTAGTTAAGTGTCCTCATAACCGATTTCTTTCAAATTTTGTACAATAACGTATTTTGATGCACCTTTTTAGGTTATTATTTAAAAATCCATTTTAGGTTTTTTTAGGTGATAAAATTGTTCCAATAGGTTCGAAGAATAAGTTTAACCTATTATATTATTATCATTAATAATTTGGTTAATTTATAATTCATCAATAAATATGTATATATAGTGACATAAAAATAAACAATAAATAACATTTGAAACGAAAAAAAAAAAGATGAGCAAATAAAAATGATGAAATATAAGTTATTATTTTAAAAAAAAAGAATAAGTAGGCCAAATATTCAACAAAATATTTATTTAAAAAAAAACAAAGTGAATGAAATTTATTTAAATAAAATACATTTTATAAATAAAACGATGTTTAAAAAAAAGAAAGAAAAATAAATTAAATTATACAATAAAACATACATTAATAAAAAACATAAATAAGAACATAAAACAAAACAATTATTTAAAGGAGATTTTTAAGTTTCTCTGGTAAAGAGTTCCAACTTCTAAAGAACATCAGGAAGAATTTCACTGCCTATAGAAGGGTATTTAACTAAGTTAAAAATGAAATAATCAAATCTTGTAAAAATTTAGAAGGGAAAATATGAAACTAAAATAGGTATTACCCCTTGTTACAGTAAACTACCATATAGGTGCCTAGGTTTTCGACGGCGAAATTCTTCCTGTTGTCTTAGAGAACCGTCTTAAAAGCGGAAAAAGATAAAGATACACCCGTTTACGTCACAAGACGTCATAGGGGAGTATTTCATAGCATCTTTTAGCTCCAGTGTTGACCATTCCAATTTTCCAATGAGATTAGGAAGATCTAAGAAATGCGCTCTTAGGAATGCGAATGCAGCATGGATCTCGTTGTTCTGGAGGAGCATCGAAGCTTTAGAAATGGCAGCTGCTTCATTCATATCCAAAGCGTCAACAATTGTTATTATGTTTTCCTCAGCGCTTTAAAATAGGGCTCTGGGGGGAGCGATACTCCTAGTAAAATTTCCCTTAAGGACGAAATTAGTTCATAGAATTGTATCTTCTATTTTAAAGATTAGGTCTGTCTAGATCATTCCATCATTATTTAGGTGATTTTAGGTGATATCATCCTGACTAGGTTTTTTTAGGTACTTCCAAATTTGCATGAATGATAGTACAAGACGCGAATCGTATAAAAAAACCTGTCATTATCATGTTTAGGAGAACGGAAAAAATAGGTGAAAACCTAAGAATCCGGTCCCTAATTATAACAGAGAAATGTATGTAATTGTTTCTATTCTAATAACGTTGACAATGTTAGTTAACGTTTTGAGTCTGCGAGAGGTGTTGTTACCAGGTATGTAAACAAAGCATCACGTGGACAAGCTAAGAGAGTTAAGAATAAGGGAGGAAGCGGTAAATTTCCTATAGCTACTAGGTACTGTCAGATTCCTGTAAAGGCTGATTCTTATAATCTCCCGTTCTCCGGTATGTTACTGTGTAGATGTTTGTTTCTTAAAATATAAAATAAATGTTTGTATTTCAATCTTTACAGATAACACTAGGGGTAAGAACGGAACCGGGCTAAGATGACGCAGTTCCTGCGAGTCGGACTTTTTTTAGTTTCCTTGTCAATGTTTTCATAGCAGTCATAAGGGGAAAAAAGATTTGTACTAAAAGTTATTAAAAAAATAGAAAACAACTTTTTACAAATACAATTTTTTTTAAATGCGCTTAAAAACTTTAACTTTCAAAAATGTCATTTAATTTTTCACATTATTATAAAAAGGTAATGGTTAATTTATTAGAAAAATCAGTCGCACGTTTGGTAATAATACAAAAAGTTGAATAAAACTTTAAGTAAAGAGAAATCAAATACATTTTAAATCTCTATATCAGTTTCAAAATTTTAAATCATCAATATAAATTATTGAGAGGTTGTAAAAAATAACGTTTTCGATGTATTTTAGCACGTAGAAATTGATTTTTTCAGTTTTGTGTAATTTTGATTTTTAAGAGTTTCATCCGTAAAAAAAAAAAGAAAAAAAAAAAACATGTTAAATAGTTTATTTCGCCTAACCGGATCCGAACATATAGAGCCTTCAGTTGTAAGATTTTCAAATTGTTCATCACTTATACGTAGGTGAGGGATTTTTTTTTTTTTTAAAGCTACTTTAACATGGATTGCACTCTCCATAAGGCATTTATTTTTGTCTGTTACATTGTTATGAAGCACATTCATAAATTCAACAATGTTATCAGCACAATTTGTTCGCATTCTGGTTGCTTTTCAGTTCTATATACACAAAGCTACATTAAAACATTTAAGGTATAACTGCTATTTGTGTAAAAAAGGTACGTGGTAGAAAAAAAAAACAAAAAACGATTACAGTTTTGGAATAAGCACACCAAATTTAGTACATTAGACCTATTTTGAAATAATAGTGATTGGGCTCAATCTAGAGCAACAAATTATGGTACCAGTCTGAATTTCGTGAGACAATTAGTTCAAAAGTTACGGGGGTGGCTGTGCTGGCGTAATATTACGGTAGCACAGCCACGTTTTCTCGGAAACGGCCGGAGCAACAAATTTGAAAATAGTGTAACAAATTAGCAACAAATTACTGTGTATGTTAGAAGTTGGGGTTGCAATGTTGCTGTTCCAGCGTAATAGGGCTTATTCTAGCCAGGATAGGACTGATGCATTTTTGTTTTCCCAAAGAAAGCCACCACCCCTAGTGAGAATCGAACCCACGATCCTTGGCACGGAGTTTTACTTGCTCAAGTCTTTACATTTACGGCCAACAGGCCTCGTACTAAAATGTTAAATTAAATAAGAAATGAATGATTCCTCCAAAAAATTGGAAGGTCTTTTTATAGTCTTCACAGATGATAAAATAACAGATTTGTCTTGGAATAAAATCACATTATCACGGGCATTAAACCCAAGGGGACACGTCATATGTCTGAAAGGTTTGAGCGGGTAAAGTATTTGGCGGCATTTCACATTCCTGACTGCCTCTTCCATCATCGTTTCAACACTAACATGATGAAATATTGGTGCGGGGCCTCGGCTCACCGGACCCCTCCCCCCACCTTATACAAAGCCCCTGCCCGGTATTAAATTATGAATATGGAAATTGTTCGGAGGCAGTGTTTAGATGGGCATATTAAACCTGATGTGGTCAGAGCTTTCATTTCGCGTTTTTTATAAGCCGGGAAACCGGGATAGAGTATTGATCAGCTTGCGCTAGTAGATTTTTGTGTCGGATTAAAAAAAATCTTTGGGATTAATAAAATAACTAGGGAGGACATTGTTATATTAGAATTACACAATTTAATTGTCGGTGTATTTTATTGAAAAAAAAGAGAAAACATTGACTTACCACATTATTTACACGAACTGCCCACACAGAAAAGTAAACACATCGATAATATAATAAAATATCTCAAACTTAAAAAGAAATTTCAACTTTTTTAATATGCTATAATTTATTTAAGGTAAAAATAATTTATTCATTTTTAATGTTTTAATTTAAGCAATTGTTTATTTATTCATTATTTTTATGACAAACTTTACTGTTTTATAAATAATCTTACCAATTATGTATACTTTCTTTTTGTTTATATGGTTCTGTATAATTGTTAGCTTTGTTCGCACATTGACTTAAAGAGCAAATCACCACGTTGTGAACTCTTTAATAAATAAATATTCAAATAAAAGCTTATTGAGAGAAATATGATCTGTGATGATAGCAATGGTGAATATATTATTTCTATTCTATTCCACGATATATAACAGATCCTGTCTTAATGGAACTAAAAATAAATTGAAGTGAAGAGAGTAATTAAATTTAATTTGCATATTTTTTTACCTGAACCTCGCGTCTTATTTTCTTAACGGGTCCTGAAATTGGAAAAATCCCTGCTGTAGGCGGAACTCGAACACCCATCTCCCACATCCAAGGCCTTATCCACTATACCAAGAGTTCATGTCTATTGTTATCATTCTTGTAGTTTTCTTTCTTATGTTTATTGTATGGATGAGTAAGTAACAATAGAGTACCTCACTTTGTGTTGGACCAGTTATGAATTGCTCAAAAATTGAATAATAGTAAGAATAATATCACAATCTGCTAATCAAAAGAAAGAAAATGCGGGGCAGTGATTTTGGCCCTGCTGGCTCTGAGGACGGTGCATAGATGCAGAAAGCTTGTTTATTCGATTGGGAAAAATTGCGTGAAGAATATTTTTATTAATCTGTCGGCCTTAACCTTCACTTTTAGTATTTCGAACACAGACGGTCTAAAATGTACAAATACCTAACGTTTAGGTTATAAAACATAATAAAAGTCTAAGAATTGATCTATTCATTTCTGCTTACAGGTTGGGATGAGTGGTCCGACTGGTCGGCGTGCAGCGGTTCTTGTGGTGCTGGAGCCCAACAAAGATGGAGGTACTGCTTGTTGCAAGCAGGCTGTCAAGGATTCAACAAGCAAACCAGAAAATGCAATACTTTCCCCTGTAGAGGTAAATCTTATTACAATACATTAATGAAAATACATTTTTATAATTATATTTGTAGCAGCCGCACTTAACTTGACGCACAATAACCTTCCACTGCACTAACTGTCAAACTCGTCCGCCAAGCTCGCGGTAAATCTATTATTTTCGAACCACGGCCTGCGACTCACTAATTAATAAATTACTGATTGATTACTCGCGCGGGTAATGAATCAGCTTTTGTGCAGTACCTCGTGTTGATTTGAAGCATTCCTTTGTGTTCCCCGAAATCAGTGTATTGTGGTGTTTTGTATGGTGAATTGGACACGGAGACTTTTAATTTGATTTAAATTTATTATTATCGTCAGACACGCATTATGTATTTTTTAATAAAGAAGAATATTTTTATCATTCTATTTATTTATTATCTGGTCTGTCACATATATCTCATTATTTTATGAGCTATAGCTTGTTACTTCTTCTAAATCAAAATTATGAACATAGAAAGAAAAAATCAATCGAAAAAAAATCAATATAATAACTAGACATTATATATATATATATATATATATATATATATATATATATATATGTATATATATATATATATACATACATATATATATATATATATATATATATATATATATATATATATATATATATATATATATATATATATATATATATATAAGACCAAAATGTTTTCCCCTGTCTATCACCTGGCTGTCAAACTTGGTATATATATATATATATATATATATATATATATATATAGAGAGAGAGAGAGAGAGAGAGAGAGAGAGAGAGAGAGAGAGAGAGAGAGAGAGAGAGAGAGAGAGAGAGAGAGAGAGAGAGAGAGAGAGATAAAGTTTTAAATTTTAACGTGGACAATTCGGCATCTGCCGATCTACAGAATAAGTCCAGAGAGTATGAGAGTTTAACATGGTAATAAACTATTTTTTCCTCAGATCTAAGATAACGTTCGGAATAAAACATTTTTTTTTTTTTTTTTTTTTTTTTTTTTTTTTTTTTTTTTTTTTTTTTTTTACGGCGCATCTACATCTAGGTCATTAGCGCCGACATCCTGGGTGCAGCGAGGAATTTTACCAGCGAGCCATGGGATGATAAAATTCCTGCCGGAGGTTGGGAATCGAACCCACCATCTCCCGCTTATGAATCCAAGGCGCTAGCCATTAGACCACGGGAGACCCCAATACAACATTTTAATGTAAAAAGTTTTCATATACTTTGCAGAACTACCTTCAGGAAGAAAGTATATTATGAAAAATGCAGCAATATGTATGGCAGATGGAAGAGATAATCCTTACTAAGTCCCGCTAGACTTAATCAAAGGCCTGAGGAAGGGCAGTAAAAACCAACAACCCTGCAATATGCTTCTGCACATCCACCGTTACTCCGCAAACTTCGGTGTTATTTTAATTAAATTCAAAATTAAGAGCATAACTACTCTTATTAACATAGAAAGTATTATAGCATCGACTTACATACTTATCTTACTCTGGGCACAGTAGTTTTCTCTACCCTGCTTAACATTTGTACTGTATTCGCCAACATTTTAGCACATATGGAATAAATGGAGCTATAGTATTAGCAATCATTGCAATATTTTTGAACGTGAGTAACTACCGAACTATGAAAGCAGCCTTCTGGAATGAATATTTTCATTATTCAAAGGCTGCGAAATTAACAGACCAAATTTAAATTAGAACTTATACAATCGAAACCCTCATTTTTCCTTTCATATTTGACTATCTGAAAAATATAAGATGTTCTTAATGCATATTATAATATGCATTAAGGTTAATAATTATTACCATAATTATAATGGTTAATAATTATTAACCATTAACGCATTAATAATTTATTACAGAAAGGATTAGCCTTGCAAACTTAAGGATTGACATGAATTAAAAAAATACAAAAAGTCGTTATCTAATCCTTTGTATTTTTATTCAGATGGATAGAAGAAAATAAAAAAGAAAGAAAATATATTAAGCAGATCATCTGATCATAAAAGTATATGAAAACAATACAACTCATGTTTATTTTGGATTTGTATAGATAATTTTAAACACATTTATCAGGAATGCGGTTTAACCTACCGAAGAATATTCGTTTCATATACATATAAATAAAGAGGTAGAATCTTATTACCTACATTCCTTCAGAAGTTGCAATAAACAATAAATACTAACAAAAAAAAATAAAAAAATACATATTCTAATATATATAAATAAAATTTTAATATATATAAGTGAATAAAATAAGTAATAAATAATAATCAAACCAACAAAAAAAATTATATTTATATATATATATATATATATATATATATATATATATATTATTTATTCTTATAAAAAAAAAAAAAAATATATTTTGTTGTAGAAGTGCCCCTGAAGAGGTGCAAAGAAAAGATGCACGAAACATGTCGGGCCCAATAAATAAAGTGGTGTAATAAAGGAAGACTGCTTTAATGACCCCATGCCTCCTAGGATAAAAAGAATATACATATACATAAATATACATGGTGGTTTTGAATGGATGTACATATTTTTTTCTTATATCTATGCAATCGTAATTTATCAGAAGCAACATTGTCTTACATGCAATATAAGAAATACAACACTGTCTTTAGCTCAAATTGCGAACCCGGTCTCGCTCGCCCAATCTCATTCGCCCAATTCTGGAATATTTTTCTGGTGGACTCTTTGTTTTAGATTTATTTTGATTTTAGATTAATTACTTGTTTTCCTTAGTTTAGTTTGTTTTGAAAATGTATCCGAAATTGTACGAGTAATAATTGTCTTAGTAAGCAATGCTATCTGTGCTTGAGGGCATGTCAATTAAATTGTTAGAATATTATACACAAACATAATACGTAGAGACCTTTGAACTTGTAATATTGATATTATTATAGAACGTCGCAGTCTATGAAATTTAGTAATCACAATAGGGTTAGCAAACGACTCGTGTTACGCATAGTTCTTAATGTCAAATTTACTGTAATGGAACATACGAACAGATATGTTATATTGTTTGGAGAACTGGCCTGATGACGAGTTGGGAACAGCGTTAAAAGTAAACAGAGGCTGAGATTTTTCCACCCTATATATTTTCGAAGTATAGAGTCGGGTTAGAAATTAAACAGAGCCAGCAGGTTAATTCTGAATCAATGTTTAAAATAACTAGTAATAATCTTAAGTAAATACGTAATGACTGTGAGATAATAGGTGTAAAATGTTCAGTGGCTGACTAAATAACATTTATTTCTAAATAAGATAATAGTGCAAGCAATTAATAAAACGTATAATGCACATTTGTCATCTGTGGTGTCATTTTGACTCGTCGTCCTTTTCGGAGGAGATCGTTAAGTTCCGCTACCTCCACTGCCACGTCGGGTATGAACCTACGATCGTAGTTTAAAGCTCCTAAGAGCCTTCTAACTCCTTTTACGTCTATAGGTAAGTTGATTGTTGCCAGTGAGGATCCCGTTCCTGGCTCTTCGTATCCGATGTCGGCGTACTTCCGGCTTCCCACTGTTATCGTCCACTTCCTGGTTCGTGTTTCTGCTGCACTGCTTAACGAGAACAGCATATCGCATCCTAGGATGCCTTGGTACTCTGGTGGCATACTCCTGACGACGTGTGCTGTCAGCGTCCCCTGTCCTCCCCACAGGTTCGCGGGTAGTTGGATTTCTCCCATCACTTCGCATTTCCCACCGAGCGTCGAAAGTTTACAGCGGCACTCTTTGATCTCTTGTGCTTTCGTTTCATCACGAGTTCTATTGCCTTGGTCACATCCTTCCACCTTTCACACCTTGGGCTTCTGCCATTCTATTTTCGTTGAGTCGGTCCTTAAGGGTTTTTTCGCACTCCCGGACGCACCATGCACTTTTACGTCCCGGGTTTCGGCACCACTTATGTCCGGTCCGAACTAGACGATGTTTTCAAAAAGTGTAATACACAAGGACACGGGTCTAATCACTACAAGCTTCAGATAGTAACTGGCTTTATTAATCCTGCCGGGCCTTATATAGGCCCGGCTGTTTGTTTACATTTACATACTCTCCTTCTCCCCTAACATATATATATATATATATATATATATATATATATATATATATATATATAGACACACACACACACACAATTTTAATGGGGATCATTTTTGGAGAGGATTAAAATTTGAAAGATTTCCCAAATTCTTTCTTTAATCGAATCTCAATAGCTACATTCCTTCGGAAAGAAACCATATGCAGAAAACGTTTATATTATGCTTGATAATGAAGTGTAGATTGGGTTGGAATACTGGATGGATTCGACCCTTGGAAGAGAATTAATGAACACCTCCCCTCAACGAAACATCCACCCCAACACGTTTCATGCTTGGTGTCAACACTAATTTAAAAATTCCTACCCTCACCTCATATCATGGAAAGTGAGGTAGAGAAAGCCTTAGCATTATTAAAGACAAATAAGTGTCTTGGGGATGATGGAGTAACAAACGACTTCTTAAAAGCAGGGGGTAAAGATATGGTTTGGCTTTTATGGAAAATTTACAATGAAGTGCTGGGATGCGAAGAAATTCCTGAGGATTGGAAGGTATCTAAAATAATCCTACTGCACAAGAAAGGAGATCAAAGCAAGCTTGACAATTACAGACCCATCTCTTTAGGCTCAGCAATAGGGAAGCTCTTCTCCAGGATAATTCAAGGCAGATTAACAAAGAAAATAGAAGGGAACCTTACAAACGACCAAGCAGGATTCCGAAAAGGTTTCTCAGTGAGAGATCACCTGCAAACCATAAATCAACTGGCAGAAAGGGCAAATGAGTATAGCTTCGATTTATATCTTGGATTTATTGATTTTTCAAAAGCCTTTGATAGCATCTACCATTGTAATATTGCTCCAGCTATGAGATCAGTAGGAATTGAGGAAAAATATGTATCAATAGTTGAAGAAATGTACAGGGAAAATAAAGGATACAGAAGTAACGAAAGGAGAGAAGTTCCCGATTAGAAGAGGCGTCAGACAAGGAGACCCACTTTCCACCAGTGCCTTCATTCTAGAACTAGAACAAATCTTCAAAACGCTGAGATGGAATGAAATGGGAATATCTGTCAATGGCTCTAAGCTTAACACACTCAAGTTCGTAGATGATGTTGTACTAATAGCGGGAAGAGAAGAAGAACTTATAGAGATGTTAAACGGCCTCCAGATAAACAGTGCACCCCATGGTCTTCAACTGAACTAACATTATAACCAACAACAGTACAAACAAACTAAAAGTTCGCTTTCCAGAAGTTGAAATAGTAGAAGAAGTTACATACTTAGGCCAATTTTTTTTTTTTTTTCAGGATAGACAAATTAAAGAAATAGAAACAAGAATTGCCAATGCATGGAAAAAATACTGGAGCTTAAAATCAGTCATGAAAAGTAATTTAGATCAAACCATAAAAACCATCGTATTCAATAGTTGTATCCTCCCAGTGCTCACTTACGGCTGTCAGACATGGTCCCTTACTAACCCTTCAGCATAAAATATCAGTATGCCAACGGGCAATGGAACGGAGCATGCTAAGAATAAGGAGAAGGGACCGAATAAGTAACGATCAGGTGAGGAAGAGAAGCCAAGCGCTTGATGCTAATAAATATGCTCACAGGCTGAAGTGGATATGGGCAGGTCACCTGATGAAAAAACCCAAAGAAAGCTGGGCAAAACAGGTCACTGAATGGGTGCCATTAGATAGGAAGAGAAGAAGAGTACGGCAAAGAAAAAGATGGGCAGACGAATTCAGGAAAAAAGAGGGCTCTGTCTGGATGAGAAGTGCCAAGGACCGGCAACTCTGGAGTACAAAATACAGCGAACTCCACTCATAGGTATGGCCAGTCACCGAAAAAGACTTTATACTCCCTAAAAAGGGAAGGTCCATATATTTGTACACACAAGCATAAAAAAGAAATGTTAATTATTATTATTACTTAATTTTGTACATGTATATAATAAAGACTTAAATAAATAAATAAAAACCCTCACCTCATTCCCCTCAAGATTAAGTGAAAAGATTATTCTAACACTTTAGATTATCAGGTATATCAATTACTAGAAGTACAGTAATTGTCTGCCACTCTCAAGTTAATTAGTGAAGTTTCATTTATCTGGAAAACAGAATGACGTACTCACGTCGAAATCGCTCGCCCACGATACTCTCACCGATGCCAGTGGCGACGGTCTACACCAACAGGTATGACAACAGTACATTTACTGGCTGACCTAACCCGTTGTACTATTCACCTAAAACAAATTACTTAGCACATTCCTTGGGAATCTGCAAGTCATGGTACGCCAAGCTGTCAATGTCGATTTGCTCTATTCGTTTTAAGTCCAGTGCTTTTCTGGCCTAGTAGCCTATACATAGGGACTACCTCGTTAAATAAAGAAATTTAATTGAAATATCTCTAACTGAATTGTGAATCTCCTGCAATGTAAGTAAGTAAGCAAATACCTCTTTTAAACGTTTTGGTAATTTTAATTTAAGGAATTAAAAGAAAAAAAAAAAAAAAGAAAAAAAAGAGAAGAAGCCATTTCGATTGGATATTTTGGGAAAATTCTGTTCAGAGCAGTAGTAATGCATTATATTAAATAAAAGAATTCGATTAAACATTATCATGAATAGATGTTTAGCATTATTCTTAAAAATGTTCTATTTTGATACTATATCGATTCGAACATGTTATCTGGATATATTTCAACATACAGCAGTGCTGTTACATATATTGTATTTTTGGAAATAGAAACACGTACCTTTAGTACTTGATTTTTCACTATGAATACGCTTTAACAATCTTTTTCCTTTGAATTTCATACGATTCAAAACGTAGCGCTTAGGGTTTTTACACTTATTAAAGATATTTGGATGCAAGAAACCGAATGAAGATAAATTGACTGTGATTGGAGAAAAATGAATAAACCAAGAATTTTCCGTTCGGTTACAGTAAAAAGACGGATCAAGTTGAAAACACCCTCTACGTAACTCAGACGGGAACATTTTGGTTTAGGCGACTATTCAAAATCGAAAATTTACTGTAAAAACTATTCCCATGCATTTTTGGACAGGGCGTCTGATTTGGATAAATCTATGCTTGAAATATCTCAAGTGTTGGTTTCATTTCTTTTCACGCTTTTTGTCTGTGCATTACTCCGTTTATTATTATTATTTTTTTGTTTTTAGAAGTAATTAATTAATACATATATTACTAAACTAGTGTAATTTTTCAAGGGATATTTGGATATCTTTTTGAAACTGATTGGAAACCGTAGAAAATGTAAAGCAACTATTCATAAACTTACTAAATTTTCTTTCGAAATGTCCCTCAAGAAATGTTTGATAGAGCAATCATTTTCGGAGAAATCAGTGCTTAAAGCGAGTAATTTTTGCGCAGGACAATGTTGTGGTGCCTAAAATCATGCTTCTATTTTAGATTTCATTTGACATTTTTGCATCTGCTTACATTATTGACGAAACAGACAAAGTATTAACTTTAACCCCTTGTCTCAAATGACACTTGGGAGAACGACAGAATGGCGCAGCTCCTGCAAGTCAGACTTTTTTTTATATTTTCGTTTGTGGTTATATTTTATAAAATATTTATAATACCTTTAAGCATTAAAATGATTAATGGTGTATAAAATGGTTTTAATGTTTCCTGCAGCCTGTGTGATATATTTAGCTCCATTGTACACCTTGCGCGTATTGGCCTTTTCTTTTTCTGCGTAAAATGGCATATAGTAAAAAAGTCCGACTCGCAGGAACTGCAGCATCTTAGCGCGGTTCCGTTCATGTCCCTAGTGCCATTTGATAAGCTTAGAAAAGAAATAAACTTATTTTTTTTATATATCTCGTGAAAATTTTCAAAATCCTCTCGAACATCTCGAATAAAAGTGATATTAAGGCGTCAGGGACACCGACAGTAGCTAACTTTTACACAGAAGCGGAAATTACAGAATCTGGCTCTCTTTCTAAAGCAAAGCTCTATAAATCAATACAAAATATGCCTAATAAAGCCTTTCTAGTGGATACAGAAACATGGGCGTATATGAGGGGGGGGGCTGAGGGGGCTGCAGCCCCTCCCGAAATTTTGAATTGATCATAAAAACTTCTCGTAAAACCCTTAAAAATAAATTAAATAAGATCACTTAGTTCATAAAACATATTTTATTTTACGTGTAATAGCGTTTTAGTTGCCTAAAACTATTCCAAGCTCTAAATATTTAGTATTCCATACCCTGGAAATGGTCTCAGCCCCCCCCCGAAATTGTTTTTATATACGCCCATGTACAGAAGGATCAAGAAGAAGTACACAAGATTGAGTAGAATACCCTTCCTAATATAGCCTATATAGAATAATATGCCGAATAAAACCTATCTAGTTAATACACAAGGACAAATAAAAGTCTTGACGAATAACAAATCAAGAAAAAAAACTTTATTTAACAAAATAAAACAAAGTTTAGTTGCCCAACTACAATAGAATAATATACCTAATTAAGTCTATGGAGTAGATACAAATGGACCAAAAACAAGTCTTGTGGAATATTGTTTTTTTTTTTTCTAATTAAATACTTTTTATCAATATTTAGTATATAACCTTTGTTGAAAACTATTGATTGCTAATTGATGAATCGGTTTACAACTAAGTAGTCTTTATGAATATTTAGTATATAACCTATGTTTGGATCTGTGTTTTTGGGGTGCTCTCCGCCTAGGCTTTGTATTTGTGTCGGCAGATACCTGGGGTATATTTACAGCTCTTGAGGATTAACTCTTAGCAGGTAAATTTCCTGCGGACCTTCTGCTTCTACGGGCATTGAACCGCCCGTAATAATTTAATATACATATGTAGACTAAATCATAGCAAGAAGTGATCCTCCGTCGTCGGTTCTTAACTATGTAGACTCGCTAATGCTATCCAATCTTAGATACATCGTATTTAAAATCCACAGCAAAAACACGACGTTTCATCAGAATCCCCTGCTGAATAAAACTTATATAGAATAATATGCAAAATAAAGCCTATCTAGTGGATAAAAATAGAGGAAAACGCCGTCCGTGGTGGTAGAAAATCTTAAAAGTATTTCGCTCAGAAATCTCCGAAATATTGTCACTAATTTTACGTATCCTGTTTTATAGCCAAATAGATTTATATTCTATAATCAATAAGAAAAACCTACTAACAATAAAAAACTATGGGTAACAGATGAAAATAGGGAATACCAAGAATAATTCTAAAGAACGAAATCAACACCAGTACTGTAATCTAGATATTCATACGGCATCTTCGAATTCTAACAAACAAAATATTGATTCTAATTATACGTATCCTGTTTTATTGACAAATACATTTGACTACTATAAGCAATTAAAAACACTAGGGAATATGCCAAAGAACTCGGAATAGGAGCCTCGACAGTTTCAAGACATTTGAAGGAAATCGACAAATCCAAAACTGACATTTCATACGGTACAGCCTGATATATTTTTAACAATGAATTGCTTTTCTTATTTTAATTAATCTGTTTTATTGTCAAATACATTATCCTACTATAACCAATGAAAAAACAACAAGGAATAAAAACAAACAAGAAGAACCGTTCGAATAAACGAAATCAATTACTTCAAAGTTTAAGCACTTATTTCTCCGATGGACATAGCCTAATCAAAAATTGTTTCAAAATCTTATTTGTAGAACATTTAGTAAGCTTTCGCATGGTAACCCTCCGTTTACCAATATTCCTAACCGTCTTCGAGATATCAGGGAATGTATACGAAGTTCCCAAAACATTTCATGTCTGTTAATAAAATATTTTATTCTAATCCTTCCTTAGCTCCAAACGTAACCGAAATTTTAACATATTAGTGTTGATGAAATTCAAACATGCAGAAAATGTTTCAACTGAATCCCATAATTTTAAGTATCAAAATCAAAGACAAAAAGAACAGTTCGAATAAGCGAAATCAATTACTTTAAAGTTTTAAGCACTTATTTCTCCGATTGACATCGCCTAATCAAAACTTTCAATAGAACCTTTTATGTAGAACATTTAGTAAGCTTTCCAATGGTATTCTTCCGTTTCCCAAGATTCTTAACCTTTTTCGAGATATTAAGGAAAGTATACAAAGTTACCAAAACTTTTTTATGTCTGTTAATAAAATATTTTATTCTAACCCTTCCTTAACTCCAAACGCAACCAAAATTTCAACATATTAGTTTTAATGAAAGTAGAAGATGCAGTAAATGTTTCAACTGAATCCCATAAGTCTAAGTACCCAAACCAAAAACGGCATTCAAAAATTATTTTTTCAGTTTTCTCGAAAACGGTTAAAGCTATCGCCTTGAAAATGGTTTCATTCGTTTTCCTAGCCCAAGAAGCCTATAAAACGAGTACTTACAAGCTTATGAACTCAAAAACGTAAGCGTTACGATTTTTTTTGCGCGAATTTCGCCCCAAACGCCATCTTCCAGTGGGCGGATTTTGCTGGTTAACGAACTTGACCTTTCAAATTGGACGACAGATTTTTGTACCAAATGTCATCAAAATCGGACCAGCAGGGAAGCCAGAAATGAGCGAACAGACAATATATATATATATATATATATATATATATATATATATATATATATATAAATATATACATATATATATATATACAAATTTGAACCACCGTTATTTTCGGTCTCTAGGGGTTCTGAAATGCGAAATTTTCTTGTCGGCACTTCCGGATTGTTTCATTGTATCAACCTTAAAAGCGGGGTTCCTCCCTATGGGGGAGGGAGGAACCGCGCTAAAAGCTATAATTGTATAACTATTACTTTAATTATTGATACTTCTATTATTAGTTTCGTACAAAAGCCAAAGAAAATCCGATAAGAAATACAAGAAAAGGACCATGGTATTTATTTCAGTAGCTTTTTGACTTCATGGCATTTTGGATTAAAGGCAACATTAAACAAGCAGTATGTTGATAATGCTGATAGCAATAACAGTTTAGCCTAACGTCGAATTGCTCCATTCGCCAAAGTGGCGAGTGCTCACGTTTTAATAAGGTCTTGGAAGCCCACAAGCTCAACCACTTAATTAAGCAGTTGAGAACACGTGGTGGTAAGTTGGGGAACAACTTATCCAATACACAGCGGCTTTTAACGTCACAGCTATTCACAACTACACTCTATTATTCTAAAGATTCGAATACATGTTAGCTTAAAGGAAATAGTGCCCGTTAAATTGGCTGAATTACTTGAAAATTATAATTATCTAGAGCTAATTATTGCGATTACGCCAAATAATCATAACGAGCGTCTATTCTCATGGAGTAACAAAGTACATCAATTTCAAGCTCCATTTAACATCAATTGTTAATGTCTCTGATGTATGTGGTTGTGTGTGTGTGTGTATATATATATATCTTTATATGTATTGTACCTTTCAGTTATAAAGACTTTACTCTTCTCGTGTCGGCGTTCGAGGGATGGATTCGGGGCACCAGGCCGTCCCTTTGCCTAATTCTTTGGAGAAATAAAGCTTTATCAAGTAAAAGGAAAAATATTTCTTTTACAGGACCTGCCATATCTTTTTAAGAAAGTTGAGGAAAAAATACCTAAAAGTCATGTATCACACATTCATAACCAATCTCTGTAAGGGCCGATAAAAAATCGTTCTAACTTAAAGCAATAAAATTTTAATCGCACTAAACTCATTTGATTTTAACGATATCGAAGTGCGGTTTGCAACAAAGGTTTTGTTTTTTAATTCCCTTCAAACTGAAGCGCAATTGCGCGGAAAATATTTTTAATGGTCGACATTTTTAGATAGCTTAGGTCAAGCTCTACAACGTTTACTACTGGCATTTTGTCTCAGACCAGCCGTTTGGCCGCAAAATTAGATTGAGCCGTCTTATTTACGACACGCTGTATTTACACCCCCACCAACACACACATATATATATATATATATATATATATATATATATATATATATATATTTATTATTTTATTTTTATTTATTAGGAGATACAATACATACACTCAATTGTTACTATTATTCTAGAATGCAATAAGTCAATTAACAATTGGGTGTCTCTTCTTGACAATTAGGTTAGGATTCTTCTTGACCTATGGATGTCTCTGCAGAGCTTCCGGATCGCGACATCGATTTGACGTCAAATGTGTGTAATCTACCATGCTGTGAGTAAGAATGCACACGTTTCTGCGACCCAATGTTTCTTCGCTTAGGAAAATCTTAAGATTTTTTTTTTTCTGTTTTGGTTTTTGAGGAGGGGAATACTTTTTTCTGAATATTTCTTCGTGTTGGAAGAAAGAAGTATTACTCTGCTCGTAAATAAACCCCGCTGACATCGGAGTAATTGGAACTGTCTCCTCACATTCTTCTTTTATCTTTGTGAACATTCGATCCAATCAGTTTCTCGTTAGACCTTCCCTTTCAATAAAAAAAAATATATTGAAAGCGGAGCTTTTGCAAAACACACACTGATTATAGATTCGGAATTGCCTTAGAGAAAGACGGCTTTTACATATTTCAGCATAACTTTCAGGAAAAATTGATGTGATGTACTAGAGAAATAATTGTTTAGAAAATATATTATGACAATACAGGACAGTTTGAAATGAGAATTATGTAAAACGCCACAGATTGTCTACTGAGAAAATACTGTGACTTATGCGATAACATGACATGACTACTCATCGATGGGAGTCAATACATCCTCGCCATTTAAACTTACTTACGAACAACAAATTAACTTATGAAAACGTAGGAAATGAATATATATATATATATATATATATATATATATATATATATTTACAATTTAAATCAGAAAATTAGTATTCCGCACTATAGAGATTAATACATTCTTATATTTTTAAAACTGGAGGCCCGGAGACCGTGAGCGTTAAGGCGTGAGCACTTAACACTCTGTGCCAAAAGGGTCGTGGGTTCGAGTCCACTAGGGGTGGTGGCTTTTTATTAAAAAAAAAAGGGGGCATCAGCCCTATCCTCCTTAGGAAAGGGTGGTATCATATAGATAACCCGTCCTAAAATTCGTAGTTAATAATAAATGGACGATAAAATCTATATATATAAAAATCACCTGTAAGTTTGTCTGTCTGTTTGTTCTTTATACAAATCCACACCGTTTGACCAATTTGGACCAAACTTGGCACACATGTACTTCTTGATACGTGAAATCTCCTAGGCTAGGTCAAAATAGTCAAATTTCGAAATTTGGTCAAAAGGTCAAAAGTTTTGTTAAAGAAAAATTGGCTACACTGAACCGTTCATATTCTGACAGCCATTTTGAATAATGTCTCAAATTTATTTGTTAATGTTCTTGATAATTAGAATAACTCGAACTCATTGATGACTTTACATCATTATATAATCATATATATATATATATATATATATATATATATATATAAATCTTATAGGCTTCACAGTTCGGAAGCAACGAGTTCCAAATTGTCAATTAAAGAAGAGTGAATTGTTCAGAAATAGTAATTTTCTTTCCAGTGTTGCCTAGGTGGAGATAGCACCTAAAAGAAAATTAGATAGCAAGCTAAAAAAAAATGTCTTCTTTTTTTGCGAAAAGTTTTTCTTTTGCCAACAAAACTTTTCAGTTTTAACCTTTGTATGTTTATCTAAATTATAGCCGTATATTCCCAAGATTTGGACAAGTAATATCATATAAGATCAATTTTATTAATTTCTGATGAAAATTTAGAGCAACACTGAGCTCCTAGAAGCCATTAACCACTATCTTTTTTTTTTTAAGTTTAGTTTGTTTATCTAATTTCCAAAACTTTTTAGTTTTAGTAAAATATTTGTGTTTACCTAAATTATAGCCTTATATTCTTAGAATTTTGACTAATATATATTAATAAGTAATTTAAAATATTAAGTTTTTGATCTGTTGAAAAATGTTGTGGTTATCTAAATTATAACCTTATATTCTCAGATTTTGCATTAATATCATATATTAGTAAGTAATTTCAAATATTAAGTATTTGATCTGTTGATTTGGAGTTTCCCGTTTGTTTTCCATAGTTAATTTCTTTTTTTATTTGCAAATTGCATTTTATCTCATGCATTTGCTTAACATAAACTATGCCTCCAACATTAACCCATGGATCTGTACAGGACTTTAATAATTTAAATACTTTTAGTTCTTTACCGTACCACCTAAAATCATCTATATGTAACGTACAAAAATGTTGTTATTATCTAAATTATAATCTTATATTCTCAGATTTTGGATTAATTTGCTTAACATAAACTATGTCTTCAACATTAACCCATGGATCTGAACAGAACTTTAATAATTTAAATACTTTTAGTTCTTTACCGTACCACCTAAAATCGTCTCTATGTAACGTACAAAAATGTTGTGATTATCTAAATTATAACCTTATATTCTCAGATTTTGAATTAATATAATATATTAGTAAGTAATTTGAAATATTAAGTATTTGATCTGTTGATTTGGAGTTTCCCGTTTGTTTTCCATAGTTAATTTTTTTTTATTTGCAAATTGCATTCTATCTCATGCATTTGCTTAACATAAACTATGCCTTCAACATTAACCCATGGATCTGTACAGAACTTTAATAATTTAAATACTTTTAGTTCTTTACCGTACCACCTAAAATCATCTATATGTAACGTACAAAAATGTTGTGTTTATCTAAATTATAACCTTATATTCTCATATTTTGGATAAATATCATATATTAGTAAGTAATTTGAAATATTAAGTATTTGATCTGTTGATTTGGAGTTTCCCGTTTGTTTTCCATAGTTAATTTCTTTTTTTATTTGCAAATTGCATTTTATCTCATGCATTTGCTTAACATAAACTATGCCTTCAACATTAACCCATGGATATGTACAGAACTTTAATAATTTAAATACTTTTAGTTCTTTACCGTACCACCTAAAATCATCTATATGTAACGTACAAAAATGTTGTGTTTATCTAAATTATAACCTTATATTCTCAGATTTTGGATTAATATCATATATTAGTAAGCCATTTGAAATATTAAGTATTTGATCTGTTGATTTGGAGTTTCCCGTTTGTTTTCCATAGTTAATTTTTTTGTATTTATGAATTGCATTTTACCTCATGCATTTGCTTAACATAAACTATGTCTTAAAAATTAACCCATTAACCTGCACAGAACTTTAATAATTAAAATACTTTTAGATCTTTAACGTACCACCTAAAATCATCTATGCGTGACATGATATTTAAACATTTGGGTCATTCCATGTCAAATCAACCCAAAAAAATAGGATTTGACACCCATGATCTCAGATTTTAATGAAACTTGGCATGTTCATTCCTTTCATGGATATAAGTAAGAATATAAAATAGTTTTTGTCAATCTCGAATAGTTTAATTTTATAACCTACTAAAGTATTTCAAATTTTGCAGTTATCATCGATTGGACAAAGGAAGTGCACTTAGTTATAGAATATAAATCATACCTATCGACCAATGTTGATGACATTTTCTACGACAATACTTCAATAAATATGGAAGCCAGAAAAAAAAAAAAAAAAAAAATACAAGCATAAAGTAATTACAAATGGTCTGAAAAAATCCTGAAGTGTTAAAATGCATTTTGTAAAAATTAAATATGGCGTTCCACACTAAGTGGAATATCATCAAACGATAAAAAGAAAATCACTAAAATATTTTTTTATTATTATTCTAAAAGGTATACACTATCACATGAAAAAATAAAATTTATGGTTTTTGACTCTTTAATTTTTTTCCGTTAAATACAGAAAATTGTTCAATTAAAATTTTAGCTAACAATATATTATTTTTTATAGTACAGCGATTTAATTTTAAAAACCATAAAAAATAACCCAAAGCTATTCAGAATGAAAACTACCTACATGTACAAAACATTCATTACTTCAGTGAAGGGTTTGCTGGGCAATATAAAGTGAAATACAACTTAATTTTTATCACATGTAACTGCACACCAGTAACTAACATTAAAATTTGAAATATTAAGTTTTTGATCTGTTAACTTGCTGGTTTCAGTTTGTTTTCCATAGTTGAATTTTTGATTTGCGTATTGCATTTTATCACATGCATTTGCTTAATAAAAACTATGTCTTTAACAGTAACCCATGGACTGTCCGAACTTATGAATGAATGAATATTTTCTTAAAAATTTACAATTTTACAGCAAGGAGTCTACCACATTTGATTAAGATTAAATACTAATAAGAAATAAATATAGAAGCATTGCAAAATAAAACTAAACAAAATACTAAATATTTACACTATAAACTTTTTTTACTTGAAGAGAAAAAATAAATAAATACCCTACTTATACAATCTTGACTGTCCGAACTTATAGCAGGCTCAATATCTATTTGGCTCATACGGAGAATTGTAGTGTTAGTCATTAAACTAGATGCAACATTAGCAAACTCTACTGAGTTTTTTACATTTTTAGTTTCAGATTTGCTCATAGCTTCCATTAGAGACCAAGGATTTTACTCTTTCTCCCACCCTATCTACTACACGTTTGTCATGAGCTGTAGTAAAATATTTCCGCTAAAACTTTTTGTGAAATTTTTCTGAATGTATGTAAAGCAATCTTGACATATATTTATTTTAAAACTGAGACGATGGATTATCACTGTAAATAATTTCATTTTGACAAATCATTATTTTTTATTATTATATCATATAATCTTATCAAAAGTTCGTATACATAATTCATACCTTTATGTTCAGTATCGGAACAAATGAGAGAAGTAGTGCATTTGTTTTTGAAAAATAATGCTGCTGTAAATATTTGAACAGTTTCTCACGACCACAATCCTGATTGAATTTTGTTTTAACAATCGCAAGACTAAGCTATTGCAAGAAAGGACGTTTTCTTCATTATTTATTCTTTAACTATTGTTTTTACTTATAAAAACATTTGTTTGTTTTATTTTAAATGTTTATCGACTATATATTTGTCAAATACCACTCACTCACTCACTGAACTATCATCGCCCAGCCCAAACAGCTCGACAGAAAATTTTGAAATTTTGCATGGACACTCCCTATATAACGTAGGCACTCACTACGAAAGGATTTTTTGATATTCGAATTTTTAATTATTTTGAGAGGGGTTTAAAGTTTGAGTTGGTTAGAACATGCAATCCTAGGCAGCAAGCGTTGCTAGGACGATAAAGAACAGCTGTTACCGTATATTATCTATTTCATAGTATTATTTTTAATTGAGGTTAATTTCCACTATGATGTCAGTCCTTAAATTACTAGAAATAAACTGTGATTTTGTCCCTCATTGAGTTTACGCCCTGGTGACGGCCCATCCGAGGTAATAATATCCCGAACCACTTACAAATACGTTTAGAGTGTAAACACTCGCTAAGAAAGGTTTTTTTGATATTCAAATGTTTAAGAAGTTTTAGGGGGGTTTGAATTAATAAGAAGTTCCTCATCGGCTCAAAAATGGTTCGATTTTGATAACAGGCTAGGTCAAAAAAGTCTACCAGCTGTCTGTTTGTGTGTTTGCCCCTTACACAAATCCACACCGTTCGTCCGAGTTCGACTAAACTCGGTACACATATGGTTCTTACTCTGGGGACTGTCGTAGGCTAAGTCGAAAACGTCTACCAGCTGTCTGTCTGTATTGTTCCCTATAAAAATCCACACAGTTCGACCGATTACGACCTAAATTGGAACACAGGTAGATCTTGATTGTATCTGTATGTTTGTTCTTTATACAAACCCACACCGATCCACAGATTTTGATCAACTGGGCACACAGGTTGGTCTTGATCACGGGATTGCCATAGGCCAGGTGAAAAACGTCTACCAGCTGCTGTCTGTATGTTTTTTTTTTTTTTTTTTTTTTGTTTTTTTTAATTCAAACCGTTAGACCGATTTTTACCAAACTTGGCATACATGTATGTCTTGATACGGGGGGGGGGGTGTTATAGGTTAGGTCAAAGTCGTCTAGGACTCACAGTTGGGAGGCCACGGGTCCATAACATTTACAGATTCGTGTTATTAGATTTCAATCATAATTATTTGGTTTCTAATTTATTTAGGCTTTTCTATATGCAGAAAGTAGGTGTAGCATAGCACGCCGGGTAACAGCTAGTGTTTCTATAAATAACTAGCTGTTACCCGGTGTGCAATGCTACACCTACTTTATATTAAATATCTGTAGCCGGGCGCACCATGCTACGTATGCTTCATATTAAATAGTTGTAACCCAGCTTCCATGGTACGCCTACTTTATATTATATATTTAAAAAAATGAATGATTATATTATATTTGTCCAAATTATGAGAATATAAGATAATAAATTGAGAGCTCGGCTAAAAAAATTATTTTCCATTTTTTTTTTAGAGAAAGTGGGGTGGAAAATAAACTAATCCTTATTTTCTATAAAGTACCCTTATTTTAAAATGGTATTACAATTAAATGGTTCCAAATAATTTAATTGCAATAAAGAATTAAAGAAAATCCAAACCAAACTCCCTGTGTTTAATTTTTTTAAAGAAAAAAAAAATATGTGGTCCATAAATAAATATTTATAAAAAATAGCAATACAAATGAGGCATTAAATTAAGGTTATGATTAGTTATAAGTTGTAATAACCTACAACTGAAATTATATTCATTATTTTCATTGATTTTTTTTAAATATAATATTTATTCATTTTAAGGGCTTCGCTTCTAAAGCTAAAACCTCCCCCTTGCGCAAATATAATATTAATATGTTATATTGTTTACCTGTTCATGTAATAATCCGTAACTGAGTTTTTTTTTTATGAATGAAAAATTAGGTAAGTCGTGCAGGGTTTATGTTATTTATGCCAAAAGGAAAGTTTTAAAAAGATAGTTTGTTGTTACAAATACACTTTCACATATTTTTGTTCACTTTTTTTTCCTTTCTATTAAAGCTTCTGTTTCAAATTTTATGGTTCATGAGCTCTTCTATAAGGATAGTCCTTCTATCATAGGAAATAGGGGCCTCTAAGAATAAAAACAAATTTAAGATATTTTTCTTGCAGTTATGGACAACAATGAATTAAAGGTATTTGGGGATTTCAATAACGACATTGACTTGGCGAGCAACAATATTTTTACCAGAATTGCAACCGTATTTAAACATTTAGTCCAAGAGCTAGTAACACACTTTTCAAGTGATTTATGTGCCTTGAAATTGTGCTATAGTGGGTCTCTAGGGTAGATAAAAAGATAAGTATGTGGTTGCTGGGCATACTTTGAAACACCAGGTACTGCGCATGGTAATCAGTAACAAACTATGGGCCAAAAATAGTGTTTTATTCAGAAGCCATAATTCTTTAATGTAAAATTAAGGCAATTCTATAATGAATAATATATAAGGCAGACACTTTTAAGTGGGATACATATATAAATAAAAAAAACGAATTGGGTTTTTTGTAATATTAAATGAAGTCTCTTCACACTGCTATTTAAACACCATAATTGAAAATAATTACAAAAGGGCAGACACTTTTTGTGAGGTTTAGTAATCAGCAAACATGAAAATAAATTCAGCCGATGATAGACTGCAATACACTGCGTGTAACCGTAAGCGTGAGTGAGAGCACCAATCATCTGGACAGGACAGTTGTGGCTGTTCTAGAAATAAAGCAACTTGCCTTGATTATACATTAAAGATGGTTGGCTTCTGAATAAAATACCATTTTAGTGACATATTTTTTTAACACCTTTCCCCTATGTGCAGTACCTGGTGTTCCAAGGTAAGTCCAGGATACACATATATGCCTTACCTATCCACGAGATGCAATACACCAAAATTCCAAGGTGCATAAAACACTTTATAAAATGTGCGTTACCAGCTCTCCGACTAAATGGTGACAGTCAGAGGATATAACTATCTCAGACAAAAGAAAGCATAAGTCAGAATATAATGATTAAATTATGATGGATATTAAATTAATAAAAAATTGCACGGAAAATTTAATTTCTTATTCATTTATTAGAACACCACAATTCACGTGACTTCCTTTTCTTATAAAAATAATATTTTAATACATTAATTTATCTGCAAAAAAAAAATAGCATGCAAAAGAAATATTATAAGAAGAATAACTTTATTAAAAAAAAATTAAAGTGAGGCTGCCCAAATTAATAGGGTTGCTAAACCATACAGCTCTTATAATAATAAAATAATGTTTCAAAATGTGGTGAAAATTAATTCATTTATATACATTCATTTGTATGATTATAAACATTTATGTAATTTATTATGTACATCTGTCTATATGCGAATAAAAAAATAAGTTAAATATAACAACATTTAATATAATGTTTTAATAATATTTGCATATGTATGTGAGAGAATTAATTTCAAGTTCATAAATTTAAGTCCTTTACAAAATGACATTGTTCACAAAGGAGTTTTTTAATGTTTAAAAAATCTTTATGTTTAAAACAAAAAGTTCTATCTTTTTGGAAAGTCTTGGAACTTTAAACTTCACTTAAAGCTACATATTCTGCATATGTAGATTCTTCTGTAACATCTTTTTCCTTTCTCGATTTCCAGTATAATACATTACCAAATAACCTAATAAGAAAACCAGTGGTGGATTTTCCTTCTAAATGATCATTTAAGAATGTAGTCTCTACATCCATCTGTTCAACATTTAGACCCATTTGATATCTACAACTTTCTTATTTCAACAAAATCTCAAGCATTATTTTGTTTCAAACTATCTATTTCTTTATCCCAAAAATCGCAATCGCTAGATCTTTATCAGATTCACACTCAGCCAATCCAATACAGCTTATGTTTTCTTGGATAACATCAACATGCCTAGCGACAATGATTTTATTATTCAAAAGTACTTTATATCCCACTTCACTATAACCGATTCAAATGCACATATTTACATTTTTATCCCATTTAGAAGTTATTATTTGTTCGGGTTTCCTAACAAAACCTTTACTACCATATAAATTAAAGTTAGAAACATCTGGTTTCTTTCCAAAAAAATATTTCATAGGGTGTTTTATTCTCAATGGTGTTAGCTAAAGAGCGGTTTTTCAAATAAGTTGCTGCACAGACAATTTCTGGCCAACATTTTTTTCTACAATAGCTTCTGCCAGTAAACAATGGGATATATTCATAATTTTTAATTCATGAACATATGTGGGGCAGGGATTAATTTTGATACCCTTTTTCTTTTTTTTGAAGTCATAAATCTTAATATTTAAATATTTCTTACCAATGTCACATCCCATAATACCAATTTTCTTATTCCTTAAGTTTTCAACCCCATTTACTTATTGAACAAAGGAATTAAAAACTTCTGTTTTAGGTTTAATCCTAGCTATGATATAATCATCTGTAAATGAAACAAAATATTTTTCACCTTTGAGACTCATAGTTAGAAAAGGTCTACATACATCACTGTCAACAATTCCAAAATACTTTTAGCCTTGTTCCTACTGTTTTCAAAAGGGACACGGTTCATTTTACAACACAAGTTTTATAAATTTATCTCAGGTCCAGATAAACTGATTCTTTACTGCCTTAAATGCACTTGAAGTTCTCCCATAACTGTCATGTTGATGTTTCATTTCAGTTGTTTGAATTTTATTTTTTCTGAAGTTTCTACATACAATTTGCAATACTATTGATTCCTTTAGGTATAAGCTATCATATTTCTTAATTATATCATAGGCTGTTGTCAAATCACAAAGAAAGACTAACTGTTTATTTGATCCTAGAAAGTCCTGCTCATCCCAATCTTCGCCAAATTGTGTCTTCTTTGCCGTTTCAATGATATTTACACACTTCATAAGTTTCTAAAACAAAGTTAAGCGTTTTTCCACATACTACAACCCTCTCCATCAAATGCCAGTACAAACATATTCATTTATTTTAAACGAAAACAGTACTACATACAAAGATCACTTTTTATAACCGACATTGCAACCTTCCTTCTCTACTATAGTAGAGATATACAAGTGCCCCTCAAAAAAAGTACTGAAATTATTAAAGTTCTGAATAGAAACATGAATACTTACTTATATGATATTAGTCCAAATTATGATTAGATAAACACAGAACATATTTATGATATACTTACTTATACGATATTAGCCTATATTCTGGTTAGAGCAGTGTTGCCCTAGACAATCAAATCAAAATTGATTTGATATGAAGAAAACTGATCTGATATTCAGAAAATTAATCTTAAAAAATATGATATTTTATTATATGATCTTATATGATATCTTATATGAAATTTGTCCAAACTCTGAGAATATAAACCTACTATTTAGATAAACAAACAAAGGTTTTGTATTGCACTTCTTCTTAGAAGGAGGGGCAACACTGGAAAGAAAATGCCGATTTCTGACTATAAACTCTTCTGTATATGACAGTTTCGAACTTGTTACTTCCAAACTATGAATCCTAGAAGATTTTGAGCTAGCCTACGAGATTTCCCATATCAAGAAGTACATATGTGCGAAGTTTGGTCCAAATCGGTCAAACGGTGTGGATTTGTATAAAGAACAAACAGACAAACAGACAGACACGAGATTTTTATATATATAGATAAAATATGTTTATAATCTTCATAAATTATCTTATGTATATATAATAAAGCAATTTTCTGCTATGTTCGCACATGGACATAAACCCACACCTTCCTGTGTACTCTCATTAAATATATAATAGTGTTGAATTTAAACTCATTAATTGTTTTAGTAAAGGGAAACTTATGTTATTTGTGGACAAGGTTCAAAAGGTAAATTATTTTTACAATTGGAAACATTTAAAACTTTAATAAAAACACTAAAAAAGCTTATCAAGGAGAAACAATAACAAGAACCAATCGTGTTACTATCAATATTTGAACTTGTAGTCGTGTGCTAAATCTAGATTAAGAGGCTCGTAAATTGGTAAAAGATTACACGACCATTGAATTCACATTCCTCGCTTTGGTTGTGATGTCGATGTAAATAGTTATTGCTGCGCAGTTGTTTAAGTTCATCCAGGATCGTGTATCAATGAAAAATAGTACCAGGAAGAGAGAGTGCCAGAAATATAAACCCAATATTACTATTATTCGTTCACAAAACTGAACGAATAATAGTAATATTGGGTTTAAGGAAGTGGTACAAAGAACACCGACATGTTGGATATTTTATAAGAAAAAAAAAATTAATACATCATTAGCGGCACGGAGTGTATTCTTCCCCTTAAGCATGGTTTTATATCCACTTTCAAGCCATATCATTTGTATTTCATAAAGAATTCACATCATCTATGGCTGGTCTATTCTCCCTCCATATCAAGGTTTTGAAATGTTTTGTTAAGATCCTAAATACGCTGTGACGTAAAAGTATTTCATATACAGAAAAACATCTGAAAATAGCAGGATACTTTTTCCTTAAAATTAATTAATAAATTTTAAATTCTTGATATTGACGAGAAATGCTTAGGAAAAAATGTAAAATTCATTTGAACCGAAATGTTGCTACTGAGAAAGAGATTAAGGAAAAAATGTCAGTGTAGAAAACACCCATCTATACATTCCTCGTCGAGCTTAAAGCACTCGTGTATGTGAAGAGAAATGAAATGAATGACAGGTTTAATCATAACTGATGGACTCATATTTGAGGAAAGATGAAAAAAAAAAAAATGAATGGATCGTTCGTATGAGTAAAGGTACTCACGCAATAAATTAGAGTGGCCTGTGATACAAGATTTTCAAACAGTTTCTAGGTTTTGTTCAAATATATATTTCATACACGTACACATCTGTTTAAGTAAAACCATACTGTAACAATATGTAATTCTGCAAAAATGTATTTCTTTGCTGACTATCTTTTACTCCAAGTACGCTCGACGAATCAGAGACTTATTCATTACATTTTCTCCAAGCCACTCCATCCTCTTAGAGCTTAGAGTAGACATTTACAGGGTAGGCTACCCCTGTATATATATATATATATATACAGGGTCAAAAAAACCTTAGCAAAACGTGGACATATTTATTAAAATTATGGACCTTATTTTCTCGATATTTAATGCGAAGTTTTGTATCATTTGCAGGTGTGGTTGCTCCCCTGTCCTTGGAAGACAAGAAGTACTTCCACCCATCCCAGTGGGAGAGAGTGCCCGGAAGAGAGACTGCTTGGCGCCTAAAGCCTAACTCCTATCTGTGGCTTCCTGCAGCTGAGTTACCTTTCCCAACCAACTACTTTAGGAACCATTTCGCACTTCTCTTATCACTCAGGATAGATCCAAAGGTAAGTTGGAATCCATATTTTTTTCTTTTCAGAGAATTTTAACTACATTGGCTAATTGGTACTTGTAATATTCCTCCAATTCAGCTGGCTCCATCAAGTTAATTAATAGCTAGTTTCTTAGTTAATTTAGTAGACGAGTAACACTAATTTAAGTGGATTTAGAGCCCTCTTCAAGATAACTTGTTCAACGGTTTTTTTTCCCCAATGAGGATTGAACCTAAAAGCCTTCTGGAGGTTTGCATCATGCAAATCTCTCAGTGTGTGGGACTCTCACCCACCAATAATCCCTCATTATCGGTATGATTGCCCTCTTGTAACAGCTGTTTTGTTCAATTCTACGGATTGGACAGATCTTAAAATAGCATTGAATTCTTTTTCTGCTGCAACTTGGGTAGAATCATATCCAAACGACAAATTATTGTGGACAAGCTCTACGCTTGGTGACCAAATCCTCATTCAGCTTCTTTTTTTTTTAATCGTACGTAAAGCCTTGTATTGGTTTCATTATTAACGCTGAAAAATATTAATTAAATTCGCAAATTTTTAATTAATTCAACTCTGGCTCACTAGATATGGATATTCGCTAAATATACTTCACTCTTCAAATTATATAGGATTTTTTAGATTTTTAACGTAATTACATTTCATTATTGTATTGCTTTTGAAGTTTACACCGGTAACATGAAATCAATTTATAAATATAATGAATAAAAAGTTAAAATTGGTTCAAATCGTTCTCTCAGTTCTTTAATTAGAAGCTTATAACATTATTACAAATAATAACATGTCCACATAGATTCAATTATCATCAATTGTTTCAGAACTTAAAGGAATTTTCATCCTTTCAGTAATCTACTATATATTTGTCAAATACCACTCACTCACTCACTGACCTATCATCGCTCAGCCCAAACCGCTTGACAGAAAATGTTGAAATTTTGCATATACACTCCCTATATAACGTAGGCACTCACTAAGAAAGGATTTTTTGATATTCGAATTTTTAAGTATTTTTAGGGGGGTTTAAAGTTTGAGTTGGTTAGAGCAGGCAAGCCAAGGCAGCATGCGTTGCTAGGACGATAAAAGAACAGCTGTTACGGTACATTATCTATTTCATAGTATTATTTTTAATTGAGGTTAATTTCAACTATGATGGCAGAGCTTGAATTACTAGAAATAAACTCTTATTTTGTCCCTCATAGAGTTTAGGTTCTGGTCCTTCCGCGGTAATAATATCCCGAACCACTTCACACAAAATTTGAAATTTTGCTCGGACAATCCGTTTAGAATGTAAACACTCGCTAAGAAAGTTTTTTTTTATATTCAAATGTTTAAGTACTTTTAGGGGGGGCTTGAATTATTAAGAAGGTCCTCATCGGCTCAAAAATGGTCCGACTTTGATTACATTTGGTACAAAAATCTTTCTTCTCATTTGAAAGGTCAAGTTCAATAACCAGCTGAATCCGTTTACTGGAACATGGTTTTGGGAGCAAAACGTGTGTGAATAAACCGGAACGCTTACATTTTCGAGTCCATATGTTTGCATGTATTTGTTGTATAGGTTCATTAACGTAGGAAAACGAATGAAACCATTTTCAAGCGATTTTTGCCACCTTTTACGAGACAAATTGCTAGAAATAATTTTCCAAACTAATTTTCTGTTTGGGTATTCAGAAACTATGATTGGTTTAGTTGAAACTTGTACCAGGTATTTGACATTCATCTAATCTAAGATACTTATACTTTGGAATCCTTTGGAGGTAGGAAGTATATAGAAAAAATTGTATTAATGGTACACAACGTTTTCGAATCTCAGTATTGGTTCTAAAATATCTAGAAAACGTTGGGAAATCGTAGTGGCTATTCGAAGGGTTACTAAATTATCCACAAAGACGATTCTGTTGTAATGTTTGGTGGGGCGATGACAATCGAAGAGATAATTGCTTAAAACTTTAAAGTTGTTAGTTTTATTCGTTTCAACGTGTATTTGTCTCTGTTTTCCTAACTTTTTAAGTAGTTGTTGTTATTTTTTTTTACTCCCCAACGGGAACAAGCACGGTTACCTCCACATGGTGTTTCCTGGGTTATTCTAATGTCCTTGCAATAATAAGCTGTACAAAATGATGTAGTAGCGTTAATTTTGATCATGCCTTATTTAACGCAATATAAAAACTTCTTATCGGCCGTGGTGAAGCACGGGTATTCAGCTAGTATATTGATACTTGTACAAAGATAATTGCAGTCAATACATAACTCCTAATCTCTTTCAAAATTAAAATATTGAGGAAAAATTCACTAATGATTTTAACAATCATTCTTACCTACCACGTTTTTTTTGGGACGAGTTTCGGTATACATCGTGCTTGAATAAAATAAAACATGTTTTATAAAAATTATCAAAATTAGCCCATCGGAAGTAGGGGGTTAATCAAAATCAAATTAATAATTTCCCCTACTTGTTTTTACTTCCATGCAACAAGAAATTGGGTATATAAAATTTTTGTTGGTTGGCTGGTGGAGATGCCTACCACAATTGTATGAATTTAGCAAGTAAAGCTATTGTTGGCGTTACGTAGTGGCACACCATCACACGAAAAAAGAACACTGAGGATGAGGTTGTGACCTCTAAAACGTTCTGTGGAAAAATAGGAATATGCAGTGGTCTGTTTTCATCCTATTTACAATAACGAAGCTTCACTAGCCAACCAACCACAAATTTATGAATTTAGCCAGTCAAGCTTCAGTTGGCGTTACTTATTGGCACAACATCGCACGATACAAGGACACTGAAGTGGAGGTATTAGACCTGTTTTCATCCTATTTACTAAATTAGGTATACACCAGGCCAGATTAATAAAAAATATGTATTGCAAAAAGCTGTTAAGTTGGCCTATTAGAAGTCGAGGTTTTCTAAGTAACGAAATCTTTTTTTTTTTTAATTTAGAAAGCTGTTTATAAAAAATATAAACAATTAAAGTAAATAAGTAAACGGGTTTTTAATAAGGAAATTCGTCGGCAATGTGGCGTAAAATGATTAACATCAGGATCCTCTAATAAATTAAGTAGTGGTCGAATTATTGTTGCTACTGAGATTCGCAACTGCTTGGGAACTAATTCTAGCAATAATTCTGCAGAATAATCAGGGGAATTTGGTTTAGTTTGAGGCGCCTCTTCTCCTGTGAACAACTGGCTGGTATCATAGCTCTGGAGCCATTCCGCCTGCTTGAACAACTGATCCTCCAAATTGAATGCATACCTTCGCAATGGTGAGGGCGTAGATTCCTTCGGGTCGTATAAATCCCTTGTCAGCAAGGCGGTAACACTCCATTTCTAGGCAGCAGTTACTGCTCCAGTTAAATAACAGCTGTTGTAACTGCTGTCAACGCGGGGCAGTAACTCTCCTCTCCCTGCCGTTCTGCTATTCGCTTTAATGTCACCAAACCAGAAAATAGAATGGTTGCATTTAGGGTCAGCAGATGCTTCGGATGGATACTACCACCTACAAAGCCTAAATTTGTGGCATGAAAATAGGGTTTTCTGAAAGAAAGTTAGCAATTAACCCCAAACTTTAAGCAAGTTTTAGAGTATGTTTTAAGTCTTCAAAAGACATGAAGATACATACGATAAGTATTTGAGCATTTATATATATCTTATACGTATATATATCTCGTGTATGAAGTATGTTCAAGATAAATTTTAAAACAACTAAACCGATTTTAATCGAATTCCCTATATCGCAGGCCAATTCCACTTCATATTTTATTTGTATTTTTTAACGAAATAACCGCACTATTTTAATTATTCGAGAATGATGTCGATAATTATACAGTTTATTGTGAATGAATATTATTGTAACTACGTATTTCATTTATACCGTCAAAATCTCCAATACCAATAGTAATCAATAATTTAGAAGGCTTCAATTCACGATTTGTTTAGCTTTCGCGATTACCATAAATATGTGTCAAGGCCAAACAATGTCTATTTTCTGCGTAGACGTGGAAAATACTTGTTTCTCTCATGGGCATAATTGAAATAATATAAATGACTCGACATTGTATATTCAAAATTTCCATTACAAACGATTTCATTAGTTCTTTAATAAATATAGGTCTTCACGAGTTAAACATTTCCCAGAACTCCTTTGTTCTGATTTATAAATTGAATCTTATCGGACGCGATTATCGTTTCACTGCAAAGAACGACGTTATATATTATTCTCTGCTAATAAATGATATCTACCACGAAAATTATAAAAATCAATGCATCAGGAGGATCAATCGGTGATGTTTGCTTCCATGCAACGAAATTCTTCAAATATAGTGCGCAACTAAAGAGATTGACGAATGGTTGGCAAAAGACTTGCTTGAGCACATGGGAAACGTAGTTTTTGTTGCCCTCCAACAAAAATACCTACATAACATATCGGTTTATCTGATTTAACTATTTTTAACCCATAGAGTCAGCTATTTATAGTAAATTTAAATGAGATAGGGGTGGCCAGGTGGCCATGATTATAAAGGGGCGACCACTTCGTGCCTAAGGTCGTGGGTCCGATTCTCCCTAGAGGTGATGGATTTTTATTTAAAAAACGAAAAGGCATCAGACCTATCCTTGCTAAAAAAGGAGGGGGTAGGATGTTCGTAATCCGATCCAAAAATTTGTCTTATATATAAGTGGACTTTAATTTTAAATATATTAATAAAATGCATAAACGTATTATGTAGATACTTATACTTATAATTATAAGTGGTTAAAGTAACCACTTATATTTAATGAAGTGATTACCTTGCTGATAAATGTATAGTTTACAAATCTCTGAAATATTATGCTACTACATATATATATATATATATATATATATATATATATATATATATATATATACATATATATATATATATATATATATATATATATATATATATATATATATATGCATACGTACATATCTGTGTTTTTACAGCCCTGAATATAGCATGTAACTTAAGCCAAAACGTTGACAGAAATATAACTCATTTTAGGTATAAAATGTAGTTTTATTTAACATATCGTCGATACAAAAGCAAACTAACGAATATGAAAATCACCACTTTTCAGAGTGGAAAAGTATTCATTCATAACTTTTTTTTGGACGGTCAAATATTCGGCAGATTTGACCTTTTGATAGTGGAATACTTTCCCTTTAATAGAGTGGAATCAGATTCGAGAATTTGCCGCACATAAGTCCAGCAGAAATTTGTAAAGATTGACAATGAAAGATGCATTTTTTCATATTCGTTAGTTTGCTTTTGTATCGACGATATAACCAAACTTATATCATCTGCACCTTCTCATAATTTTGTATTGCTGTTTACAAGGCTAAAAAACATTGCCGGTTATTATATTTTTCCAGAAAGAATAGCGAAGAATACTGGAGAGTCCTTGAGAAAATAAAGAAGAAAATAAATGGGAACCATAGGAGGGGCGATTGGTTGTGGGGCGAAGAATAGAGTGAGTAAGAGGTACATTAAGTGCGTGGGATTGGTGGAAATTGGCAGGTGGTGTAGCTAATAGGAAGGCTAGGCCTGGAGAACTGGCCAATCGGAACGAAGGTGTAGGAACTGCTGGCCTCAGCCTGTACAAATTGGATACACACCCACCTATTCACATCAACACATACTCCCCTTAGAAGGGGACCACTCTAGGGGGCTACCTTTCAGGAAAATGCATACTCAAGCAGTATTGGGCATTTTCAATAATCATTAAAAAAGTTGAATGATAACTGATTCAATGATCGAGTTATTCATCCACATTTTACAATTACAATCTTGGATCATTATTTTATAAATGTCTTATTCAATAATCATACCAATAAGTTTTTCATTGATTCAATTATTTATTCAATGAATTAAAATTATTATTTATCATTCGTCAATTATTATTTTTGTTCATTCAAAACTATCTGGTTCATTAAGAAAATAATTCCAGTTATGTTCTGCAATCGCAAAACTATCGTCTTAAACTAGATATTTATTTAATGCCGTCGCAATAAATAAAAATATGAAAAAAAAGAAAGTAAAATACAAAATCAACCAACCTTTCGATATATTTGATATAATTTTCCTACAAATACACGTAATTAATTTAATAAATACATATTATTTTCTTATTTACTTGGAGAGCTACACATCAAGGGTAGATCTGAAGAAAATAAATTATAAGAAAAACTAATAAATTAAGTTAATGAATAAATTCGTCATAATTAGAAAATTAAATAGAAACTAAAATAAATATTAGTCAACAGGTGAGAAGAGCATAAATTATAATAATAATTGAGGTAAGAATATCATGACCAACTCAAAAACACACACACACACACACACACACACACACACACACACACACACACACACACACACACACACACATATATAAAATTAATAAATAAAATAAGCAAGAATAAATAAAAATGCATATTAACGAATGACAATTTGTATTATTGACTTTGTTATTTAAGAACTACAAGGTCCACGTTGAGATAAGTATAGCCAGGGTTGTGAAAAATGGAATCCCCATTTCCATTACAAATTCCCATTCTTTTAGAAGAAATGTAATCGCAGTTACCATTCCAATTCCTGAAATGGTAATGGAAATTATAATTACTTTTTACAATCACAAGTAATGGTAATAAAATAAACCTTGACTATTAATTGTAATATGAAAATTTAATATCAATTGTCATTACCATTACAGAAATTAGAATGGTAATTGCAATTACATTTTTTCTAAGGGAATGGGGATTCCATTTTTCACAACGCTGTGAGAGATAACAACTTTAAATAATTATTTATATAATTGTACCTCTGATATTAAAAAATATAAATAATAGACTAAAATTTTGCCCAACACTGCGTAAAATCTCCCTTTCCCTCGAGAAGTCCGATTTAAATATCTCCACTTTTGTAATCCAATTGCAGGCGAGTACTGGCTAATCCCATTACTCCAGTCCTGTAATGGTAATGAAAATTGTGATTACAGGAATTGGAATGGTAATTACATTCGATGTGATTTTTAGTACGAAAGCCTGCACTCCGATTTTAGACAATGGCTGGTGTTAACCGAAGGTGAATTTCCATTACAACAGGGAAGTAATTATTTATTTATTATAGTTTAACATCATGTTGGTGATCCAACTTAAGCAATAATAATATATTACATTATTAGGTTAGTTTCTGTAGAGGTAATAATGTAGTCATGTTGTGTTTGGTATAATTATTTGTATGTTCTTTGTTATTTGTCAGGTCAATGATGCCGAATCAACATCACAAAGTGGCTTTCGTTATCTTTTCTTTATTTAAATATTATTGTATAAATGTGTGTCTATTAGGTATTTCATCACTTTGGAAAGTAATTAGAAAAGTAATCATTACTAAAATTATTCATTACCTTCCAACTTTGAGTATAGCAAATAGTTAACAATATGGATCTCCCAATGTTAATAATTCTTGATATTCAATAGGTCAAAGTCAATCTAATACATTTATTCAGTCATATATTTTTGTTATGTTGCATTATACAATTTTTTTAAAAATCTTAGAAATATCAAGGAGGCGAGGTTAGCTCAGTGGTAGACACTGGACTAATATGCTGGAGTACCTGAGTTCAAATCGCGAGCAAGCCCTAAAGATTTTCATATTCTAGTGTCTTCGTTCGTGGGTTGGATTCGGCCTCCCTGGCCGAATTTATAAAAAAATATGATTTTTTTTAATTATTTTTTTCCAGTAATTAATGCCTCAGATTCTCATGCGGGAGAGGATGGGTTCGAGTCCCATAGGCGACAAGAATTTTCTCCTCTCACGGCTCGTTGTCGATGCACCGTAATATATATATATATATATATATATATATATATATATATATATATATATATATATATATTATATATATTATATATATATATATATATATATATATATATATATATATATATATACAGGGTGTCCCGTAAATGTCTAGTCATATTAAGAGGGGTGATAGAGGACCCTTCGGGGAACAAAAAATGTTCTATGACGATTTCCCGAATTCTCGCCCATAAGGGAGAAAACGTCGTTTCATTGTTTTATCGAGACAAACGTGATTTTTAGAAACATAATCGTTGTAGCTCCGTCCCAGGTGGTACTACTAGAAAGGGAGTGAAACCAATGGAAAGCTGAGTAAATTTACTATAAGACTAGTTGGGAGTAAACGTAAAAATGAATGAATGTAAGTATGTATATCTTACAAAAAGAAGGCAATTCTAAATTTCCTGACATTTTATTGATATTTCTTTCCAGCGTTACTCCTCAATGGGCAGGATCTGAGATTTCCGGGTTTCAGAAAAACTTTCTCATTTAACCAGCTTTCCATTCATGTATCACAATCCTGTGTTATTGAAGTATTTGAACGGTTTAAGTACAAAAGTTTAAAAAAAAACATGGATCTGTGAAAAGAAAATTATATTTTTTTCTTCAATTTATTCAAAAAGCTGAAGGGAAATATTTATTTTTATAAATGTTTACATAAATATTAAGTAAATATTTACTTAAAACAATAAAAAAAAAATTACTCCCACGAATATAAAAAAAAATCCTAAAACAGTAAATAAATAAAATACACATTTATTTTGAATTTGTTAATTCAGGTAACTAATACTGCGTCCAGGAGGCGGCCATTAAGGAACCCCAACCATACATTAACCTCAAAAATTATTATTTTTACCTAGATCACACATTTGAACACATTTTTACAGGTACTTATATTTAGAAAACAAATGCTTTACCTTAAATTAATACTGATGGCTACGCTTGTGAAACTCACTGGGATTCTGAGCCCATGCGTTTTTGTTGTGGTAATTAAAAATTCTATCCCTCATAAATAATATGTACATAGTCCTGTAAAAATGTGTTCAAATGCGTGATATAGGTAAAAATAGTAATTTTTGAGGTTAATGTATGGTTGGGGTTCCTTAATGGCCGCCTCCTGGGCCCAGTATTAGTTACCTGAATTAATAAATTCAAAATAAATGTATTTACTGTTTTAAGATTTTTTTTTATATCCGTGGAAGTATTTTTTTTTATTCTTTTAAGTAAATATTTACTTAATATTTATGTAAAAATTTATAAAAAAAATATTTCCCTTCAGCTTTTTGAATAAATTGAAGAAAAAAATATAATTTTCTTTTCACAGATCCATGTTTTTTTTTAAAACTTTTGTTCTTAAATCGTTCAAATACTCCAATAACACAGGGTTGTGATACATGAATGGAAAGCTGGTTAAATGAGGAAGTTTTTCTAAAACCCGGAAATCTCAGATCCTGCCCATTGAGGAGTAACGCTGGAAAGAAATATTAATAAAATGTCAGGAAATTTAGAATTGCCTTCTTTTGGTAAGATATACATACTTACATTCATTCATTTTTACGTTTACTCCCAACTAGTCTTATAGTAAATTTACTCAGCTTTCGATTGGTTTCACACCCTTTTTAGTAGTACCATCTGGGACGGAGCTACAACGATTATTCTTCTAAAAAGTACGTTTGTCTCGAAAAAACAATAAAACGACGTTTTCTCCCTTATGGGCGAGAATTCGGGAAATCGTCATAGAACATTTTTTGTTCCCCTAAGGGCCCTCTATCACCCCTCACAATATGACTAGACATTTACGGGACACCCTGTATATATAAATATATATATATATATATATATATATATATATATATATATATATATATATATATATATATATGGGGAGGTGTTCTACCTTTGACCACTTTGCACAATTGAATTTTTTTTTAGCTTGAATATTAAGGCTAAATTCATTTTTTTTATTTCATTATAATTAGTATTCGATTGTTTATCATATTTAATTTTTTCAAGGTTCTAACTTTACATTTAATATTTTTTATTAATTTTAAAAAAAATAATCGTACAGTGATCAAAGGTACAACATGTAGTTGTACCTTTGACCATAGGGTGTTGCACCTCTGACCACGTAAAAACAACACAGCAGTGCATCAAAAAAATTATACTGAGTAATATTATAATTAATTGTAAGTTTAATAAATACAGGACATGGATGTAAGCATAATAAAAAGCTATTATTGATATTATGCTATGCTCAATATGCTGAAAAATCCAGTCAAATCGATAACGTTTTAACTGTCAAGCAGATCCACTAGCAATAGTAGGGTATGGAAGTTAAGCCACAATTTCTTCAACATCAATATCATATAAATTTTCGTCTTCTCTTGTAAACTTGTCACTTAAAGTTTGTTTTTTCAAATATTGGATCTTAAACATTGGACATTCAATACCACAGATCTCTGCGATTAAATATGTAATAGTCTTTTTACTTTTATTTTTAACAAGTATAAAATTTCCATTTTCCAAATCATATTTTTCAAATTGTTGCTGGTTATCGACTTACCTCACGACACTTATCAGACAGACCAACTTCACTTTCTCCTGAAGAAATTTCCGTGTCAGTATCAGAATCTGAACTGTCATTAGAATAATTTTCTTTTTATTTACCACTTTTTTAGGAAGGGGTTTATTTGTATGTGGTGTCTTACGTTTAAGGTGGTGCTTTCGTGTTTTTTTTTTCACCTTCAATAATTAGCTTTTCAGGAATATCTGTCAGGATACGAGGTTTCCCTTTATGCCAGCCCCTATTTGATATTTTCCTTGCCCCCGCTTTTCGATGAGGTCTTACAACTTCAAGTGGAACGATAAGGGGCGATAGGTTCGAACTGCTACACTGAGGATTAATAAAGTCAGTTTGAACTTATTTAATTTATTACCTATTTTTTAAATTCTTTGAACAATTGAAGAAACCAATATTAATTTTTTTTAAAAAAAATTTGTACCAGAAGAACATAAAAGTTGAATTATGTAAAAATTACATAGGTGTGTTGTATTTTTGACCTGGTCAAAGGTACAACAACTAGTTGTGGTCAGAGGTACAACACCCTGGTAGTGTAAATTAAAATGCATGCTAAAAATTTTAGGATTAAGATAAATCAATTTCAGAAGTTACACCATGTTTCTTATTGTAATAGCTACTTTGTGAAATGATTTCCATCTAAAAAGGCCTAATACAAAAAATAT
Organism: Gonocerus acuteangulatus; assembly: GCA_946811695.1. Classification (NCBI taxonomy): domain Eukaryota; kingdom Metazoa; phylum Arthropoda; class Insecta; order Hemiptera; family Coreidae; genus Gonocerus; species Gonocerus acuteangulatus. The sequence goes on along the minus strand of OX328127.1, from coordinate 54,334,024 downwards.
TATGAGGCAAAACGTCATCAATAAATAACTTACATTTTTATCATAGAAATGGATATTTTTTTTTTTTTTTTTTTTTTTGCAAGAATCCTCTTTGACTTGAATAATCCAAAGTACGTTACACAAGACGGTCAAAGGTACAAGACGGTCAGAGGTACAACACCTTCACCTATATATATATATATATATATATATATATATATATATATATATATATATAATTTTTAAAAAATAGGAAAATGTATTTGTCAGTAAAACAGGATATGTAAAATAAGAAATAATTCGTTGTTGCTAGAAATAGAGCTTTCCGAGCAGAATTCGAAGATGCCGTCCAAGTATTTCCTACTACCGTACTGCTGTTGGATTTTTTACATAGCTTTTAGCAGGAAAATTCTAAATCAGTAAAACACTTTAACACTTCTGGGTAAATTGGCTGCTGTCAGTTTCCTGTGCCGTGTGCTTCCTAAAATATCGCTTTCCTTCAAGATGTTATTCGAGTAGGTTTTCAAAAACAAAATATATGAAATGTTTCTATTCTAACCTTCCCTAATACAATTAGGAAAAATAAAGGAAACGCGCTAAGATGAGGCAGTATCTGCGGACTTTCTTCAAAGTAAACTCAGCTTACGATCAAATCACAGCGAGCCGCAAATCCCCTTTGAATCGAAACTCTATATTTTTCGTTGAATTCAGAATAAATGAGAGGTGTTGTAAAACCGCAGCAGTATACAACACCTGAGCCCAGGCCACCAATAACTCCATCCACGTGCAGGAAATAGGCTCAATTCAGGCCCGGAACCTATCTTCCGTCGACAAAAAAAGATACTTCCAGCTCTACGTTACCCCTTGGGCCTTTATCAATCTCTTAACAAAAAGTAATTAATTAGCTGAGAACTAATTAGAGTTGTTACAATCATTCTTGGATCTGATTAAAACAGGACTGATGAATTAAACGTAGAGGTGTTTTCGGGATTTTTTTTTTATTAATGAAATTAGACTCCAGAAACAAGCAAACAAATCACTAAGTAATTAAGTTCTAATATAATATACTTACAGTCTTTTGAAACTAAAGTACATGCTTCATATATTCGTGGTCAAAGCACGGACAATATTTAGTGTTTTTCGCCTATTGGTATATCTTCTAGAGCATTGGCTTTATTAGGTTCAGACATCTCTACCCAAACATTATGCATTTTGAATATCCTAAGTATCAAATGTAAACTATTAATTTTTTTATTCTTACCATTCTAAAAAAAAAAGCCCGAGTAGCAGGAACTGCGTCATCTTAGCCTGTTTCTGTTCTTGACACTAGTGTCATTTGGAAATCACAGAATAGAAACAGCAAAGGTTTTGATTTGTTCTTTCGTGAAACATGATATTTACTAGTCAGCACTTCCGGATTGCATCATGAGGTCAACCTCATAAGCAGGTTTCCTCCCAATGGAGAAAGAGAATTTAAAAGAGAATTTATTTTTTGGGAAATTTTATTTAGTTTTTAATGCGAGTGTATACTAATGAAAATTCCCGAAGACGCAATTCCTGCGAGTCGGCCTTTTAGCACCTCTGTGAACTTGGCACCCCACTTTCGAAAAAAAATATGACAAGAGTTGCAAATTATTTGTAGTGAAAAAAATTTCGTTTGTAGTTGCCCCGTTTTTGAGAACCAACCCATTTTTATTCGACGTAAAATCGTTTGTAGTTGGCAGTTCTTTGTAGTGAAAGGATTTTCGTTTGTAGTTGCCCAGAAAAAAAGTTACAGCCGTTTTTCGAATTTTTAAAATCGCAACTTTTTCAGTTTTAGGGGTGCGTGTTTTTTTATGCACCCGATTCATTTTTTCTAGGCAACTACAAACGAAAATTCTTTCACTACTATCAACTACAAACGATTTCGAATGAATCGGGACCATTAAAAAACACGCACCCCTAAATCTGAAAAAGTTGCGATTTCGAAAAATCAAAAAGCGGCTGTACCTTTTTTTCTAGGCAACTACAAACGAATATTCGTTCACTACTATCAACTACAAACGATTTCGTATAAATTGGGACCATTAAAAAACACGCACCCCTAAAACTGAAAACGTTGCGATTTTGAAAATTCCAAAAGCGGCTGTAACCCTTTTTCTAGGCAACTACAAACGAAAATTCTTTCACTACTATCAACTGCAAACGATTTCGAATGAATCGGGACCATAAAAAAACACGCACCCCTAAAACTGAAAAAGTTGCGATTTTGAAAATTCGAAAAACGGCTTTAACTTTTTTTCTGGGCAACTACAAACGAAAATTCTTTTACTAAAAACAGTCCAGGCAACGAATGCTTAAAAACAGCTATAGGTGGAAATTTTTGGAACACAAGTTTTGACTTCTTAACTTTGTTTGGGCTAGATAGGAGGTGAACATATCAAACTTCCCTGCCCGTAGCCATTGTGCCGGGGGGAGGGGGGGTTTAGAAGGTTCCATTTTTCGGGTTTTCACTTCTATCTCGGAAACCCTGCGCCCTAGCGACATGACTATTCTATAACAAATGAAAGCTTATTAAAATTCCTACAAGTTCTATTCAATAAAATTTTCGAGATATCTTTAGTTTTCGAAATATCCGCTCTTGAAAGTCTGTCATTTTGGGGAAAAACATTTTTGCCACATATTATTTCCCCTTTTTGGCCGGATATCTCTTCAACGATGAACCCAAAAAATAAATAACGGTTATAGGGTTGTAGAGTATTGCATTCCCTTCAATAATATATATTACTTTGCCATTTTATGTATTTTCCTTTAAACGAAAAACTTATTTCAGTGTTCATTGGGAAATCTAAAATTTAGCGACTAATAGTCCACACAACTAAGAGTTATAGATGGAAATGCTTGGAACACAATTTTTGACTTCATAACTTTGTTTCGCCTAGTTGGGTGGTGAACATATCAAAAGTCCTCGCCCGTAGCCTTTGTGCCGGGGGGGAGGGGGGTTTAGAAGGTCCCATGTTTCTGGTTTTCATTTATATCTCGGAAACCCTGCGTCCTAGCGACATGATCATTCTATAACAAATGAAAGCTTATTAAATTTCCTACAAGTTCTATTTATTGAAGTTTTTCGAGATATCTTTAGTTTTCGAAATATCCGCTCTTGATAGTCTGTCGTTTTGGGAAAAAACACACTTTTTTCTATTCTCGACCGGATATCTTTACACCGATGAACCCAAAGTCGAAGCAGCCAAGGGGGAAAACAGGCGGCTGGAGCATAGTACTGAAAACACTATCTCCCTAATGTGCTGTATGGTCATGAATCAGATACAGCTATTGTGTCTGCCCCTCAGGGCCCTCATGGCCTGTTACGGGACTGATTATATATATATATATATATATATATATATATATATATATATATATATATATATATATATATATATATATATATATATGCGAGTGTTAACACGATAAACGCCAGAGTTTTTATTTATTCGCCACGAAACTTGGTATGTAGTATTCCCCCATCAAAGGATTGAACGAGTTCGTAAACCAGCAAAATCGGTCCGTCTGGAGGGGGGGGGGGGGTTACTCCGGAGCTACAATAGAATTCTCCCGCGAGAAGCTCTCACTAGGAGAGGGAGTTGTTGAGTTCTGATTTCCACAACTAGGGGGGCGCTGTATCACCTTCCTGTGTTATTACTGTATCTCGTTCCATTTATTATTCATCAAGAACAATAGATGAAAATGTGAAGTTTTTCTATATTTATTAAGTAGTACCACGCCTTTACAATACTATGGAACGAAATTAATTACAAAATTAATAATTGAAACAGTTGCTCATTACAAATGTAAAAGAGCAGAGTTATTCATGTTTTATTTTATTTATATGCGTTATTACAAGCAAAATATTCAGGAATGCACTCGACACTACCCAACTTCATAAGAAAGTGCTTAGTTATGCAGTTCCTGCGCGAAAAAAGTCATTTACCCCTTAAACATATTATGCATATAGAACTTGCTACCTTATGTGCTTAGTCCAGTATGATCCAATTTATTATGAGAGTAATCTGCCTTTCCGAGCATCAAGTGTCGTTCGTTTGTTATCAGTTAAAATAGTCCTTAAATTCCATTCACATTTCATTAATTCTCCGATCGACCGGTATAGCGTAAATAAAACATTATTTAATCTGGACTGGACTTGATTAAATGAAACGACTGGAGAAAATTAAACATATAGCAGTTAAATTAGAGATTATTCGACGAATAGGCTATTTCAATTGCTTTCATGTCAAACGAACTGCCTTTATTTACCTTATAAATATTTGGCTTAATCTCTTAAGCCAACAAATTTTATGCAGTAAAACGATTGAACAAAGAGTAAATACAACTGTACAATCTGTAAAGCATGTTATAACAAGGATTACAGAGAGGCATCCAATTTCAGCATGTATGCTTGTATTCTTAAATTTATAAATAATAATCCATTGGTATATACCACTGATAACAATAAAATAACTATGGCTGGCGCAAGTTATTAACAATAAACTATATTTTTAAACAAATGGTGAAATCAGCATTAACTACTCCTCTTGATATTTTTCATACTTATGACTGCAAGAAGGGCCACGACACAGATGAAAACACAAAAAGAGCTGTTTACATCAAAGTTTTCATGATTAGATATATTTGTCTTCAAGTCCTTTACCAAGTCAATGAATCCTGAAAGACCTTCATATATCCTTAAGCTCCTTATATTTAAATCCTCTGTTTACTCTCATAACATCCCTCTTATCCTTCCGACCTTTATATTCTTATCCGCGCCTTCACGCAATGGATGGAAATCCACACTCTTTTTTTATTCCTGAACCGTCACCCAAACTCCAATCATGTTCCTTTTGAAGCTGCAGTAATTTAATTTTATGCTTCGAATTGTTTAATCTAATTTGTAAAATTTAAAATTAACAGAAATTTGCCCCGGAATAAGAATAATAGATTTCATTTCATTTATTTATTATTAAGTTGAGCTCCACAGCAATGGTAATCTGCCCTAAAATAATTTATAGAAATAATAACAAATAAGATTAATTTATTAATTAATTAAGCCGTGGATCAGTAGTAGAATTTGAAAATAACAAGCAGGTAATAGAAAATGTATAACATTTCTTTTAAGTAGTAATCTATAAGTATATGGAGTAAGTAATATTCATTGCCAAATTTTATTATATTTATAAACTGCCTTTCAATTATTTATCTAATCAACTTATAAATATTATTTTACTTATTTTTTTTTGTTAACCTCGACAAAACCAACACCGGTTTCTCAGAAAGAGCTCGGCAAAACGAAAAACGCATAAGCAATGTTTTTGTAGGAAATTAAGTATGCTTTCTAACCACTAGCTTAATAACCACGATTTTCCAACCGTTTTAGAGATAATTAAAAAAAAACATACGAAAATCTGAATACTATTCTTGATAATTAATAAAAGTTATATTTTTTTTTATTTTTTTTTACGGCGCATCTACAACTTGGCCATTAGCGCCGGGCTATCTATAGGTTGCCACCCTTTTATAATGCCATGACGTGGCCGGTCACCCATTCAGGTACTGATAAAAGTTATTTTTCTCTAATTCTATCATTGCCTTCAAACGTAGCTAAAATTAATTTATCTTAGTTTAGATGAAGCATCTTGAAAAATGTTCAACTCAATTTCATCGTCTGTTAATCCGAGACCAAAACAAAACTTTCAGGTTTATCAACTTTTCCCCCGAAAAAGTTGTGCATATAAGCTTCAAATGGCTTAATTCTATTCCCCGCGTCAAATAACCCCAAAAAAGTTTTCCATTTTAAAGCCAAAACACTAAGCCGTAAACAGTAAGATTTTCTTCGCGCTAACCGCGAACCACCAAACCATCAAAACCGGGTGTTCCTTTGGGTCAATTCTGTGGATCTTTTGCTAAAAACAAAGTTATGTTTTCAGTGTGTCCATATATACAAGGGTGTGTGTGTTTGTGCATATATGTTAGGCAGAGAGTAACTCTTGTTTTGTAAATAAACAAGCCGAGCATATATAAAGCCCGGCAGGATTAATAAAGGCAGTTGAAGTTCAGTCTCCGTGTAGTGAGTGTCTAGCCCTCTTCCCGTGTATAGTCTATTTTTAAAAACATTGTCTAGTGCTCGGTAGACATAACTGGTGCCGAAACCCGGGAAAGTTTTGTGCGAGACCGATCGGTACATGTCGACGCGGAAATCGCGAGTGACAATACAGGATCGTCTTAATCAAAGAAGGATGACCGATTCGACGGCGAACCAGGATCATCTTAACGAATTAAGGATGACTGAGATAGAGGCGGCTCAGATAGCGGAAGCTCAGATAGAGGCGGCTCAGATGGCGGCGGCCCAGGATCACCTTAATCAAGTAAGGATGCCGGAGTTATCGCCAGCTATGATCGAGTGGATCAAGATTTAAGCTGCCAACGCTCAGGACACTCGCACAGCTATAAGCCAGGTAGAAAGGTTCACCGGAGCCGCAAGCGAACTTTTTCATTTCCTGAAGGAGGGTGATCGAATAATGGGAACGATCAACAATAAGCAGGAAGCGGCGTGGGTAGATCCCAGTGACGTAGCAACCCTGAAGGCAGCCCTGATAGGAAGAGTGAAACGGTCAGTACTGAATCAAATACAATGTGATTCCGGCACGGATTGGGACACCGTTAAAGAACGGCGGAAGAAAGTAAACGCTGGGGGGCGCTGGGCCCCCGAGGAAGATATGTTAAGGGCGTTACAAGAAAGGCGCGGGAGTAGCTTGTCGAAGGGAGTTTTTGCAACGCGACTTCTGTCATGGCACGACAAGATTTTAGATAAGATAAGTGAAAGGGCCGAAGAAGATGAAGCCGAAGCTACGGCCTTAGTACGAAAGAAACTATTAAGAGTGCATTTAGGACGTGAGACGGGCCTAGTATTCGCAGCAGATTCAGAGTTCTCAGAGGTCGCAAAGGCTCTGATAGATGAAGGAGAAAGAGAGAGGGAATCGCGAGCAGACGATGCTGAGGAAGAACCATGGATCCAGGCTAGAGGACTGCGAAAACGCAGATACTCCTCTGACTCCAGACGTGAGGAGCGACCCAGAACGAATAGGAGGAAATTCGAACAAGAAGACCAGAAACACGCCACGAGTAGACGGCCTCCGGCTCGAAAAAGAGAAGTACCCGAAGACAGAACTTGTTATGAGTGTGGAAAAAGAGGCCACGTCGCAGCCAGGTCAACGAGAGACTCAGAAGTATCTAGCGATTCGGACGGAGAGGTAGCAGACCAAGGACCGTCAAGGCGTATGACATCGTACGCCGCTACTTTGCGAAAAAAACACAAAGTGACTAAAAAAAGACAATGAGATTCGTGTGAGCAGTGCGGCAACCGAAGAGTCAGAGAATCCAAGCGAGGAGTGTTGCCGATTATCAAAGTCGCCGGAGTAAAATGGTTGATAGATACAGGGAGCACTTGTACCTTGCTAGCTGCGCGTGAACTCCGACGACTTGAATAACAGTGGGGGAAGCGAGAAGTCCGCAAGTGCAATTGTAATTTGTTGACGCTCGGTGGTGAGTGCGCGGTGGAAGGTGAAGTCGAGCTACCCATGCATGTCATCTCTGTCATTAACGGAGAGTACCAAGGGATCCTAGGATGCGACGCTCTTACCCTGCTTGGCGGCGGGATCGAATCGAACCGAGGGCGGTGAAGAGTACACATCGGTAAACAGGCGAACCACGCTAAGACACCCGAAAAATGCTTACAAGTCAGCACAGTAGCCACAGATAATACCGCGTGGGAGGAAAATAAGAGAGAGGCTGCAGATGTGTACCATCGGGAGGGGGAACCTCTGGGAGCAACGGGAAAAACGATGCACGAGATCAACCTCAGTTCGGATCGAACGGTGTATGTGAAGGAGAGAAGATATCCGCACGCGATGAAGCAGGCTATCCAGGAAGAACTTCAGGACCTGTTGACCCAAGGCATTATTGTTCCCAGCCGATCAGCTTTTAATAGTCCATTATGGGCGGTCCCTAAGCAACACTGGATGAGAGATACCCACTTCCAAGACTGGAAGACATCCTAGATCGTCTCAACGGAGCAGTAGTCTTTAGCACATTGGATTTAAAAGCCGGCTATCACCAAATCCGCATGCACCCTAAAGACGAACATAAGACGGCATTCTCATTTGAAAGGGGGCATTATCAATTCACGAGAATGCCGTTTGGGCTTAAAAATGCGCCTGCGACGTTTCAGCTGTTAATGGACGAAGTACTGCGAGAACTGAGCCCCGAATGGTGCCAAGGCTACGTGGACGACATCCTGGTCCTTAGTAAAACAGTAGAAGACCACAAGAGTCACCTACGGAGTGTGTTTGAACGGCTACGTCAGTTTGGCCTCAAACTTTCAGCGGAGAAATCAAGACTTGGGTTAACGGAAGTGAAGTTCTTGGGCCACGTCATTTCAGGGAGCGGGATCCGGCCTGATCCAGCGAAAGTGGAAGCGCTCGTAAGACTCAAACCGCCGAATACCGTCCAAGAAGTACGCCGCATATTAGGAGCCCTAAACTACTACAGGCGATTCGTCCCTGTTATGGCTAAGAAGGTTGCAGCACTTAACAATCTCCTCAAAAAAGGGAGTAAAGTTCGAGTCACAGAGCAAATGCAGAAGGGCGTGGAGGAATGTGTAGCCACGTTGCGGGAAGCACCGGTGTTGGCGCACCCAGACTTTGCCAAACCATTCATTCTCACCATAGTCAATTTTTAAAAACATTGTCTAGTGCTCGGTAGACTTTTATATATATATATATATATTAGGGCGAATGAGACGCCCAATTGTTAAATTGACTTAAAATATTTATGTAATATTGATGATTTGTATAGGAGTGCATTGTATCTCTTAATAAATAAAAATAAGAATTTATATATATATATATATATATATATATATATATATATATATATATATACTAATTTAAACGACTGACATACGTTCATGACTCATGGGGTCTAAAACGTGCCCGTTTTTCATTTTTAACTCGGGGCTGGATACGTAATCAAAACCATAACTAATCACTAATGACTAATGACTCTACGTCAAAACAAATAAGATAATAAATTAGAAAGCAGACTAATTTAATTTGCTATAAACAAGCAGAAGAGGATGGGTAGCACCTTTAAACTAACAAATCCTCGGAGGTAAATTGCTACGATAGGACTCCAATCGAAACAAAACTCCGGCCAATTCACTTTTCATTTTCCTTTTCCTCCTTTTAATTTGGCTCTGTTTGTTCATTTAATTATCTACACCAATGTAGGCTCCATTTCCAATTAATTCTCCTCAGAACGTGGGTTAGATTACCTAACACCCACCTGGCCTTGCAGATCTTAGTGTGTTATTTACCTGTAAATTTATGGATTTTTTTATACATATATATTCAAAACACGCCGTTAGGAAAACTCATTGAATGAACCATAAATATTCTAAAGAAGAAAAGCTATTTTTCCTAATCGAATATTTTTTCTAAGCATATTTGCGCAACAGGAAATCACTCACATAGTTACTTTATTTAATTCCTAATGTTGTTGGCTCTGTTTTTTTTTTTTTGTTTGTTTTTTTCTCCCTTGACTGGACAGTGAACATGTTATTAAGTTTATGATGAGCCAATCGCATAACTTGCGAAGCTCACAATAAAATAAATAAATAATCTAATAATGGCTTATTCACGTTTCATCGTACTTCAAGTAAGGTTTCTAGTATGTATAATTTCTGAGTTATGAGCGAAACATGTACGAACAAAACATGATTTTTATTTTTTTTATTTTTTAGTGTTTAAAATAAATTTTAAAAAAACAACAATGTTTCGGGAGTTTTTCTATTTACGCATACCTCAATTATTCTGAAGATATACCCACAAAAATTAGTTTGGACCTCTCAAAACAAATACACCTTGATCTATTAGAAAGCATAAAGAACACTATAAAACTAAAAAATGGCTAAAAAAGAGAGAAAAAAGTCTGTTCTCTTGCGTACCACTTTGTCCCCAATCGAACTTAGCAAGAGTAAAACATTTAAATAAAACAAATATCATATTGCGAAGGTAGGGATTGTCAGGGTTCGGTCGTTATTTCTTAATAAAACTACGTTTTACATGTAAAAATGGTTTTATTGTTTGCCAACGTTTCGGCTTGAATTCAAGCCTTCATCAGGGCGATGAGAAGATTGATTTCTGCAGAAATTATCCCATAATATTCTCATTACCCTGATGAAGGCAGGAATTTCAAGCAGAAACATTGGCAAACAATAGAACTATTTTCACAAGTAAAATGTAGTTGTTGTTATTAAGAAATAACGGCCGAACCCTGACAATCCCTACCTTCGCATCATCAACGGTCAACGATCTATTTATTTTATTTTTTTATTTGTTTCGGGAGCTTCGCAACAAAGGCAATTTACTCACTTTAAACAAGCATTACATAATAAGGTCAACGATCTCCTATCAAAAATATCATATAAAGCATGTGAACACAATATGATATTTGTCAATATCCTATCAACAAATATCATATTGAGTTCACATGCTTTAAATTTCATAAAATCTCTGTGAGAACTACCCTTGAACAGTAAGCAGTTCTCTACAGTCCATTAGAATTTTAATGATAATTTCATAAGATAATATCTCTCGTCTTCTCTTTATGTGGAAGTGGGTTAATTGGGTCTGTCCAATTCGAAGTCTTGTAATACTATTCGGTAAGCTTCTGCAATCCCAGTTCCATGGTTCATCGGATTCATTTCTTAAAGCTTCTAAATAAAAATATATGGAATGACTAAATCAACAAACTCTACCCTCTTAAATATTCTCCAACATCAAGAAGCGTGACAATATTTTATTAAAATAATAGATTCACTGCTAAGAACCCTAATAGAATGAAATATGAAAGTAATAAATTATCATTTTAGCGCAATTCCAACCTCAGGCTGAAACACTTTTGCACATTAACAAACTACAGAGTAACAGTTGGAAAACGTTATACATACAGTGGCGCACAGTCAAAATGATGCAAACCAAGATTTCTATTTCTATTCCTAGTTGCTCTCAATTTGTTACAATTTAAATGCCAATGCACATTAGGGCATAATGATACATTGTCATACATTGAATTTAGGTAACCAAATCAACTCTACAACATTTATACAAATAGAAAAAAAATCTTGATTAAAACTCATAGGAATTGAAGGTCACAGTTAAAAAGATGCACCGCTTTGAAAATAAATATTCTTCAATTTTTGAGGACATGAGTTAACTAATATTTTAAATACTTTTCATTCGCTTAATAAAACCGAAAATAAACAATATGAATACAAATAACCAGTCTTGTTCGAGCATTTGCTTAAATTTGGTACGCATCCAACTATTCCTGTACGAGAAATAGTAATTAACAAATTTAAAATGGGCAAAGCAACATGGAATCACCTCTATTATCAATAGGATTTATGCGACCATTCAACATATTATTGAACGTTTTAAAAAAGAAAACAGAATAATAAGAAAATCATAGAGTCATTACAAAAGAAACGTTTTACTGGCAGTGACAAACGTTGGATTTTGTGCCAAATAAAAAATAATTCAAAATTAAGTGCTACAAAGTAGGCTACATTAGTTAAAAAACGTTTAAATAAAACATTGAGTGCTAAAAACATTCAAATAATCTTACAAAATAAAGGCAATACAATGGTAGAGTTGCAAGGCAAAATTCTTGCATCAACGAAAAATATAAAAAGTACGACTCGCAGGAACTGCATCATATTAGCGCGGTTCCGTTCATATCCCTAGTGTCATTTGAAAAGCTTAGAAAAGAAATAAACTTTATATATATCCCGTGAAAATTGTCAAAATCCTCTCGAACATCTCGAATAAAAGTGATATTAAGGCGTCAGGGACACCGACAGTTGCTAACTTATACACAGAAGCGGAAATTACAAAATCCGGCTCTCATTCTAAAACAATGCTCTATAAATCAATACAAAATATGCCTAATAAAGCCTTTTCTAGTGGATACAGAGGGATCAAGAAGAAGTACTCAAGATTGAGAAGAATACCATGCCTTATATAGAATAATATGCAGAATAAAGCCTATCTAGTAGATACAGAAGGACAAATAACAAGTCTTGACGAATAACAAGTCAAGATATAGAATAATATACCTAATTAAATCTATGGAGTAGATACAAATGGACCAAAAACAAGTCTTGAGGAAGCTTGTTTCTTTTTCTTCTTAAATACTTTTTATCAATATTTAGTATATAACCTGTGTTGAAAACTATTGATTGCTAATTGATGAATCGGGTACCAACTAAGTAGTCTTTATGAATATTTAGTATATAACCTATGTTTGGAAGTGAGAATCTAGTTTAGTTTAAGAAATTTTGGTGAATGAAATCATTAAATTGCTCTCTGTACCCTGCCTATGCTTTGTATTTGTGTCGGCAGATACCTGGGGTATATTTACATTTCTTGAGGATTAACTCCTAGCAGGTAAATATCCTGGGGACCTTGAGTTTCTATGGAGACACTGAACAGAACCTCTATTCGCTCATAGTATCTAACCGTTGTGAAGTTTATTTTTTGGATTTAGGGCTTAATATACATATGTAGACTAAATCATAGCAAGAAGTCTACCTCCGTCGTCGGTTCTTAACTATGTAGACTCGCCAATGTTACCAAATCTTAGATACATCGTAATTAAAATCCACAGCAAAAATACGACAATTCATCAGAATCCCCTGCTTAATAAAACATATATAGAATAATATGCCAAATAAAGCCTATCTAGTGGATAAAAATAGAGAGAAACGCCGTTCGTGGTGGTAGAAAATCTTACAAGGCATTTCGCTCAGAAATCTCCGAAATATTGTTAGTAATTTTACGTATCCTGTGTTATAGCCAAATAGATTTATATTCTATAATCAATAAGAAAAAAACTACTAGCAATAAAAAACTATGGGTAACAGATGAAAATAGGGAATAACAAGAACAATTCTAAAGAATGAAATCAACACCAGTACTGTAATCTAGATATTCATACGGCATCTTCGAATTCTAACAAACAAACTGTTCCTTCTAATTATACGTATCCTGTTTACTGACAAATACATTTGACTGCTCTAAGCAAGTACAAAAATAACGAGCAGTGAAAAAAAAAAAAAACTGCGGGAAACACACAAATAGATCCGTTAAAATAAACGAAACTAACTAACTAAGTTTTAAGCACTTATTTCTCCTAATGTGACGACCCCATCAAACATTTCTTCAAAACATTTTTTGTAGAGAATTTCGTAAGCTTTCGAACTGTTACATTTCACTTGCCACGATTTCCTAACCATTTTTGAGATATTAAGAAAAACAAACGAAGGGGGCCTAATAGATATTCACACTGCATCTGAGAATCCCAAGATTCCGCAAAAATAAAATATTGTTTCTAATTATACGTATCCTGTTTTATTGGCAAATACATTTGACTACTATAAGCAATTGCAAAAACACTAGGGAATATGCCAAAGAACTTGGAGTAGCCTCGACAGTTTCAATACATTTGAAGGAAATCGGCAAATCCAAAAATGACATTTCATACGGTACAGCCTGATATATTTCTAACAATGAATTGTTTTTCTCATTTTAATTAATCTGTTTTATTGTCAAATACATTATCCAAGTTTAAGCAATTAAAAAATAACAAGGAATAAAAACAGACATTCCTGTGTGTAGTAAAGTCTTGAAAGGTCATGATTTACAATCTTACCTGGAAGGGTCGGCTAACACTAGAAACGGACCCGCTAGTGACAAGGTCTTGGAATCCTGGAAATCTATATTTCTAACAATAAATTGTTTTTGTTATTTTACTTAACCAGTTTTATTGTCAAATACATTATCCAACTATAAGCAATTAAAAAATAACAAGGAATAAAACAGACAAAAAGAACCATTCGAATAAGCGAAATCAATTAATTTAAAGTTTTAAGCACTTATTTCTCCGATTGACATCGCCTAATTAAAACTTTCTTCAGAACCTTTTTTGTAGAGCATTTAGTAAGCTTTCGAATGGTAATTTTCCGGTTCACAAGATTGTCAACGGTTTTCGAGATACTAACGAAAGTATACAATGTTACCAAAACTTTTTTTGTCTGTAAATAAAATATTTTATTCTAACCCTTCCTTTACTCTAAACGTAACAAAAATTTCAACATATTAGTGTTGATGAAATTCGAACATGCAGAAAATGTTTCAACTGAATCCCATAATTCTAAGTACCAAAATCAAAGACAAGCAACCCCCCCCCCCTACGAAGGACGCTAGGCAGTTGAAAAGCTATATCTGGGAAATCCATATCTCTAACATTAAATTGTTTTTCTTATTTTTCTTAACCTGTTTTATCTTCAAATACATTATCCAACTATAAGCAATTAAAAAATAACAAGGAATAAAAAACAGACAAAAAGAACAGTTCGAATAAGCGAAATCAATTACTTTAAAGTTTTAAGCTCTTATTTCTCCGATTGACATCGCCTAGTCAAAACTTTCATTAGAACCTTTTTTTTTTTTAGAGCATTTAATAAGCTTTCTAATGGTATTCTTCCGTTTACCAAGATTCTCAACGTTTTTCGAGATATTAAGGAAAGTAAACCAAGTTACTAAAACTTTTTATGTCTGTTAATAAAATATTTTATTCTAACCCTTCCTTAACTCCAAACGTAACCAAAATTTCAACATATTAGTCTTGATGAAAGTAGAACATGCAGAAAATGTTTCAACTGAATCCCATGATTCTAAGTACCCAAACCAAAAACGGTATTCAAAAACTATTTTTCCAATTTTTTTCGAAAACGGTTAAAGCTATCGCCTTGAAAATAGTTTCATTCGTTTTCCTAGTCCAGGAGGCATATAAAACGAGTACTTACAAGCTTATGAACTCAAAAACGTAAACGTTACGATTTGTTTGCGCGAATTTCGCCCCAAACGCCTCCAGTAGGCGGATTTTGCTGGTTAACGAACTTGACCTTTCAAATTAGACGAAAGATTTTTGTACCAAATTTCATCAAAATCGGACCATTCGTCTGGAAGCTACAGAGCGAACAGACAAATATATAAATATATATATATATATATATATATATATATATATATATATATATACAAATTTGAACCACCGTTATTTTCGGTCTTTAGGGGTTCATAAACGCGAAATTTTCTAGTCGGCACTTCCGGATTGTTTCATTGTATTAACCTTATAAGCGGGTTTCCTCCCTATGGGGGAGGGAGGAACCGCGCTAAAAGCAATAAAAACTAAGGGAAAGAGACAAAAGTTATGAAAAGAACGACAAAAACCTGTTCATATGAACTAAACAGACGTATTTGATGTTTTAAGCACTTATTGCTTCGATCGACATCACCTAATCAAAAATTGTTTCAGAATCTTTTTTGTAGAGAATTTAGAAAGCTTTCAAATAGTTTCTATACACTTATCAAAATTTCCCATCCGTGTTCGAGATATTAATGAACGTATACGAAGTTCCCAAAACTTTTCGTGTCTGTTCATAAAATATTATATTCTAACCCTTCCTTAACTCCAAACGTAACCAAAAGTTTAGCATGTTAGTTTTGATGAAATTCAAACATGCAAAAAATATTTCAACTGAATCCCATGATTGTAAGTACCCAAACCAAAAACGTTATTCAGCAACTATTTTTCCAATTTTCTCGAAAACGGTTAAAGCTATCGCCTTAAAAATGGTGTCATTCGTTTTCCTACGCCAAGAAGCCTATAAAACAAGTACTTACAAGCATATGAACTAAAAAAAAAAGACCGACTCGCAGGAACTGCGTCATCTTAGCACGGTTACGTAAATCTCGAAGAAATGGAATAAATTAGCATCACAAATCACAAGAAACTGACAGTAGCCAACTTACACAGAAACGGATAATTCTTAATCTGTATAAGTCAATACAATCATGTACTGAAAATGTACTTACTCTTTGACTACTGCTGAGAAGGCTCTATTCTAAACAAACAAAAATTCGTTGTCATTTTAAGTATCTTGTTTTACTAGCAAATTCGTTTTACTGTTATAATCAACTGTAAATATAAGCTTCATGGCGAATAAAATTTCATTCTGTCGTGGGTTAAATCTTTCTACAAAATAAGAAATAACGGTAACTTCAGTTAGAGGCTATGAGGAAGGTTATATAGACAGGAGAATTCAAAACAACCTACGTCACCATGATTAGCCACTGCCATTTTGATTACCACAGCCACTCCAAACTTCTTATCACCGTTTCTTAGCTTATTTTACTACTATACTAATTTTAATGATAAATGCGATTTAAAACAAGAAACAACCAATTAAAAAGTGAGATAAACAAAAAGAAAACCCGTTTCAAAACAAACACTTTTTAAGTTTTAAGCGCTTATATCTCTGATTGACGTTGCCCCATCAAATATTGCTTCAGAAACTTTTTTGTAGAGAAGTTAGTAAACATTAGAATGGTCACCTTCCACTTAGTACGATTTCCCAACCGTTATCGAGATATTTACGAAAAATGTATGAAGATCCGAAAAATTTTCATGTCTATTAATAAAATAATTTTTTTCGCATACTTCCTTAACTCTAAATATAACCAAAATTTAAACAACTTAGTTGGGATTAATTTCCAAGTTGTAGAAAATATTTCAATTGAATTCCGCGATTCTAAGTACTCACAAAAATATAATGACTTACAAAAACATTGATTCCACTTTTCTCAGGAACGGTTACAGATATCGCCTTATAAATGGTTCCATTCGTTTTCTTATGTTAAGAAACCTATAAAACAAGTACCTGCAAGCATATAAACTCAAAAACGTAAACGTTACGATTTTTTTGCGCGAATTTCGCCCCAAACACCATCTTCCAGCGGGCGGATTTTGCTGGTTAACGAACTTGATCTTCAAATTGGACGAAGGAGTTTTGTACCAAATTTCATTAAAATCGGACCATTGCTCTCTGAGCTACGCCGCGAACAGACAAATATATATATATATATATATATATATATATATATATATATATATATATATATGTATATATAACCACAAATTTTAACCACCGTCATTTTCGGTTTCTAGGGGTTCTGAAACGCAAAATTTTCTAGTCGTCACTTCCGGATTGTTTCATGAGATCAACCTTATAAGTGGGGTTCCTCCCTATGAAGGGAGGGAGGAACCGCGCTAAAAGATGCAAATTATTTCTCCCAAGAATTATTTAAAGAAGAGATGGACTGTTTTGTTTTTGGATAAGTCAAAATTCACTTTTTTTGGCCCTGATAGAACAAATTTCGACTGGAGAAACGCAAATGAAGAGCTCCATGAAAATAATCTTCGCCCGACCATCAAACATTGCGGTGATCATGTTATGGTTAGGGGGAGTATGGCTGCATCGGCGGTAGGATATCATCATTTTATTGAGAAAGCAGTGGATAAACATTAATATTGTGAAATCCTGAAGAAAATATTGCAACCAAGTTCGGAATAATTAATTATTTTGCTTTTTATAGACATAACGATCCCAAGTATTCCACTTATCTAGCAAGAGAATGGGTTCGTGTAATATCTCCTAAACTATAAAATCACTCCTCCAATCACTAGACCTGAACTTCATTGAGAATTTATGAAGTTAATTAGAAACAGTAGTTTATATAGTAACCCCCTCCCCATGCTAAAAGATCCAAATCTTGTAAGCATTAAAATAAATAAATAAAAAATAGAAACAGTAGTGAGGATACATAAAATATCCAACCAACAATCTCATAAAGACGCGTCAAGTAGAATGGGAGAAGATATGTCTATCTTGCACAGAAAAGCGTGTCCAATTCATGCCCAATTCTTTGAATGTGATAGTAAATAATAAAGAATTACCTAAAAAGTACTAAAATTTAAAATATTTTTGAATTTTTGGACGTTTTCCATTTCGCATCATTTTCATTGTGACCTTAGAAATGTATATTATTTTATAAAGTTTTTGTTTACTCTTATGATTTAATCTCAAATAAATGTTTAACTATTGTATGTTCTAGCCTAATGATCCTACTGTACTTTTGTAAACAAAGATTTTTCAGAATAAATTGTGGGTTAATATTAAATATATATGTTTTAAAGTAAATAGCTTGCATCATTTTGACTGTGAGCCACTGTATATGCTTATCTAGGTTTCATAAAAATGTAAAAAGGCCAATCAGATCTCCAACTTCCAAAAATTTATATATTATTATTTGAAAGGGGGCAACCCCCCCGTTTAATTAAGGCTAACCCAGCGTTTAATTAATTTATTAAAGGGTACCCGCAAAAGGAAAAATCAGGCGGCCGAAGCATAGTACTGACTACACTATCTCCCTAGTGTGCCGTTTGATCATGAATCAGATACCTCTGTAGTATCCGCCACTCAGAGCCCTCGTGGTCTGATACAAGACTGATTTTTTTTTTTTATTATTAATTGAAAACAATATTTCGGCTTAATTCTATCATCAGGAAATCTTTATTATCTTTATCTTTCCTAAACTATCACGCTTTAAGCGATGAAACGCGAAATTCAAAAAAGTCTGTCACGCACGAGCATTATGAATAAGCAAATACCTGAAAAAATAGTCGTTTTCGTTGCATTCCAGAAAATTTTTCTTAAGATAACCTAATTAAAATCAAAATAATGTAGAATAGATATTTGGTCTTTCGTAATTAACAATGAATTATTAGTTTTTATTTAAATTTTTCCGGAGTTAAACCCAACTTTTAATTGACCTATTTTGACCTTTTTTACAAAACATGTTCCTCATTGGTGTTAGGCATCGTGGCTACCGAGTTTTGTTTCATGAAAGTACAAATAATGGCAGGTACATGAAAATTAAAAATTTGGGTCCGGAGTAAACCCCTTTCTCCCAATGGACCGATTAAGTGTATGTTGGCAACGCATCTTTCTCTTTAGATTCTCATTTCATTGTCGTTGCTATATAAACAAAATTACTGCCGTTATAGGCAAATTAGATATTTTGGCAAATTAGTTATATTGGTCCTTAGGAAATCCTCCTCCGGATGAACTAATTTTCCTGGTTAACGAACTCGTTTTATTTGCAAAAAGAATTATATATAATATATATATATATATATATATATATATATATATATATATATATATAAACTTGATATTATCAAGTTTCGTCGCGTAAAAAGTAATCCCACTATCCTGTTAACAGACACACAAATATATAAATTTTAAAGTGGGTCATTTCCGGTATCTTGTAGATAGGATCGATGAAGATTCATGACATTTTTCAGAAATTCTTTCATGAGCGCAACCAAAATAACTACACTGCTTCAGAAAATGTCCAAAGTTTAGAATATTATAACCCACATTAATTTCTACGGGAACCACAATAGGGTGGAAAATGGGAGTAGACTGAGTGGAGATGGGAAGTTTATTTTAAAATAAATCCAGGAGAAGTAAGGCAGAGCTCATGAGGATGGGGAGAAGAGAAATTGGCCTCGGTCGTGCTAATTGTGGGAAGCAGAGTTTACCCCCATCCCCTAAAGCTCTTCCTGTTGAAATAATTAATCGTTTCACGGTTGGCAGGACTGCCCTCTCGAGGTGGCGCAAAAGTTTTTAAGGGGACGCTGCGGCCCCCATTTCCCCCCTATACTTCTCCCAACCTACAGTATACCCCCCCTTGTACCGTGCAGAACAAAAGCCCCTTGCCTTAGCCTAGTAGCTATCTACAGCATGCAGTCCCTGTTAATTAAGTACAGATATCTCTACGGCCCGTCCTTCCATCCCCCCGCCATTTTCTTCCTACAGAACCGCAAATTATTTTTCTCATTTCCTTCAAGAAGCACTTAGTGGGCTTTAAAAAGGATAAAGATTTAGGAGTAACTTTTAAATTTAATTTTAGGGAAAAGAGTTTTAAAGGATAAGGGCGGGGGAAGGGGAAAATCCTTCCCTTCCTCTCCCCCTAATGATGTCCAGAGCGTTTTAATATTTTTTTCTCCAAAACTTTTTAACAATAACTTAATCTTATTATACAAGAAGGACACTTAAAGAGTTCATAAGCTTCGAGGGAAAATGATTATAAACAAACAGAGAAAAGCTAGGCCATTGAAATTTATGCGATTACATTTACATTTAGTAAATCACTAAAGGACTTTCTGACTTATCCTTTCGTAACTTTGGTGGGGTTATGTTGCCTCGGAACAGAAGGGCCATTGACCAAATCCTTCAAATTTTATCGAACTATAAGTGGGCATTAATATAGGATAAACTTTGATTGTTAAAAAGCCTTGTTTTGTATTGAGATGTATACATGGTTGTTACACACTACAATAATTATATATTATATAATAATATATTTTAGCACTTTCCGAAGCGGCTATAGTTTTTTATATGATCACCATAGCAAACGATTAAACGAGTTCGTTAACCATCAAAATCGGTCGATCCAGAGGAGAAGGGATTATCTGTGACTCAAATTACTAATTTGCCCAAATTGTCTATCAGATCAGATTGTAAATCTAAACCATTCTCAAATCAATTTAATTACACACACAAACTTTCATCAAAAACGATTCAGCCGTTTAGAAGGAATTCTAATAGAAACAAAAGAACAGAAGAATTTTATGTACAAAGATTAGATATAAAACTAAATAGAAATTTAAAATAGAAATATCCTAGAGAAAATAAATAAAAAAGTCCGTCACGCAGGAGTTGCATAACTAAGCACATTCCTCAGAATTGGGTAGTGTCGAGTGCATTCCTGAATAATTTGCTTAAAATAACCTATATAGATAATTACAATAAAAACATTAATAGTTGTGCTCTTTTGCTTTTATGAGCAGCTGTTCCAATTATTAATTTTGTAATTAATTTTTTTCCAGAGTTTTGTGTATGTGGGGTACTACACTACGTACTAAAAACACAAAGCTTTACATTTCATCTATTGATCTTGATGAGTTTTGCGAAGCTACGTTTGGCGGAAGAATTCAATTCAAATATAGTACAAAGTAACACCCCCCCCCCCCCTCCCCTTCCAATAGACCGATTTAGTTCATTTTCACAGCACTTCTTTCTTATTAGATACCCAGGACGTATAAAGAGTTTCAAGGATGAAATAATGGTCGAAAATTCCCACAGGTGTTTTATTGGCAAAACGTTTTCAGGGACTAAGTCCCATTTTCAATGCCCTGTGACACAATACAATAATTAAAACAGGTTGAATTTAAAACAGATTAAAATAACAATACAATTATAACAAAAAAACAATCGTAAACCCCTAGACTTCATTACAATAAAATATATAACACCATTTTGTCCATTTATTTATTTAAAAGTCATGTCAATAAAAGGTTAAAACACACATTCAAAAATTTAATAATAAATACTTTCATTCTATCACATAAATACACATGCAGGAATAAATAAGTCTAAAAAACGATACAATGATATGAAAAGATATGAAAAATACAGAAATATATTTATTTATCGCACCGCATCTTTGGCGAAGTGCAGTGTTTCGGTCTTTTCAGTAGAGGGCGATGTAAAGTAGGTTTAGTCGAGCATATTCCTAAAAAAAAATTTCTTATATAATAATTTTAAAATATTTTAACCAGATATTTTGACTTGGTATTTACTTAGATGTTGTTGTAAATGTTTATGTCCTTTAAATGTTTGAGTATTGTATCAATGTGGTGGCTGTCATCTCCGAGGAGTTCTGTCAGGTCAATAGGTACATCAAGGTTCTGTCTTAAATAGCAGTTAGTCAGTATATGCTTGATTGTCAGTTCTGAGTTACATGTTCGGCACGTCGGTTTGTCCTTGTTAGTCATTAGGTACTCGTGAGTTACACGACTGTGGCCGATACGTAGTCTGGCTAATATGACTTCTTCGCGTCGTGATTTTCTGTGTGACGAAGGCCATTCTTTTACCGTATATTTCACCGTCCTCAGTTTGTTCTCTGTTGTGTTACTCCAATCCAGTTGCCAGTAGTGTAAGATTATTAGGTCTGTGTAACGTATTACGTCTTCATAGTACGAGTCGAGTGGTTCGTAAGTTTGTTCTTCTGTTGCAAGTTTGGCTTGTCGGTCAGCAATTGTGTTTAGTCCTAAGTTTTCATGTCCCGGTAGCCACCACAGAGTTACATGTTTACCAGAAGCATGTAGGTTGTGTATTTCGTCCTTTATTTCTATACATGTGGGATGTGTCGTGTATATATTTTGTAAACATTGCAGTGAACTCAAAGAGTCACTACAAATGGTGATGTGTGTTTGTTGTGTTGATGGCAGACTCTTCAACGCGAGGAGGATGGCTTGCAGTTCTGCTCCAAGGATGCTAACATTTGGTGGAAGTTTTTTGCTGTACACATCATCTTGCAAGATTGCAGCTGCTCCTACACCGTGCTTTGTTATTGAGCCATCCGTGTAAAGAATTAGGGAGTTTTTGTATTCTGAAATGAATTTTGTGAAGTACTGTTTGTATAGTAAATTTGAAGCTGGGTTTGTCTTTTTGAATTTGGCGAGTGACATGTCTATGTTGAAGTTACGTATTGTCCATGGAGGTGTTCTTGAATGTATGTGTGTTTTTATATAAGGAATTACCAAGCCAAAAGTATCTTCGATTTCCTTACATCTTATAATAAATGGTCGTATATGATTTATTTTTTGTTCATAATCCTCGGTATACGAATTCTGTATTATGCCACTTACACATGAAGCTGGAGGAAAAGCCTTCATTTTACAAAGATATCGCTCCATTAGCATATTTCTCCTTATATGTAAAGGAGGTTCTCCTGCTTCTGCAAGCATACTTATAACAGGGCTAGACCTGAATGCACCTAGCGATAATCGAATACCGGTGTTGTGAATTATGTTGAGCATGTTAAGAGTAGTGGGTTTAGCAGACGAGTACACAACGCATCCATAATCCAGGAGAGATCTGGTGAAACTACGATAGACGGTTAGCATTACTTTCCTGCTTGCTCCCCATTTTGTGTTACCAAGAACTCGCAGAATATGTAATGATTTTTTACATCTACATGACAAGTTCTTTGAGATGGGGGACCCATGTAAGGTGACTGTCAAAGTGTAAACCAAGAAATTTAATTACGTTTGTTTGAGGGACTAATGTGTAGTACATGTGTAATTGATAATTTATGTCTCGTCGTTTTCTAGTAAATAGGATTGACTTTGTCTTGTCCGTAGAGAATTTAAGTCCAAGTTTTGTCGTCCATTGTTCAAGTGAATCGATCGTGTGTTGTATTCTATTCTGTAATTCTTCAACTGACTTTGCCGAATAGAATATAAATAGGTCGTCGACATATAGACAGTACTGTACATCGGGAGGAATAAATTCTCTGACAGAATCCATTGCTATGAGGAACAGTGTTGTGCTTAATACACTCCCCTGTGGAACGCCTATTTCCTGTTTAAAGACATCTGAGGTGCAAGCTCCATTTCTAACTCGAAATGTTCTGTTCGAGAGAAACCCGCTTATGAATTTAAGCGCATTTCCTCGAACACCCCATTCATAGAGCTTTGAAATAATTATTCTCTGCCATACTGTGTCAAATGCCTTTTGTATGTCAAATGAGATCGCCATCGTTGATTTCTTGTTCAAGAAAGAGTCCACAATAGAAGATTCTAGTCGGACTAGATGGTCTGTGGTTGAGTGAGATTTTCTAAAACCACACTGATATGGGGACAGTAGGTCTTCTCTTTCCAGTATCCAAAGCAATCTTTTATTTAACATTTTTTCAAATACTTTGCAGACACAGCTGGTTAGAGAAATTGGTCTGAAGCTTGTAAGAGCAGATTTGTCTTTATTTGGTTTGAGTATCGGAATAACGATGCTATTAGTCCAGCTTTCAGGGACTTTTCCTGAGGCATATATTGAGTTCATAACATGTAATAATTGAGAGAGACAGTTATTGGGTAGATGTTTGAGCATTGAGTATGTTATATTGTCGGGTCCTGGTGAGCTGTCTTTAGTGTGTTTTAGTGCTTGCTGGAGTTCCTCAAGGCAGAATGGATCGTTAAGACAGTTCATTTCATTGTTAGTATTTTCGAAGGTAAATGTATTACGTAGCATGTATTCTTCATAAGCGTCGTTGTTTTCTGGAGCCTTCGATATGTCACTGAAGTGTCTGCCGAGAGTATTCGTGATGTCAGTTGAGTCAGTTAGTATTGTGTTATGGATTTTCAGTCCTGATATGGGTCTTCTATACTTTTTTTTATTAATTTTATTAAGATTATCCCACATCGTTTTAGTCGTTGTTTGTGAGTTTATTGTTGTTAAGAAGTCTATCCAGCTTTGTCTCTTACTCTCTATTATTACATGTCTGCAGATAGCTTTTGCCTTTTTATACTTAATTAAGAACTCAGTGCTAGGATTTCGCCTGAAGCTGTTAAGAGCAAAGCGTTTTTCTTTAACTGCTTGTTTGCATCGTTCATTCCACCAAGAGACAGGGATCTGATTCCTTACTATTTTAGTTTTAGGTATGCAAGATTCGGCTGCTTGAGTGACGAGTTCGTTAAAGTCTTGTATATTGTGTATGTACTGGTTTTTTAGTTTGTCTGTTATGTATTCTTTGAATCCTAACCAGTCAGCTTTCTTCATGTTAAATCTAGTCGATGTTTCGAAACGGTCTGGAGGTCCTGCAATTTCTATTAGGATAGGGAAATGGTCGCTATTTAATGGGTCTTTATTTACACTCCAAGTAAGTCTCGGGAAGGTGTCTGGAGAGCATGTCGTCACGTCAATGTTAGAGTAAGTCCCTGTACGAGAGCATAAATGGGTTGGGGAGTCATCGTTCAGAGGTATTAGGTCATTTTTGTCTAGTATGTTTTCGATGATTCTTCCTTTTGTGTTGGTAATACTGGAATTCCATAGTGTACTGAGTGCGTTCAAGTCACCAAGAAAAATGAGAGGTCGGGGAAGTTGGGTCAGTAAGTTATCCAGTTCAACTGGGTCGATCCTATCACTTGGTGGAAGGTAGATGTTACAGATAGTCATTCGAAAGGGAGAGTGTACTGTACAAGCTACTGCCTGCAATGTAGTTCTGATCCTCAGAGGTTCACTATAAACTGTGTCCTTGACAAATATGGCAACACCACCAGATGCTTTTCCACCCAATGTATAGTCATGTCTATATGAAGAGAAACCTCTTAATGAAATACTTTTGTTAGGGGTTGTGTGTGTTTCTTGAAGGGTTAAAATTTTGAAATGTTTCGACCTCACTAGGTACTTCAGGTCATCTATATGCTTTTGCAATCCATTAATATTCCATTGTAGAATCATAGCTGAGTTTTAAGGCGCTTTTATAGACCGTGAAGTTTGCACTTAAATAAAACAGGAAATGGTATGTCCATAGCAAGTAGTTGAGACGTACAAACATATGTCCATGGTATATTTCTCTGAGGCTGAACTTATCAAAGTGGCCCTTGAAATAACATTTGAATGTTCTCTTTACCACTGTGAAGTAGTAACATTCATATCTAGTAGTGTCTATAGATGTAAAGAGGCTAAGAGAAGCAATCTTAAACTTGCTATAGTAACTACAGACAATTAAAATAATCTTAAGGCGATCCGGACTCATATCTGTATCAAGCTGATAAATAATGTCAAAAAAAGGGTTGATGTTTATTAGTCCAATTGCACAACCAATTGAACTTGGATTATAAGTAATAATAGTTCTACTAACGTTATTTTTTAAGATTTTATAAAAGCATATTTTGTCCATACAATCATATGTAGTGGATAGGTTAGTACTTCGAGAGATTATGAACAATATAACTAATATATTCATATCCGACCAGTTATTAAATTTGATGAGGGACAATCTTCTAAGCGGATCCTTTAGTGGATCTAGATTTGTAAGCATTAGAATCGGGACGTCAGGTAAAAATTCTTGGAAGAAAAACAAACAACTAAATAGAATAAATAAATATAAATATAGAATTCTTAGGCTGTTCGTAATTGGAATTTGAATGTAGTAAGTTATGATGTTAATAGCAAAAATATCAATTTGTATGGGGCATATCATTTGTTTTCCCTTTGATTCTTTAGCTTTGACCTAGTTTTTGGAGGTAGATCTCCTTTTTTAAGGGAACTACTTACTAAACTTTTTGGAATTACCAGGTTTACATCGCCCTCTTCCGAAACGAGGTTATTTTCTCCATAGGTACGTTCGATATTGACTCCTTTAGCGTCACTGTTCTTGCTAATGCTGAGATTCTGAGACGTCTTCTTCAGTTGGGGCGTTTTGATTAATATATTTTCTCTGGATATTTTGCTATTCCTTGTTCTTGGGCTTTCAACCGTTTGAATCGGTTTGTTTGCTTCTGCTTGTCCCAGCATTTTTGATGTGATTATGGACATCTGTTCTTGTAACAGTTTTAATTGTGCCTTTATTACATCGAGTTCCTCACTTATTGATGAATAGCATCTTGGATTATTGGCCTCTTCTCTTTGGTTTAATAACGTGGAAGCATAAGAGGTTGTCGTCTTATGAGCTATGATTCTGTTTCTTGCTTCCGAGTAAGAGACTTTCTCTAGGACCATTTTCCTCTGAATCAGGCTTTCATGAACATAAGTTGGACATTGTCTATCAGACGCTGGGTGTTCACCCTTGCAATTGATGCAGCATAACTTTTTGCACATTCCATCATGCTTGTCTTCGGCGCATGTCCTGCATATTTCTCCCTTTCCACAGCCCGCGCTTCTATGGTTATATCTCCAACATTTATAGCATAGAAGAGGGGAAGGGATATAGGCTCTTAGTGGGATGATCAGGTAGCCAATTTTCATTTTCTCTGGCAATACATCCTTATTGAAGGTAGCGACAAATAGAGTTCTTTGTGGTTCCTTCCTTGTCTTAAACCGTCTTATGTGAATGAACTGAGAGGTCAATCTGTCACGCACATAAAAAAAAACCAGAGAGAAAACTAAGTACCCACCATGCATTGGCTCTTATTCAGCCGAGCCTTGCTCCTAGACTGGCCTTGGAAAGCAGCGAGGGACTGTAGGGCTGCTGTTGAAACATGCTTCAACGCACCGCTTAATCTTCTTCCTATAGCGCCTTTCCAGGAGCTTATCAACTAAATCACATTTATAACCGTTGGCTATAGCCAAATGCTTGATGTAATTCAGTTTCCTGTTGAACCTCTCCTCTGACAAGGGAACATTCAAGAGTCGATCTATCATAAAGATTAGACCAGAGACTTTAAATTGTGGGTGATGGAAAGAGTCCGACGGGATGAGAAGATCAGTGGCTGTTGATTTCCTATAAATATCAAAAATATGGGTACCGCCATCTCTCCGTATTTCCACATCAAGGAAATTGAATTGGAAAGTGAAGGCAGACTGAATTTCCTTGATGTGGAAATACGGAGAGATGGCGGTACCCATATTTTTGATATTTATAGGAAACCAACAGCCACTGATCTTCTCATCCCGTCGGACTCTTTCCATCACCCACAATATAAAGTCTCTGGCCTAATCTTCATGTTAGATCGACTCTTGAATGTTCCGCTGTCAGAGGAGAAGTTCAACAGGGAACTGAATTACATCAAGCATTTGGCTATAGCCAACGGTTATAAATGTGATTTAGTTGACAAGCTCCTGGAAAGGCGCTATAGGAAGAAGATTAAGCGGAACTCAGAAGTGGAACAGGAGGGAGAGTTAGTAAGAAAAGGGGGTTACTTTTTGAGAATACCTTACCTTGGCCGAGTATCGGGAAGAGTTGGACGGATGTTAAGAAAGGTGGGGGTGCAGACAACATTTAGGAGCAGGGGAACGTTGAAAAACCGGCTACCAAAGTGTGTGGAGTCTACCGAGTGTCGTGTACTTCCTGTGGGTCTTCGTATGTTGGTCAAAGTGGATGAAAATTAAAAGTACGGATAAAAGAACATTTGACCAGAAAGGATTCGGAGATGAGGAAACATGTACTTAAAGAAAACCATGACATAGATTTACTCGACTGTGAAGTATTGGACACTTTGAGGAAGGGAAGAAAGATGGACATGGCAGAAAAGGTTTTGATTAAAATTGACGCTGTAACGGAGAAGAATGTTAACGTAAAAGGAGACGGCGGTACATTGAAGCATGTTTCAACAGCAGCCCCACAGTCCCTCGCTGCTTTCCAAGGCCAGTCTAGGAGCAAGGCTCGGCTGAATAAGAGCCAATGCATTGTGGGTACTTAGCTTTCTCTCTGGTTTTTTCATATCATTGTATCGTTTTTTAGACTTATTTTTTCCTGCATGTGTGTTTATGTGATAGAATGAAAGTATTTATTATAAAATGTTTGAATGTGTGTTTTAACCTTTTATTGACATGACTTTTAAATAAATAAATGGACAAAATGGTGTTTTATATTTTATTATAATGAAGTCTAGGGTTTTACGATTTTTTTTTGTTATATTGGTATTGTTATTTTAATCTGTTTTAAACTCAACCTGTTTTAATTATTGTATTGTGTCACAGGGCATTGAAAATGGGGCTTAGACCCTGAAAACGTTTTGCCAATAAAACACCTGTGGGAATTTTCGACCATTATCATCCTTGGAACATCAATTTTCCACCATCCAGCAATCTCGAACAATATAAAGAGTTTCATAACAATACAACAGAAATTACGACCGGTATAAGGAAATTAGTAATTTCTCTCCGGAGTAAACCCTCCCTTCTAGTCAACCGATATAGTTTATTTTTACAACACATTTTTCCCTCCAGTTGAACACAACGAATACCAACTTTCGTTGAAATATAACAAAAATTACGACTGGTTTTGGCAAATAACTACTTTGGCTCCGGAGGAACCCCCCCCCCCTCCGGATGGACCGATTTTGTTGGCTAACGAACTCGTTTAATCGTTTGCTATGGTGATCATATATGACACCTGGCCTGTATCATGTTAAAGGACACATATATAAATATATATATATATATATATATATATATATATATATATATATATATAGGGGAAGGTGTTGTACCTTTGACCACTTTGCACAATTGAATTTTTTTAGCTTAAATATTAAGGCTAATCTCATTTTTTTTATTTCATTGCAATTAGTATTCTATTGTTTATGATATTTAATTTTTTCAAGGTTCTAACTTTACATTTAATATTTTTATTAATTTTTTAAAAAATAATCGTACAGTGGTCAAAGGTACAACATGTGGTTGTACCTTTGACCATGGGGTGTTGTACCTCTTACCACGTAAAAACAACACAGCAGTGCAGAAAAAAAATTGTATTGAGTAATATTATAATTAATTGTAAGTTTAATAAGTACAGGACATAGATGTAAGCATAATAAAAAACTATTATTGATATTATGTTATGTTAATATGCTGAAAAATCCAGTCAAATCGATGAAAGTTTTTACTGTCAAGCACATCCACAAGCAACAGTAGGCTATGGAAGTTTAGCCACAATGTCTTATATATCAATATCATACAAATTTTCATCTTCTCTCGTAAACTTCTCACTTAAAGTTTGTTTTTTTCAAATATTGGATCTTAAACATTGGACATTTAATACCACAGATCTCTTCGACTAAATATGTAATAGTCTTTTTACTTTTATTTTTAACAAGTATAAAATTTCCTTTTGTCAAATCATATTTTTCAAATTGTTGCTGGTTATCGACTTAACTCACGACATTTATCAGACAGATCAACGTCACTTTCTCCTGAAGAAATTTCCGTGTCAGTTTTAGAATCTGAAGTGTCATTAGAATAATTTTCTTTTTATTTACGAGTACCAGTTCTTTAGGAAGGGGTTTATTTGTATGTGGTGTCTTACGTTTAGGGTGGTGCTTTCGTTTTTTTCTCCTTCAATAATTAGCTTTTCAGGAATGTCTGTCAGGATACGAGGTTTCCCTTTAGGCCAGCCCCTATTTGACATTTTCCTTGCCTCCGTTTTTCGATGAGGTCTTACAACATCAGGTGGAACGATAAGGGGCGATAGGTTCGAACTCCTACACTGAGAATTGATCAAGTCAGCTTGAACTTATTTCATTTATTATTTTTAAAATTCTTTGAACAATTTAAGCAACCAATATTTATTTTTTAATTTGTAGCAGAAGACCATAAAAATTAAATTATGTAAAAATTACTCAGGTGTGTTGTACCTTTGAACACACCCTGGTAGTGCAAATTAAAAAGCATGCAAAAAATTTTAGGGTTAAGATAAATCAATTTCAGAAGCTACACCACGTTTCTTATTGTAATAGCTACTTTGTCAAATGATTTCCATCTAAAAAGACTTAATACAAAAAATATGATGAGGCAAAACGTCATCAATAAATAACTTATATTTTTATGATAGAAATGGATAAGTATTTTTTGCAAGAATCCTCTTTGACTTGAATAATCCTAAGTAGGTTACACAAGCCCTTTAGTGAAGGAGATAAACACTAATTACACCAAAATTAATAAAATGTTGCTACGTGCCGCGACAGCCTCGGTGGTCAAAGGTACAAGACGGTCAGAGGTACAACACCTTCCCATATATATATATATATATATATATATATATATATATATATATATATATCTAGGCGCACGGTAGTGCGCCAGGCCAAGTTCCGGCCTAAGCAAGCATACTGTGTGTATATTACAGGCGGTCTTAGAGCCGATTTTTACCCTCTCATAACTTTCAACCAGGTGAAGATAAATTTATGAAATTTTACACAGGTATTAAACTACTGGATGTGAGTAAAACTGGAAATTTTCATAATTCTACATCGAATAGTTTCTGAGATATAAGCGATCGAAAATCGGGATTTATAGGACTCACTCACTCACTCACTCACTCACTGACTCATCAAAATTATTAGGCACTTCCCATGATGCTAGAGACTTGAAATTTTGCATGAAGATAGATATGAAGGTGTTATTAAAGGAAAAAATCGAAAAATCGCGAAAAGTTGTGTTTGACTCCGCTTCCGGGGCGGGGGCGTGCCAGTTTTGTACTTCCATCGGAAACCCGTCATTCCGTCCGAAACCCATGATGTGGAGTATCAAATGAATTGTCTCGGTATGAAGAACCTATATTTGATGTTTTAAGAAACAAATAGAGACGCATACAGGCTCGGTAAAAATCTTATACCAGCTGTCTGTCTGTATGTTTGTTCCTCTTACAAATCCGTACCGTTTGACCGAATTTGACCAAACTTGGGACACAGATGGGTCTTGATACGGGAAGAATCATAGGCTAGGAAAAATTGTCTATCAGCTGTCTGTTTGTTCCTTATACAAATACACACCGTTTGACCGGTTTTGACAAAATTTGACACACATGTCGGTCTTTATCCGGGTAGTGCCATAGGCTAGTCAAAATCGTCTATCAGCTGTCTGTCTGCATGTTTGTTCCGTACACAAATTCACACCATTTGACCGATTTTGACCAAACTTGGCACACAGGTAGGCCTTGGTCCGGGGAATGCACTAGTCTAGGTAAAAAAGGTCTTTCAGCTGTCTGTCTGTATGTTTGTTCCTTATACCAATTCACACCGTTTGGCCTATTTTGACCAAACTTGGCACGCAGGTAGGTCTTGATACGGGAGTGTCATATTACCTATGACGTTTTCTACTTCTTGTTCCATCGAAATGCCATCATTCCTTCTGAAACCCATCATGTGGGGTATCAAATGAATCGTCTTGGTAAGGAGAACCTATATTTGATGTTTTAAAAAACATTTCGACGCATCTTAAAAACAGTTCTGACTTCTTTCTTAAATGTAGTAAATAAAGTCGTAGGGGTTCACTGCATAATATACTTCAAAACAGATACTAAGTTTTTCAAAGTCGAGTCATTTTTGTTCTTATATTTTTCTTGAAGGCCTTCTACACTTTCCCTATTGTGATATTTATCCTCGGGATAAGGTTCCTGTGTTTTACAGTGTAACAGTTTAGTTAAGAGAGCAATCAATTTGTCCTCTAAAGTAATGTCATTTGGAAGAGCTTCTAACTTTTCTAGTCTAGTGATTAGATGTATCTAGGCTGATTATTGGTATCAAATATCAAGCAGTATGGAGAACCTTATGCAGAATCCAAAGACCCTGGTTTTATATGAAGTACAAAAGCCAGTAGGTATGCGGCAACTAAATTCTATTTAATACTTAGAAAAAAGCAATGAGATCCCCAAAAAAACATAAATGTGAAATAGAGGCCAAGTTCCTGCCACCACAAAGAAACACTCCCTTCCTCAAAAATATCCCCTCCTAAAACCCCCCAAAAACGCCTTATTATTCTACACTCCAAAAAAGTAGTATGGGTTGGTGTATTAATTCAACCAAAAATATTTGCCAATACAAGAGATGATACAAGAAAGAAATGGCCAAGTTCATTACTTGGAAGACCTCATAGTTACTTACTAAGAACAGTAAAGACACTTCAACTGACCTTTAAAAACAACAATAAAAATACTTATATCCAGTTACTAAAATATCACTTTCCTCAACCAGGTATATTCTTAAACTTGGCAATGTTTTTTTTGTGCCGAAATTATCTTTAGATAAAAACTAAACATTGCCAAGTTTAAGAATATACCTGGTTGAGGAAAGTGATATTTTAGTAACTGGATATAAGTATTTTTATTGTTGTTTTTAAAGGTCAGTTGAAGTGTCTTTACTGTTCTTAGTAAGTAACTATGAGGTCTTCCAAGTAATGAACTTGGCCATTTCTTTCTTGTATCATCTCTTGTATTGGCAAATATTTTTGGTTGAATTAATACACCAACCCATACTACTTTTTTGGAGTGTAGAATGGTAAGGCGTTTTTGGGGGGTTTTAGGAGGGGATATTTTTGAGGAAGGGAGTGTTTCTTTGTGGTGGCAGGAACTTGGCCTCTATTTCACATTTATGTTTTTTTGGGGATATATATATATACACACACATTTTAACTGGGGTCATTTTCGGCGTCTACTAGGCAGGATCGATAAAGATTCGAAGAAATTTTTCAAAAATTCCGTCATGAGTGCAACCTCAGTAGCTACTTTCCTTCGGAGGAAAGTGCTAAAACAAAACAAATAATCTGAATATGACACATGTAAAACATTGAAAATTGCATAATAATTTATTATTATTTATTTTTTGTACACCGCCACCTTCTCTACTTGCCCTATATCAGTGTGTAAAAATGTTATCCGTTAAAAGAAACAATAAAACAACATTAAATGATAAAAAAAAAATAACTTTTTGTGTATTAATAAATGAATGATAACTATTATGTCAAGTCTTTATATTAAGAAGAATCCACATTTGGATGTTTCGGTGGGCTCTTGCATCTTGAGCAGTCAATACCAGAAAGTGGAGAAAGGCCTAGGGGTTAAGTGCCCACGAAGAAAACATTATTAAAGTCTTTATAAAGCCTACCTAATTGTGACTAGTAACACAATAATTAATTTTGTAGTTCTGTATGCAGAACAAGGATACATAATAATAAATAAATGAGTAACCTGAATATAAATAGGCTAACCTGATTTATATTCTTAAGAAGATATTTTTTTTTAGAAATTCCCGCAAAAATAACACCCAATTCAATTTATTAACATAGAAATTGAAGTACTTAAAAAAATGATTCATCACCTAGAAAGCTCTCTAAACCATAATTTAATGAAGCAAGCCAACCTGCTTCTAAACACCTACCTTTAGACGTTCTGGTTTTGGGCATCGGCCAGATTTCACAGAAATTCTATCCGCCTGCCTAAGCCAGGAGGTGGAGGGGATTCTGGCATTGGAGTACAAGCGGCCCTCGAAAACCCCCCGAGGGGATATCTGGAGTGGACCCGCGTATTAATTGGCAATCTGTCCTCCCCCCTCCCTTCTGATAAATATGAATGGGTAAAACCCCTCCCAAAACCGCGAGTTCACATTTAAAATTAAATTGAAATGGTCTGGGAGCTTCAACTGGCCATCAGACGAAAACTGATTTCCCCCGTGGGATTATTGGGAAAAATTGTACACAGACCGAATCGATTACATATTTGCATAGAGTAATAGATTTTGGTATAAGTGAATTTCCTTTAAAATTGATTCCTTCATTAGAGTAGAGGTTGCACATCAATTAAATTAATGATGAAATCAACTACTATTTTATTTTTCTTATTTTCGTTATTTTTATAACTTTTACTAAGAAATAGTTAAAAGAAGAAAAACATTATGCATGACTAAATAAAATAACTCCAAAAGAATAGAAAAAAGACTTAAAAAGTGTACACGAAACAAAATATGTTCAGCATCCTAAATATTGGAATAATTACATGAAACAACAAACGTCTAGCTAATTTATTAAGCAACGAATAATATGTAGGAGGGAATACACCGGATGTGATTCATTTTTAACTCGGCTAGGATTTTACTCTCGTCCTCTAATGAGCGTCCTGGTGAACTATCCAAATAGGTAATCAGACATTATGTCGGAGCGTACGCTATCAGTAATGCAGCGAATTACTTATCTGGCTGTATTTCATACCTGAAAGCTCAAATGATTACCCGATAGCTCAAATGAATGTACAAATGAATTGAAGGGTTTAGTCAGTAGTGTTTGTCCATTAGAAGTGGAACCCCACGAAAACCAAAAATGTTATAAATATTAAAATTTAATGCGTATAAAATTCTCAAAAATAGAAA
This sequence comes from Gonocerus acuteangulatus, assembly GCA_946811695.1. Lineage (NCBI taxonomy): Eukaryota > Metazoa > Arthropoda > Insecta > Hemiptera > Coreidae > Gonocerus > Gonocerus acuteangulatus. Next base: position 54,299,338 of record OX328127.1, on the reverse strand, counting down.
ATTCAAGAGTAATAATCATTTATGACATCATCCGGCCCATTAGGCTGAAACATAGTTTTTCTTGAGTCTACCCTTGGGGCTAGCACGTCTGATTACCGTTTAAGTAGATGCAGGTTCGAGTATCGTTTGCAGCAGGTTAATTTTTATTTTACGATAGGCTAGCTGAAAAAATGCCATGCTTACCCACGAGTAGATAGCTCGGCGCAAAATACTCTTCTTGCCACGTTCTCATGTTTCCAATATAACATACATACAAAATAGAATAATATATTTTATATACAAGTTATTGATTTATTTTCTTTTGAGCTTCGCAATTTCAGCGATTAGCTCATAATAGAGCAAGTGTTTTCAGTCTAGTCAAAAACAAAATTTAAAAAAAACTATAACAAGAATTAAATAAACTAATTTGGGAGACTTTTGTCTTACGTAAATATACTCAAATAATTCTTGGTAGGTACGTATACACACATACATACATATATGTGTATGTGTAAGTACACACACACACAAATATATATATATATATATATATATATATATATATATATTTGTTGTTAATAATATTTTACTACTGTATATTTTTTAAACTGTAACAATTCCAAATAAATAAAATCTAAATGAGCATATTATTAAAATAGGACCCTAAGATAGGTATATTAAAACTGATAAAAGTGAAAGAAAAGGAAGTATCTTAAGGAAGTCCTTTTAAAAATTAGCTTGAGGCAGATCCAAGGGGCCCTTACAAAGGATGTAGAGGGCTGAACAGGAGCTACAAACGAGAGAGGATCTCAGATCAAAAGTGCGAGGTGTCTTGTGTTGGTCCAAGCTTAAAAACCATTTCCAGGAGATCCCTTTGAGAGAGGAGGCCTTAGGAAATGAAACAGGGCCGAGGGCACACAAAAGGGACTTTGGCAAGGCTACAGCTCGCACAGCACAGTTTATCTCCCGCCCTTTCTAGAAAAGGCGGCAGATATTTTTTACTCCGAGTCCACAAGAAATGATTTAAGTCATTGTCCCCTCTGATAAGGACGTTTTATAGGCTTTTTTTTTCGTGTCAATAAGTTTCGTTATCAGTTTCTCTTACAATACTTAGTACGATTTTCTTAATGTGGAATCTATTTCATGATAAGTCTTAATAAATGTCGACCCTCAATGCTTTTATAATAAAGTTTAAATTATTAAATCAGCGTCGGATATAAAAATATACACACATATATATATATACATATATATATATATATATATATATATAATATATATATATAATATATATATGTATATATATACATATATATATATATATATATATATATATATATATATATATATATATATAATATATATATATAATATATATATGTATATATATACATATATATATATATATATATATATATATATATATATATATATATATATATCATTCAATGTCCTTTCATGTGCAAAAACATCCAACATCAACATAATACAGGCATTCCAATCAAAAGTCCTTCGTAAAATTGTAAATGCACCTTTCTATGTATCCAACAAAACCCTTCACAATGACCTGAACATCCCATTTGTCCTTGACCTTGCTAAAACCCGATTCCAAACGTTCCACACCAAATTGTCTTGCCATCCTAATCCTGAAGGTCTATCCTATGGCAAACAATTTACCCACCTGATCTAAAATATTTACTGAGACATCTCTGGAAGTACCAAACAGTGGTTGTCTTCTTTCATTTTTTGTATGTTTTTTACTTTTACCGTTTTTGTCAACTTGTACATAATATCTGCATCAACAAATTTGATCATTGTTGTGTTAATAATTTGTACAGATTTCAAATAAATAAATGAAAAAAAAAAAAATTCAATATCCTTTCATTCCAAATTGCCATCACTCTCACAAATATTAATTGACTGGTTACATTGCTGGCTGCATACGGACAATAAATTAAAAACGCAGTAAAATCTTGGAATAACGAAAAATACATATAAATATCTGTTAACATGATACCCGCCAGAGATGTTTTTTCGTCACGAAACTTGGTATTTTTCTAAGTAAAACATTGAACTTGTTTCATAGTCAGCAAAATCGGTCCAACTGGAGGGGAGGGGGGTTTACTCCGGAACCAAATCACTAAGTTGCCAATACAGGCTGTAATAGTTATCCCCAAAAAAACATAATTGTGAAATAGAGGCCAAGTTCCTGCCCCCACAAAGAAACACTCCCTTCCTCAAAAATATCCCCTCCTAAACCCCCCCCCCCCCCAAAACGCCAACCATTCTACACTCCAAAAAAGTAGTATGAGTTGGTGCATTAAATGTACCATATTTTCAACCAAAAATATTTGCCAATACAAGAGATGATACAAGAAAGAAATGTCCAAGTTCATTACTTGGAAGACCTCATAGTTACTTACTAAGAACAGTAAAGACACTTCAACTGACCTTTAAAAACAACAATAAAAATACTTATATCCAGTTACTATAATATCACTTTCCTCAACCAGGTATATTCTTAAACTTGGCAATGTTTTTTTTTGTGCCGAAATTATCTTTAGAGAAAAACTAAACATTGCCAAGTTTAAGAATATACCTGGTTGAGGAAAGTGATATTATAGTAACTGGATATAAGTATTTTTATTGTTGTTTTTAAAGGTCAGTTGAAGTGTCTTTACTGTTCTTAGTAAGTAACTATGAGGTCTTCCAAGTAATGAACTTGGACATTTCTTTCTTGTATCATCTCTTGTATTGGCAAATATTTTTGGTTGAAAATATGGTACATTTAATGCACCAACTCATACTACTTTTTTGGAGTGTAGAATGGTTGGCGTTTTGGGGGGGGGGGTTTAGGAGGGGATATTTTTGAGGAAGGGAGTGTTTCTTTGTGGGGGCAGGAACTTGGCCTCTATTTCACAATTATGTTTTTTTGGGGATCTCATTACTTTTTTCTAAGTATTAAATAGAATTTAGTTGCCGCATACCTACTGGCTTTTGTACTTCATATAAAACCAGGGTCTTTGGATTCTGCATAAGGTTCTCCTTACTGCTTGATATTTGATTCCAATAATCAACCTTCATACATCTAATCACTAGACTAGAAAAGTTAGAAGCTCTTCCAGATGACATTACTCTAGAGGACAAATTGATTGCTCTCTTAACTAAACTGTTACACTGTAAAACACAGGAACCTTATCCCGAGTATAAAGATCACAATAGGGAAAGTGCAGAAGGCCTTCAAGAAAAATATAAGAACAAAGACGATACATTTTGGGTTTGTGATCCTAAACTTTGTAATTTAGATGGCTCGATTTGAAAAACTTATTATCTGCTTTGAAGTACGTATATTATGCAGTGAACCCCTACGACTTTATTTACTACATTTAAGAAAGAAGTCACAACTGTTTTTGTTAAGATGCGTCGAAATGTTTTTTGAAACATCAAATATAGGTTCTCCTTAACAAGACGATTCATTTGATACCCCACATGATGGGTTTCAGAAGGATTGATGGCTTTCCGATGGAACAAAAAGTAGAAAACGTCATAGGTAATATGTCACTCCCGTATCAAGACCTACGTGCGTGCCAAGTTTGGTCAAAATAGGCCAAACGGTGTGAATTTGTATAAGGAATAAACATACAGACAGACAGCTGAAAGACCTTTTTTACCTAGCCTAGTGCATTCCCCGGACCAAGGCTTACCTGTGTGCCAAGTTTGGTCAAAATCGGTCAAATGTTGTGAATTTGTGTAAGGAACAAACATGCAGACTGACAGATGATAGACGATTTTGACTAGCCTATGACACTACCCGGATAAAGACCGACATATGTGTCAAATTTTGTTAAAATCGGTCAAACGGTGTGTATTTGTATAAGAAACAAACAGACAGACAGACAGCTGATAAGACAATTTAACCTAGCCTATGATTCTCCCCGTATCAAGACCCATCTGTGTCCCAAGTTTGGTCAAAATCGGTCAAACGGTACGGATTTGTAAGAGGAACAAACATACAGACAGACAGCTGGTATAAGATTTTTACCGAGCCTATATGCGTCTAATTGTTTCTTAAAACATCAGATATAGGTTCTTCATACCGAGACAATTCATTTGATACCCCACATCATGGGTTTCGGACGGAATGACGGGTTTCCGAAGGAAGTACAAAACTGGCACGCCCCCGCCCCCGGAAGCGGAGTCAAACAACTTCTCGCGATTTTTCGATTTTTTCCTTTAATAACGTCTTCATATCTATCTTCATGCAAAAATTCAAGTCTCTAGCATCATGGGAAGTGCCTAATAATTTTGATGAGTCAGTGAGTGAGTGAGTGAGTGAGTGAGTGAGTCCTATAAATCCCGATTTTCGATCGCTTATATCTCAGAAACTATTCGATGTAGAATTATGAAAATTTCTAGTTTTACTCACATCTAGTAGTATAATACCTGTGTAAAATTTCATAACTTTATCTTTACCTGGTTGAAAGTTATGAGAGACTAAAAATCGGCTCTAAGACCGCCTGTAATATACACACAGTACGCTTAGGCCGGAACTTGGCCTGGCGCACTACCGTGCGCCTAGATATCGGAACGGAACATGGTATGCGTCGTGGGGATCTGAAAGTAAAGTGTCTTGTAAATAGAGGCTGAATCGGTCCATCTAAAAGGAGGGGTTTTCTTCGGACCCAAATTACTAATTTGCTCTTAACACTGTGTTGTTTTAGAACGTTATATGTTGTGAGGTACCTAAAGAGAAAGGTGCTTTGAAAAAATAATCTTAATCGGGTTATTAGAAGTTGGGGTTTACTCAGTATTCAATTCAAATTGAATCAAGCCGTCAGACCGACTCGAGTTAGTCTTCATTTCAAGAATTGAAGGCTATAAGAAATTCCAACTTTTCTACACGCTTTAAAGAAAATATGTAAAATGAGAGTATTTTGCTCAAAAATATGACAGCGATACAAGGGAGCCACCATTTTTAATCACAATATCAATCAGGATTTTTTACCACCATTTTATTTAAAATATAACATCTAAACGTGAATAAACAAGATAATTTTATTAAAAAAAACGAGATAAAAAAAAAGAGGTGGAAGTAAATTACTTGTTAATGTAAAATTGAGGTTGCATAATTCCACAAGGAGGGGAGCCCAATTACTTCTGAATTCCAAGTAATCTATATTATGAGAAAAGCTCTCAAGCGAGACCAAACTCACCCTCATTTTATAAATGGACCAATTCTTCCCACCATTCCTTAAATAACCGAAAACCAAGGGGGAAAATACACCAAAATTAAATGGTAAAATTTTTCATCGGTTAGAAAATTAGTCTGTCAAAAGTGTGCTTCTAAATAATCTTCACACTTGAAAAATTAGAATAAGGAAAGCGTCATTTTAGAATGTTTTATGGTTTCTGTTAGTGGCAAGAAAGACGCTGTCGAGATTTAGAAAGAATCGACTTCTAAGAAAGCCACTGTAATCTCCGTTCCCTCAACCTTAAAAACAACACTTTAATCAAACATTTATTTTAATAGTAAAGCTAATATATTCTAATTCAATATTTTATTCTCATCCACATTTTATAATATTTGTTATTTCATTCCTATTCTTATTAAATTTAATGCTAAAAGCTCGACTATTTCCAAAAGAAAAGCATTTATAAAGATTTAAATAGCGGAAGGCCAGTAGCTAAAACAGAACCAGCATAGCTTAAAGCTATAGGTGAGCTTCTGTGCCGTATGTTTATCGTGGCCGTACACCATTTAATACAAAGGTTTCTAATCAGATGATCTTGACATGTACTAAAAATCAATTTGTGTACCACTTTTAGCCCATTCTGAAGGTATGTAGCAGATGGAGAATTCATGATATAACTCATGAAAAAACGTTTGAAAAATGCCTTCACATTTATTCAATACTTGCTACTAAACGCGAAATTCGACGCGAAGAAAGACGAGTAGCGAAAATAAGTGACCTTCATTTTTTTTAAACATGTTCCTCATTGGGGGGGGGGGGCATCCTGTCCACCCAAGTTCGTTGCAACGAAGTACTTATAATGGCCGGTATGGCCGAATCATTAATTTGAATCCGGAGCAAACCCCTCTCCAGATGGACCAATTTTTTTCTGGTTAAATAACTCGGTCAACTCGGTCGTTTGCTGTAGGAATGATATATATCAGAAAATTAAAACAATTCCAACTACAATTGTTGACAGACACAAACACCCTCTAATTTTAACGGCGATCATTTTAGGAATCTAATCCTTAGGATTAATGAAGATTTGAAGACAATTTTCAAAACTTCTTTCATGAGTGCAGCCTTAATAACTTTATTCCTTCGGAAATGCTAAGAGTAGGTCTTTATAAGTATTCTTTTTGATAGAATGAGTCAGCCGGCTAAAAAAATTAGAATAAAATGTTATTATATAAGGTAACCATCGTGCTGCAGAATGTTGACCTTTTGATTGACCCTATACCATGAAATATAAGAAATATCAAAATGTTTCGTGCAAGTCCTTAGATTTTCATTTCCCGGCGAAAAAAATACAAAAATTCTTCCTGATTTATTAGTTTATTTTATTTATATTTATGTGTGTATATATATATATATATATATATATATATATATATATATATACACACACACACGTTTAAAAAAAAATCTCCAATTTTTCCTCTTTTTATGTTTGTACATTTTCCCTCTTGTTATAACTAAGAAGCGTGTCCTTTAAGACAAAGTTAGGTGACACTCATTAAAGTTGGAGAGTAAGACTCCATTACGCGACAGGAGCATGACTCGTTGGAGGATATGACAGTGACAAGCTTACCTTTACTTCAACCTAGCCTTATATTACCCTTCTTGCTGAGAGTGATAATAAACCTGGGAAAAACTTTAACATTTTCTGGGAAAGTAAATTCTCCAAGCAGAATATAGTGTATTTATTTACACCTGGAATATAATTTACTTTATAAAAAATATCTATCTCAAGAAAGAAGAAAGACCTTACAAAGATGTTCTCTGCCTCCGAAATTAGACTTGGAAATGCTATGTAAAGAGATTTTTGTCTGGTCTCCAGACTCCTAAAAAGGTCCTATTTAGTTCAAATTAGGATCACAAATACTTGGCCATTTTTTAAAAAAATCTATCGATAACCAGGAAAATCCGCCTAGAGGAACACCATTTCTTTTTGGGTGAAATTAAAGCGAAATAAATCGGACTATTTATGGTTTTGCTTTAATATGCTTCAGGTAAACTTTCTACAGGTATAATGAAATGGGAAATCGAATAAAAACACTTTCAAGCTAGTAACTTCATCCATTTTCGAGGCAAGCGGAAAATCTAAACTAAGGTATATTCATTTGTGTACCATTACGAGTTAAAAAAGTACTTTAAAATTATCAAACAAGAGGATTTTTAGACTCTTCCTATAATTTCTTAAATAAATTTTTTTACGCTTATTTCGTTTGGACCATTGTAAATCTTAAATTTTTTTGATTTACTTCCATTGAATATCTTAATAACTATTTCTACATGTTAGTAGCTAATAAGACGTTTGTTGCCAAATTATTAAGTGTTTCTGTACAGTATTCAAATAAACTTACCATGCTCCGTATATTAAAATTTGTGCCTTGAGAGTTGCTGGTGGCCATCAGCTGGACTCACTCTTCTTTGCAATCTCTGTGAGTGAACACCAATTTTCTTATGTGATATGTGATTGGGAGATAAGTGAATCTATCCTAACTTGTGAATTGCGATCAGTTTCTATACTGAGCTTTTAAAATCATAGCAGAAATAATAATTATACCGAAGCGAGCTAAGATGCCGCAGTTGCTGCAAATATGTCAATTTGTTTCTTTTGATGATTTACAATTTTAGAATTTTATCCCCAGGAGAACTTCCAAAAACGTAGCCTTCCGTTATGTAATCAAAAATACATTTTCTAAGTCAGTACTGACCTTAATTTGCTGGTTTCTAGTACTGTAGCAAGTAAATACATTTGTGATATGTTAATGAGCTAGGGTAGTGGAAGACTAGGAGGTGTTTGCTAAGTCGGAGCGATTGCTACACGCCTAATCCATTCCATCCACAAACAGCTTAATGGACTCACTAGGATTTACTCAGGACCCCACTCGGCTGGGTAATTGCTACTCCTCGTTTCCATTTACTCATTTACTATTGTCCCTTTTCGCTCCTCTTAATATTATACAAGATCAACGGGCTGTTTGTCGAGGATACTCGAGAGCAGTGAGTATGTGTACAAAACATATAGAACTATGAATTCGAAAAGGATAAGAATATTTCTTTTCTTCCAATGGAGTAGACAAGGAGAAAGTACGTCCGTTAGAATGAAACTAATTGCGCATTCTCTAAGATTTGACGGGTTTCGATGAAATTTGGGGGGAAAAAACAGTTCGTTTCGAACGTATATACGAGTTCACTAATTGGCTTAATCCGACCACTAAAAGTTTTTTCTCATCTAAAGCTCATAAAAAAACAAAACAATATATTTAATAATTAAGCATATATATTCTTCCGAGTTCAGATTTTGAAGGTGATTTGCCAAACAGGATGAAACAAAACCTTTTTTAAGGCGATATAATTAACACTCTTCGAGAAAACTTTTACAAATGCTTTAGCTTTGTTTGCTGAAAAAAACGACGTAGTTCAGAATGCTTTAACATTTTCGAAATACGTGCGAATTTTGATATATCGATATTGATTGCGGAAAATTCTTCAGTTATTGATTACCTCAATGGTGAGAATTGGGGTAAATTTAATGGTTTTCTTAGGCTACGTTCATGGTGAGGATTCATTCTGCGATGCTACGATAGCTACTCCGATGAGCGCTGCCCCGATGTATTCTACATCGATGGAGGGTGTTCATGCTGACTCACCATCGATGTTCTCCCCACTCCTTTTTAAAGGCTATCTAGTTTCTTCAGTTGTGCACGAGTAGTTAATATGCCAGGATGTTATGAGCGACAACGACAGTGACAGTGATGTTTCGGCTTTAAGAAAGTGGTGGGAGTTTAGTTCTCTGTCAAATCGTAAATACAGTGTTCACCCAGTAAACATGGATTCTTTTAGGAATCATTTTTATCTTAATTATGACGTTTAAATGTAACATTATTTATTGACAGAACTTATGAAGATGGAAGAATAGTCCGAAACATCGAAATTATGTAATAAAAGTATATGTAGACATTTGAAGATTTATTCCTCACCTTGGATTGTAATAACTGGTTCAATCTCTGGAAAAAACTATTGTTGTTTCTTGAGATATACGTTGTATAATATTGCTGGGGCAATAGATAATTTCATACTGTAATAATGTGTCTAACTACAAACAGTAATTGTTGAAAAAGTATTATAAGTTAAAAATATAACCTTCCACCCCAAGTTGTATGGATATTCTTGCCCACTCTTTCGCCACATACCTATTGTGATGGTTTTTGTCTCTTTTATCCCAGACGGCATTTGATGAACATATTAATTCAATTAATTTTTCTTTCAACTCGACAACGGAATAACCACAAAAGAATAATCACACAAGATGAGGAAGTAATGAGAGAGGGTAGGTGACCAGCGCACTAGAGTCCTTTTGAAGGAAACAATCACAGTCAAGCCCACATCGCGGCTTCCCTCTTCACTGCGAGGAGAGAACAAAATATTTGTTCTTCCCCGAACACTGCGCGGGTGCGAGAATAGCATCGGAAATAAGGAACGTCACTATGAACACTCCCACCTTAATACATGTGTTTGTTTTACATCGGTGCAGCGCTCATCGGAGTAGCTATCGAAGCATCGCAGAATGAATCCTCACCATGAACGTAGCCTTAGAGAAGCCTACCGTTACAGGCAACTACTTATTTCTTACATTGAGTTTCATTTTTACGCGGACTCCCACAGAGGGTCAAATTGTATTATTATTTTATTTTATTCATTTATTTTGTAATATTATTTTTATTTTATTACACTGCCTCTACACAGCTGGGTTTGGCAGTGCGGTCAGTTCAAAGTCAAATGTCTAAATAATCATAATATAATATTATTATTATATAAAATCATTGGTAATATTGATTGCGTTCAGTGTAAACGAAGTATTAAAGTAAGTTATTAAACATTGACAGATATAAGCTATTTATGGCTTTGTCGTCTAATTTATTAAATATCTCCAACAGCTATTGAGAAATCGTGGTAAGACAAACGTGAGACAATTTGCAACTTAATAAATTCACTCCAAGCCTAAGTTTAAGCGTTCATTTCAATTGTGCCGACCCAGAAGGAGAAAAGTTCCGCTTTAGTGCCATCTTAGCTTCAAAAATTTCGTTTTTCTTGGAAATGTCAACCCCTCAGACATTTAAATTTGATGGATAGTAAAACGAGTTTATAAATTTAAGGTTAGCGCCAGAATAGAAACAAGTTTGAATGACAATAAATATTTTCCATCCTTAACTTCCAAATCAATTATAAACATTGTACTGAGAACTTTTAAGATAACGGATTTCCGGCGAGTTTGAATTCAATTATTCTAGGAAGCTAAATCATGTATAATCCATTCCTCGGTTTCGAAATAAATTTATTATTTTAATTAATGACAATTTCCACTCTCGAATCTTTAATTCTGATTGAATATAATTTTCGATAAATTTCGAAGTACTTATGGGAGTCCAATTGGAGTTTTATAAAAACCAACTTTAGCCATTTTTTCTACTTAAAGACCAACATAAATTAATTGTCAATATAAAATATTCAAAGAATATAATAGAGGGTAAGTTCAGCTTGAAACTCTTATGAGCTGAAGGGAAAAAGAGAGCTATCCGAGTTATAAGTTTCCCACACAAACTTATCCCGAACGACTAAGTTTTTCCTCTGGAAACATTCTTCACACGACCACTTTAATTTAGTCAGGGCGTATATTAAGAGACTTTGAGAGATTGTTTTTTTCCAGAAAATGCCCTTTTATTTTCAGAGATACTCGGCCTATCCTAGTAAAACTAAACTTCTTATCAGTAAACTAACTTCTTATCATTCAAATCCCTTTGTGTATTTTGTTTTTTTACCTTTCTTCTTTTCTTTTAGAATTCCTTTTATCATGAAAGTATCTATTCGATCCGTTATATGTATATAATCGCATTTCATTCCTCTTTAATTGAAATGTTGATTAGTGATCGCTTATTTTTACAATTTACTCGCAATAATTCAATAACAGGCACACATTTCTAATGTTTATTTACTAGTTTAAATATACATAACAGTCCAGGCAACGAATGCTTGAAAACAGCTGTGGGTGGAAATTTTTGGAACACAATTTTTGACTTCTTAACTTTGTTTAGGAGGGGAACATATCAAAAGTCCTCACCCGTAGCCTTTGTGCCGGCGGGAGGGGGGGGGGATTAGAAGGTCCCATTTTTCAGGTTTTCATTTATATCTCGGAAACCCTGTGTCCTAGCGACATAACTATTGTATAACAAATAAAACCTGATTAAATTTCCAACAAGTTCTATTCAGTAAAGTTTTTCGAGATATCTTTAGTTTTCGAAATATCCGCTCTTGAATGTCTGTCATGTTGGGGAAAACACACTTTTTTCTATTCTCGACCGGATATCTCTAGAACAATGAACCCAAAAAATAAATTTCGGCTATCATAGCGCGTTTTCGTTCTCATCACCCGTGTAATTTAGAAACTTGAAATAGAAACAGTTACTACTATGTTTAGATATTTTGTGCAAATTCACAATCCCCTGCAAAAACATCTCGATAAAAAGCGAGATTTTCGCAAGAGAATACACAGTAAACTGACAACAGAAGAGCAGAAAATACTCGCTTCCACCATTTTAATAAAACAAATAATACAAATATGTCTCTCTCTCATTTCCATATCTTGTTCTAAAAAAAAATTAAAAATCAGTCCCGTAACTGGCCACGAGCCTGAGGGGCAGATACTATAGAGGTATCTGATTCATGACCATACGGCACACTAGGGAGATAGTGTGGATCAGTACTATGCTCCGGCCGCCTGGTTTTCCCCTTGGCTGCTTCGACTGCTGGAGTCATTAGCACCCAAGGTACCCATTATTAAGTTTATTAAAGGCTGGGCTGGCGTAGGGACGGTCAGGGAGGCCGAATTCAACCCATGAACGAAGACACAAGAAGAAAAAAACATAAGTGCTTGCTCGGGATTTGAACTCAGGCCTCCAGCTAATTAGTCCAGTGCTCTACCACTGAGCTAACCTCGCCCCCATATCGTGTTCTAAGGAAAAAACTGGGACAAAAACCGCCCAACAAAACGAAAAGCCCACAGCCACGTTCAATGTACAGGTGTCCGTCGATCAACATCCGCGTGGCCAGTCAAATTGGTGAAAACCTACGTGCCATTGGCATTATAAAAGGGTGGCAACCTGTAGATAGAATATGGCGTTAATGGGTGATAAGCCACCCAAAAAAAAAAAAACAAATTGGACCAATAATAATCAAAATCAGTCATTTTTTGAGCCTGCTAGAGAAAGAACAAACAAATATATATGTATCTATAAAACTACCGTTACTTCGTGATCTATGGATTCTGAAACATAACATTTTCCACTTACATTTAGATTCCTTGGGGTCGACATCATAAGGAGGTTACCTCTCTGTGTAGGGACGAAGGAAACGCGCTAAATTCTTTAGTCTAAATTAAAGGAGTAAATTTTTTAGTAAAAAAAATGGAGTTTTCGAACCACCATTTATAACATAGAACGGTATACACCGTTCAGTGACTAATTTTCAAAAATAGTATATATATATATAAATCACGTGTCTGTCTGTTTTTCTGTTTGTCTGTTTGTTTGTTCCTTATACAAATCCACACCGTTTGACCGATTTTGACCAAATTTGGAATAATGGTAGGTCTTGATAAGAGAAATCTCCTAGGCTAGGTCAAAAAAAATCCACCAGCTGTCTGTCTGTATGTTTGTCCCTTATACAAATCCACATCGTTCGTCCGATTTTGACTAAACTCGGTAAACATGTAGATCTTAATCTGGGGAGTGTCGTAGGCTAAGTCAAAAACGTCTACCAGCTGTTTGTCTGTATGTTTATACCTTATAAAATCCACACCGTTCGTCCGATGTCGACTAAACTCGGTACACATGTAGATCTTAATCTAGGGAGTGTCGTAGGCTAAGTCAAAAACGCCTTATAGCTGTCTGTCTGTATGTTTGTCCCTTATACAAATCCACACCGTTCGTCCGATATTGACTAAACTCGGTACACAGGTAGATCCTAATCTGGAGAGTGCCGTAGGCTAGGTCAAAAACATCTACCAGCTGCCTGTCTGTATGTTTGTTCCCTATAAAAATCCACACCGTTCGACCGATTTAGACCTAACTTGGAACACAGGTAGATCTTGATACGGCGATTGCCTTAGGCTAGGTCAAAACGGCTACCATCTGTCTGTCTGTGTGTTTGTTCTTTAAACAAACCCACACCGTTTCACAGATTTTGATCAACTGGGCACACAGGCTGGTCTTGATCAGGGGATTGCCATAGGCCAGGTCAAAAACGTCTATCAGCTGCTGTCTGTATGTTTTGTTTTTTTTTAAATCCACACCGTTAGACCGATTTTTACCAAACATGGCATACATGTATGTCTTGATACGGGGGGTGTTATAGGTTAGGTCAAAGTCGTCTAGGAATCACAGTTGGGAGGCCACGGGTTCATAACAGTTACAGATTCGTGTTATTAGATTTTAATAATACTTATTTGACTTATAATTTATTTAGGCTTTTCTATATGCAGAAAGTAGGTGTAGCATGGCACGCCGGGTAACAGCTAGTTTAAAAATAAATTCCAGCCTAGGATACGAAATCGGTTCCTCTGCTCTACGTGTTGATGTTTTAAAAATATAAGTTATTGGGGCCTGATCACAGGACGAATTTATCAGATATAGATCATGATAGCCTATTTAGTTAAGGCAATTCGGTAAGGCACGGCTGGCAGAAAAGTAGGGTTTGAAACCCTCCATGGGCTCCATTTTTTTTCTAAAGTTAAAATCATGCAGTGCTGTGTAAATCACAGTGGCTTGATAAATTGGTATCGTAATATTGAGCTGCCAAGAAGTCCGTCCCGTGATTAAACTGAAGATATGCAGTGTGTGTCACGCAACGTGTCGCATAATGTGCCCATGTTGTTTATTACCTGACACGCGTCGTGTAGGATAGGACAAGTGCGTCGTATAATGTAAAACAACTTATCTTAGGCGATTGTATAGACCTAGCAACTAGGGGTTCTGCCTTACCTGCCCAAGCTAATAACATATGAACAATGTATTTACGTCGGTATATACAAGAAACTAAGACGGTGGATAGTATAATAATTGGTATACGTTGAGTTGTATTACTTAACAATTCGTCGATTATAGGAAGATCTATTACATTTGTCAGAGAAAGATGTAAAATCTAGGTTAAAAATCGTATAATTTGTTCAAAGATGGCTTAAGGCGTGATGATTACAATTACCGGGTGTTTCTTACCGGAAGGTACTCCAAACAATGAAACAAAACCGAAATGCTTCAAACGTTATGAGCGATTTTCTCCGATATAGATCTACCTATCAAAGCTTTCATATTTAACTCCTTTTAGCGCGCCTCCTCCCTCCCTCCATAGGGAGGAAACTCGCTTATGAGGTTGACCTCATGATGCAATTCGGAAGTGCCGACTAGAAACTTCTACGTTTCAGAAGCCAGAAATCACGAAAATAACGGAGATTATTAGTCTCTCCGAAAAATAGTGGCTAACCCCTTAGATTCTCATGAGGGAGATGGGGGTTCGAGTCGCACCAGCAGCAGAGATTTTACCCACTTCAGGGCCCGTCGAGAAAATTCCCTGCTGCACCTTCGATGTTGGCGAAAATGGCCTACAAGTCGGTGCGATGTAAAAAAAAGTCCGTCTCGCAGGAACTGCATCATCTTAGCGCGGTTCCGTTCATATCCCTAGTCTAATTTGGAAAGATTAAAATAGAAGCAGTTATTATTTTGGTTCCACCCGTCTTTTTTTTTAAATTAATTATTATAATAGCGTGTCAACCCTTAAGGTCACTAACGCCATTCCTGTGTGTAGTAAAGTCTTGAAAGGTCATGATTTACAATCTTACCTGGAAGGGTCGGCTATCACTAGAAACTGTCCCGCTAGTGAGAAGGTCTTGGAATCCTGGAAATCTATATTTCTAACAATAAATTGTTTTTGTTATTTTACTTAACCAGTTTTATTGTCAAATACATTATCCAACTATAAGCAATTAAAAAATAACAAGGAATAAAACAGACAAAAAGAACCATTCGAATAAACGAAATCAATTAATTTAAAGTTTTAAGAACTTATTTCTCCGATTGACATCGCCTAATCAAAACTTTCTTCAGAACCTTTTTTGTAGAGCATTTAGTAAGCTTTCGAATGGTAATCTTCCACTTCACAAGATTGTCAACGGTTTTCGAGATACTAACGAAAGTATACAAAGTTACCAAACCTTTTTTTGTCTGTTAATAAAATATTGTATTCTAACCCTTCCTTTACTCTAAACGTAACAAAAATTTCAACATATTAGTTTTAATGAAAGTAGAACATGCAGAAAATGTTTCAACTGAATCCCATGATTCTAAGTACCCAAACCAAAAAGGGTATTCGAAAACTATTTTTCCAATTTTCTCGAAAACGGTTAAAGATATTTAAATATATATATTTCGCCTTGAAAATGGTTTCATTCGTCTTCCTAGCCCAAGAAGCCTATAAAACGAGCACTTACAAGCATATGAAGTCAAAAACGTAAGCGTTACGATTTTTTTTTGCGCGAATTTCACCCCAAACGCCATCTTCCAGTGGGCGGATTCTGCTGGTTAACGAACTTGACCTTTCTAATTTGACGACGGATTTTTGTACCAAATTTCATCACAATCGGACCATTAGGGAAGCCAGAAATGAGCGAACAGACCAATATATATATGTATATATATATATATATATATATATAAATATATACATATATATATATATATATATATATATATATATATATATATATATACGTATATATATATATATATATATACATATATATATATATATATATATATATATACAAATTTGAACCACCGTTATTTTCGGTTTCTAGGGGTTCTGAAACGCGAAATTTTCTAGTCGGCACTTCCGGATTGTTTCATTGTATCAACCTTATAAGCGGGGTTCCTCCCTATGGGGGAGGGAGGAACCGCACTAAAAAGTCCGTCTCGCAGGAGCTGCATCATGTTAGCGCGGTTCCGTTCATATCCCTAGTCTAATTTGGAAAGATTAAAATAGAAACAGTTATTATTTTGGTTCCACCAGTCTTTTTTTTTAAATTAATTATTATAACGCGCGAATTTCGCCCCAAACGCCATCTTCCAGTAGGGGGATTTTGCTGGTTAACGAACTTGACCTTTCAAATTAGACGAAAGATTTTTGTACCAAATTTGATCAAAATCGGATCATTCGTCTGGGAGCTACAGAGCGAACAGACAAATATATATATATATATATATATATATATATATATATATACACAAATTTTAACCACTATCATTTTCGGTCTCTATGGGTTCTGAAACGCAAAATTTTCTAGTCGGCACTTCCGGATTGCGTCATGAGATCAACCTTATAAGCGGGGTTCCTCCCTATGGGGGAGGGAGGAACCGCGATAAAAAAATAACGGCTCAAATTTATATATATTTATATAAATATAAATAAAAATATATATATATATATATATATATAAATATAAATAAAAATATATATATATATATATATATATAAACGTAAATTTGTCCGTTCGTTCTCTCACAGACAATGTCTGACCGATAAACATAAGCCATATAATATAAGTCTAATTTGGAAAGATTAAAATAGAAGCAGTTATTATTTTGGTTCCACCAGTCTTTTTTTTTAATTAATAATTATAACGCGCGAATTTCGCCCCAAACGCCATCTTCCAGTGGGCGGATTCTGCTGGTTAACGAACTTGACCTTTCTAATTTGACGACGGATTTTTGTACCAAATTTCATCACAATCGGACCATTAGGGAAGCCAGAAATGAGCGAACAGACAAATATATATATATATATATATATATATATATATATATATATATATATATATATATATACAGACATTTATATTATGATCAACAGACATGAACAATTTAAGGATTTTCGTATATGTTCTTGAATATCTCGAACACGGTTGAGAAATCGGTTCTGATGTAATGCTCAATAAACCGATTTCATTCAGAGAAATCGGTGCTTAAATCTTCGAAGCTATTGGTTTCCGTCCTTTCTTCTTTGTGTTCGTCTTCCTCAATTTTGTTTTTAATTATATCTAACAGTAATCTTATATTCCATTAAAAAACGTTGACTCTAATACATTTTTCTTTTTTATTATAGACCCTCCTCTAAGAATGAGGGAGAAGACCGAATGAGGAAACTGTCAGTTTCCTGTGCTTTGTGATATATCCCTTCCCTTCCAGATGTTCTTCGCGTAGGTGTAGACATTTATGAAGAAATATAAAACAATAGTTTATTTGTATTTTAAGATTTCCAAAGCCACTGAAAATAAGTTCGGAAAGCGCTAAGATGAAGTAGCTCCTATAAGTCGGACTTTCATTAAATGTTTAGTAGGAACATTTATTAGCTACACAATGCGGACTCTTTGCCCATCTCGTACTTTTAACTCATCAAAACTAAAATAATTAAAAAGAGCTCACAAATATTTTTTCATTTCTAAGTCACCTCCAAATGCAAGCAAAACATATCTGAAACGCCCATATCTTAAGATATAAATCTTCTTTTACCTGGCAGCCAGTCACCAGATGCGGGCCACTAAGGTAGAACTGGCACGGGGGACTCGACTCGGCCTTGGCTGGGTCCGCCTCCCGCTGGCCGTCGGGCTCTGTCTCTGCTTTCGATGCTACCAACGGACCGGCCAAGAGGCATAAATGACCCAATAGTGGTTGAATGGCCTTTAAACACCAAGGAAAAAAAAATCTTCAGAGTCGATTTTAACAATTACATTTGGTTTGCGTTTCAGAAACCTGCTGGAGGGACCTTGTTCAGCCTGAGATCTAGAAGGCAGGAAGAGTGTTACTTCGCTGTGGAGGTTGCTGGTCCTGATGCTGTCAAGTTGGTGCATTCGGGACCCAATGGCACCCAGTCAGTACTCGTTCCTGCACAGCTCGCAGATGGAAAGTGGCACAGACTTGCACTAGGGTAAATACCTTAATACTAGAACTTTTATTATAAAATGTAATTTTTATATATATATATATATATATATATATATATATATATATATATATATATATATAAAATATTCTTTTATTTCTAATAAGATGACAAAAATACATCATATTACTTTTATTTATCCGTTGTTTTGTGCAAAAATTACCAATTCCATTATTAAATTGATAGATAATATCAGTTTTGAATACACCACGCAAAAAAGGAAATTACAGTTTACTAGTTTTGTGAGATCGGAAGTCTGTAGAATTTCTTTTGAGAGAATAATTGATTCTCGGGAATTTTTCGTTAGCTTGATTTTTTTTTATTAATATCAGCTTTACGAACAGTTACAGCGGTTTGAAAACACTTGTGAACATTGCGAGTGCATTTTCCTTAAAACAAATTTAATTCTGATTTAACAAAAGTAATGTAACGTTGGAAAATAAGGTATAAAAGCAGAGAAAATTGTACTTTTAGATCGGTATATGTCTCAAACAAAAACAGAACTAAAACTGAGGCATACAAGTTTTATAAAACGTTTAAAAGTCGGTAAATTAAGACGCCTTGAGATTCTTTTTAAGGTTATTAATAAAGTAAATATCTCAACGAATTTTCACCCAAATTGAAATCATAAAACGGTGTTGGAAAGATCTCAAAAAGTCGTTATTACATTGCACATCTCAAGATTTACTGAACAGAATTGAATATGGTTGAACAACATTGATTTTAATTGTTGAAAATTTGAAGAGATATTTAACTCATTTATTAGCCAATAAAGTGTAAATAAATTTAACAAAGATTCGGACGACGTCTAAATTAACGGATTTTCAATTAAAATGTTATTGAAATCAAGAGTGCCTTAATTGTTTAAATATATATATATTTCAAATGTTTAAAGCAACTAGTTTGGATTTTATAAAAATTTGAAAAATGTTAATTTTTTCGTTAACACCTCAAATGTAATATTATTATGCAAAAACTATCAAACTGATTAAAACGAAATT
This sequence comes from Gonocerus acuteangulatus, assembly GCA_946811695.1. NCBI lineage: Eukaryota > Metazoa > Arthropoda > Insecta > Hemiptera > Coreidae > Gonocerus > Gonocerus acuteangulatus. Next base: position 54,280,074 of record OX328127.1, on the reverse strand, counting down.
CAGTGGGTTGTTTTATAATGTAATTACAAAATTCCCCCCACAATATAAGAACCTAAATGCATTTTACGAGACGAAGTTATTTTATCCAGGCTTCGGATAATACACACCCTACTTACCCATTCGTACTTACTAGACAGAAAAGAAATACCCACTTGTCGAATATGCAACAGAACTCAAACCTTCAAACATATACTAACTGACTGTAGACATAGTAGCAAACTAACCATTCCTTACGACTTGCATGACTTACTGACGGAATGTAGTCCATAAATACAAACACTACTAATACATTTAAAGCATGAAAACATCTATTCAAAAATATAACTAAGTACGTTTTAGGCAAATATTTTTATTTCCTTTTTGTTTTTATTCTATATAATGATTTTGATTGATAATTTCTGTTAGTTTACATATTTTTAGGACAACAATCGTTTTTTGTATTTTTATTTTTTTTTTTTTTTAGGACAACTGACCATTCGTAAATCTGACCAAAACTAACTGTCTTCTGTCGTTTTAATGAGCTCGTCGGCTCCATTGCGATACTCACAATAAATAAATAAAATAAAATGCATTTTAAGTCGCCCAAAATATTATATAAAAAATGTGTATTTTGTGCCCTTTCCTTCGTACGTCCAAAATTTCCCCAGGTATTTATATGATCTATTTTACATTATTATGAACCAAGGATGAAAAAATGGTCGAAAATTCCCACAAGTGTTTTATTGGCAAAACGTTTTCAGGGACTAAGCCCCATTTTCAATGCCCTGTGACACAATACAGTAATTAAAACAGGTTCAATTTAAAACAGATTAAAATAACAAAACAATAATAACAAAAAACAATCGTAAAACCTGAGACTACATATTAAAATAACATAAAACCCCATTTTGTCCAATTATTTAAAAGTCAATTCAATAAAAAGTTAAAACACACATTCAAACAATAAATAATAAATACTTTCATTCTATCACACAAACACACATGCAGGAATAGATAAGTCTAAAATAGGATACAATGATATGAAAAACATATGAAAAAACTAGAGAGAAGGCTAAGTACCCACCATGCATTGGCTCTTATTCAGCCGAGCCTTGCTCCTAGACTGGCTTTGGAAAGCAGCGAGGGACTGTAGGGCTGAGGTTGAAACATGCTTCAACGTACCGCCGTCTCCTTTTACGTTAACATTCTTCTCCGAGACAGCATCAATTTTAATCCAAACCTTTTCTGCCATGTCCATCTTTCTTCCCTTCCTCAATGTCTCCAGTACTTCACAGTCGAGGAAATCTGTGTCATGGTTTTCTTTAAGTACATGTTTCCTCATCTCCGAATCCTTTCTGGTCAAATGCTCTTTAATCCGTACTTTTAATTTTCTACCACTTTGACCAACATACGAAGACCCACAGGAAGTACACGACACTCGGTAGACTCCCGACTTGTCCAGAGGCTGGATAACATCCTTGGTTTTTGGTAGCCGGTTTTTCAAAGTTCCCCTGCTCCTATATGCTGTCTGCACCCCTACCTTTCTTAGCATCCGTCCAACTCTTTCCGATACTCGGCCAAGGTAAGGTATACTCAAAAAGTATCCCCCTTTTTTTATTAACTCCCCCTCCTGTTCCACTTCTGAATCCCGCTTAATCTTTTTCCTATAGCGCCTTTCCAAGAGCTTATCGACTAAATCACATTTATAACCGTTGGCTATAGCCAAATGCTTAATGTAATTTAATTCCCTGTTGAACTTCTCCTCTGACAAGGGAACATTCAAGAGTCGATCTATCATAAAGATTAGGCCCGAGACTTTATATTGTGGGTGATGGAAAGAGTCCGACGGGATGAGAAGATCGGTGGCTGTTGGTTTCCTATAAATATCAAAAATATGGGTACCGCCATCTCTCCGTATCTCAACATCAAGGAAATTCAGTCCGCCTTCACTTTCCAACTCAAGGGTAAATTTTATTCTTTGGTGGCAGCTATTAATGTAATCGTGAAGGCCTTGTAAGTCATCCTGTGTGCCCGAAAAGCATGTATATATATTTTGAGCATGTATATATTTTATCGGATCGTAATCCTTTTCGAAAATTTATTGATTTTTGGGGCCGCTATGTTGACGACATTATTGTTAGTTTTTCGGGCACACAGGATGACTTATAAGGCCTTCACGATTACATTAATAGCTGCCACCAAAGAATAAAATTTACCCTTGAGTTGGAAAGTGAAGGCGGACTGAATTTCCTTGATGTTGAGATACGGAGAGATGGCGGTACCCATATTTTTGATATTTATAGGAAACCAACAGCCACCGATCTTCTCATCCCGTCGGACTCTTTCCATCACCCACAATATAAAGTCTCGGGCCTAATCTTTATGATAGATCGACTCTTGAATGTTCCCTTGTCAGAGGAGAAGTTCAACAGGGAATTAAATTACATTAAGCATTTGGCTATAGCCAACGGTTATAAATGTGATTTAGTCGATAAGCTCTTGGAAAGGCGCTATAGGAAAAAGATTAAGCGGGATTCAGAAGTGGAACAGGAGGGGGAGTTAATAAAAAAAGGGGGGTACTTTTTGAGTATACCTTACCTTGGCCGAGTATCGGAAAGAGTTGGACGGATGCTAAGAAAGGTAGGGGTGCAGACAGCATATAGGAGCAGGGGAACTTTGAAAAACCGGCTACCAAAAACCAAGGATGTCATCCAGCCTCTGGACAAGTCGGGAGTCTACCGAGTGTCGTGTACTTCCTGTGGGTCTTCGTATGTTGGTCAAAGTGGTAGAAAATTAAAAGTACGGATTAAAGAGCATTTGACCAGAAAGGATTCGGAGATGAGGAAACATGTACTTAAAGAAAACCATGACACAGATTTCCTCGACTGTGAAGTACTGGAGACATTGAGGAAGGGAAGAAAGATGGACATGGCAGAAAAGGTTTGGATTAAAATTGATGCTGTCTCGGAGAAGAATGTTAACGTAAAAGGAGACGGCGGTACGTTGAAGCATGTTTCAACCTCAGCCCTACAGTCCCTCGCTGCTTTCCAAAGCCAGTCTAGGAGCAAGGCTCGGCTGAATAAGAGCCAATGCATGGTGGGTACTTAGCCTTCTCTCTAGTTTTTTCATATGTTTTTCATATCATTGTATCCTATTTTAGACTTATCTATTCCTGCATGTGTGTTTGTGTGATAGAATGAAAGTATTTATTATTTATTGTTTGAATGTGTGTTTTAACTTTTTATTGAATTGACTTTTAAATAATTGGACAAAATGGGGTTTTATGTTATTTTAATATGTAGTCTCAGGTTTTACGATTGTTTTTTGTTATTATTGTTTTGTTATTTTAATCTGTTTTAAATTGAACCTGTTTTAATTACTGTATTGTGTCACAGGGCATTGAAAATGGGGCTTAGTCCCTGAAAACGTTTTGCCAATAAAACACTTGTGGGAATTTTCGACCATTTTTTCATCCTTGGAACATCAATTTTCCACCATCCAGCATTCTCCAACAATTATTATGAACCGTTTGTCCGATCCTTTCTTAACATGTACCCATAAAAGGCTAGTTTCTATAATCACGATTCCGATCCTCGAACAACAGCACTACAAGATGAAATTATTCACCCCTCAAGAACTCTACCACGGAGCCAAACTCGCACCTAATAACTAAAGCATAAATATACATACATATATATTTTAAATTTGTAAATATTAAATAGAAATACATTTGTTCTATATATGGGATAAAAAAAAAACTCATAAACAAAAGTTATTTTGGTACTATGAAATAAAATTCAAAACAATTCATCATGTCACGCGGGGTCAAAAGCCTGAGGTATATTGAGGAAAACACCTGACCAATACTATTTATTTTCGATGGCCGTCCGAATCGAACCGAAAATTAAAAGTACGCATGGAAAGTGTCAGCAGGTGTACACAAATGGTTAACAGTTATTTCTGTTCATTTGTTAGTATTTATTTAGTCTAAGTTTATTTGTTTACGTAATTTTTTTAATTTATTTTAATCATTTTATTTTTAATCTTATTATAATTGTAAAATAATACAATTTTCACGTTCTCCCTGGTTTCTTGGAAGACTTACTTTAGTGTGCTTATTGTCCATGAAAAGAAGCACTACATAAATAAATAAATATTTGTTTACTTAACGGCAGCATTCAAAGAATGCAATACGACACGTTTCTTCATGGTCCAGGATTTGAATGAGGGAATTGTTTTAATAGCCTAATTCATTAAGTTTAAATTATCTTCTAAAGTTACATTGTGTTCATCTAAAACAAAATTAAACTCTAAAAGTTCTTGGACATTTTACTTGTTTTAAAGATACTCTTGAAATTATGCCTTTTCTTACAAAGCCAAAATGAAATATAATGAAGAGAAGGCTGCTTTGAAATTTCTATTAACGAGGCTTTTAAAGATTACAAATTTAATAAGGTTCGAAGTTCAGGTTTCTTTGAACATCTGTTAACTTAATTTATTATTCATTTAGAAATAATCTCTTCCTTCACAGTGGTTTGCCGAAAGTAAACAAAGAACATTTACCTTATTACTTTAACGGTTATATTAATATTTATATCTTGGCCAAAAGAGCAGAGTTATTTACTTGCCAACTTTTTATAGACATTATACTAAGCATTTTTTTTAACGCCCGATCGCTGATGAACGTCAGACTGGCAAAAGCGGGATTAGACACCGCATCAACCAAGTTAAAATATACCCACTCTACCATACAACGATGAGAAGACACCTATAATAACATATAAAGAAAAATCTGAAAAAAAGTACAAAAACTGTACTGTACAAGAATATTTTAAAATCACAATGCTTAACGGTAGTTAGTAAAAAAATTAATGCATGTAAAAAAATAATAAAACATTATTAAATTTATAAGATAAAAATCTCGTTTTCAGATTCGATACTTTGCTCTTGCATTGTGGACGATACAGCTTGTCGCAAATCTAACCCCTTTAGAGTAGCTGGAAATGCCTTAAATAATGGGTCAAATAAGTCCATTTTTCAATATATTACTTCCTCAATACATCAAATATGTTCGTTCAATAGTTTACTCCGATTTTCATATTCGATGGTTCGAAACGGTAAGGACGTTATTTAAAGTAAATATAATCTGGAAATAAAGTATATTCCATCCTGTTTAAATGGCATAAACCTTCAAAATTGTGCTGATTCTAAGGTATATACTTTTTTTTTTTTTTTTTTAGCCCAATAAATCAATCAATAAAGGTTCATTTAAAATATGTGCATATCATACATAAGTTTAATAACATGTACAGTTCACATAAACATGTTCCTTCTTCAATTTTGGGGAAAATTTAACAAACCGAAAACATCTATAATAATACAAGGATTTATTACATTACACCTTCTCTGTCAAGTAATATGTGTTTTGTTCGTTTGTGTACATCAGAGAAGGGCACAAATCAACTTAAAGATAGACAAATTGATTAAATTTTACTTATGACTAATCAATCATGGGATGAAATTTATTAGAATTAGTCATGATTAAATTATTTTCGTAAATCGTTAGTCATAGGTCATATTACGCATTAACCATATGTGAAATTTGTCATCAATCTTTTCGTCAGCCGTCAATCATTGACAGCCTGTAGTAAAGGTTGACATGACTAACGTTGTAAATACTTTCAGATATACATTGGGGATCATTAAAAACAAAACATAGAATTCTTTTATAGAACCGGATATTTATTTTATTTTATTTTTTTTAATTCATTTTTTAGGCCATTAGCGCCAACATCCAGGGGGCAGCGAGGAATTTTCCCAACGAGCCGTAGGATGAGAAAACTACTGCCGCCGGTGGGGATCGAACCCATCATCTCCCGCTTATTAATCTAAGGCGCTAGCCACTAGACTACGCGAGACCCCTACGATTACTATTGGAACTCAACACTAAAAACATCATTAAAAACCTTTTTTATAATAATTATTTCGAAATTTTATGAAGTTAATCATGAATCATAAATCTAGTTTTTTGGTCTTTAATCAACAATCTACGACAGTCATTATTCATTAGTCAAAGCCTCTTAATCACTAATCATTAATCACAAATCAATCAGGTAAAAGTAGTTAGTCGTTAGTCATTATTCATGGAAAAATATCATCGATCAATCACCAATCGCAACTCACATCCCGATTTGTCATTTGAACCGATCCATGCAAAAACGGCTTCCGTCCATTTTTTCCCAATATGAGTTCGGATAATATTTTCGTTAATATGAGTGATAAATTCGTTATGGTTATGTTTCAATGGGAACTATTTATTAGACTGAAGTCCTTTTAACATAAAAATGTGTAGTTACCTTCAGAGACAACGAATCCATTAATCATATTAACGAAAATATTATCCGAAATCATATTGGGAAAAAATGGACTGAAGCCCTTTTTGCATGGATCGATTCATTTAATCAGTAGTCATTAGTTTTAATCACAGTTTGCCCTACTCTGGTGAACATATCTAGTCAGCGATGTTTTGGCGGGAATGGCCTGTCAAAACTTTAAAGGAGACGGGAAAACGCCAATTTTTTCTTAATATTGTTACCAGTGTAAAATAAATATTGTCACGTCATCCGACACCCTGTATGTATACACATATATCCTTTCAACCACTATTATCTAATTATCGAATGTATATTAAATATTTTGCCGAAAATCGCTGGCCAATGTTAATTAGTGTGTTGACAGCCACACGATATTACGGGTGAGGTTAATAAATATCCATCAAACTCATTTATAAGAAAATATAAACAGCATCTATACACGAGATATCTTAGGCTCGGCATTTATACTAGTAATATTTCTTCAACGAGACAAAGAATATTAAAAATGTTCTTTATATAACTTCCTCGCAGGTTTCTTTGAGCTCCTATTCCTCCTTTTAGCGCGGTTCCTCCCTCCCCCATAGGGAGGAACCCCGCTTATAAGGTTGATACAATGAAACAATCCGGAAGTGCCGACTAGAAAATTTCGCGTTTCAGAACCCCTAGAGACCGAAAATAACGGTGGTTCAAATTTGTATACACACACTTATATATATATATATATATATATATATATATATATATATATATATATTTGTCTGTTCGCTGTGTAGCTCCCAGACGAATGGTCCGATTTTGATGAAATTTAGTACAAAAATCTTTCGTCTAATTTGAAAGGTCAAGTTCGTTAACCAGCAAAATCCGCCTACTGGAAGATGGCGTTTAGGGCGAACTTCGCGCAAAAAAAATCGTAACGCTTACGTTTTTGAGTTCATAAGCTTGTAAGTACTCGTTTCATATGCTTCCTGGGCTAGGAAAACGAATGAAACCATTTTCAAGGCGATAGATTTAACCGTTTTCGAGAAAATGGGAAAAATAGTTTTTGAATACCGTTTTAGCGCGGTTCCTCCCTCCCCCATAGGGAGGAACCCCGCTTATAGGGTTGATACAATGAAACAATCCGGAAGTGCCAACTAGAAAATTTCGCGTTTCAGAACCCCTAGAGACCGAAAATAACGGTGGTTCAAATTTGTATGTATATATATATATATATATATATATATATATATATATATATATATATGTATATATTTATTTATATATATATATATATATATATATATATATATTTGTCTGTTCGCTCTCTAGCTAGAAGACGAATGGTCCGATTTTGATGAAATTTGGTACAAAAATCCTTCGTCCAATTTGAAAGGTCAAGTTCGTTAACCAGCAAAATCCGCCTACTGGAAGATGGCGTTTGGGGCGAAATTCGCGCAAAAAAAATCGTAACGCTTACGTTTTTGAGTTCATAAGCTTCTAAGTACTCGTTTTATATGATTCCTGGGCTAGGAAAACGAATGAAACCATTTTCAAGGCGATAGATTTAACCGTTTTCGAGAAAATGGGAAAAATAGTTTTTGAATACCGTTTTTGGTTGGGGTACTTAGAATCATGGGATTCAGTTGAAACATTTTCTGCATGTTCTACTTTCACCAAACTAATATGTTGAAATTTTGGTTACGTTTGGAGTTAAGGAAGGGTTAGAATAAAATATTTTATTAACAGACTTAAAAAGTTTTGGTAACTTTGTATATTTTCCTTAATATCTCGAAAAAGGTTGAGAATCTTGGTAAACGAAAGAATACCATTAGAAAGCTTACTAAATGCTCTACAAAAAAGGTTCTGATGAAAGTTTTGATTAGGCGATGTCAATCGGAGAAATAAGTGCTTAAAACATTAAAGTAATTGATTTTGCTTATTCGAACTGTTCTTTTTGTCTGTTTTTATTCCTTGTTATTTTTTAATAGCTTATAGTTGGATAATGTATTTGAAAATAAAACAGGTTAAGAAAAATAAGAAAAACAATTTAATGTTAGAGATATGGATTTCCCAGATATAGCTTTTCAACTGCCTAGCGTCCTTCCTAGGCGGGGGGGGGTGCTTGTCTTTGATTTTGGTACTTAGAATTATGGGATACAGTTGAAACATTTTCTGCATGTTCGAATTTCATCAAAACCAATATGTTGAAATTTTTGTTACGTTTAGAGTAAAGGAAGGTTTAGAATAAAATATTTTATTAACAGACAAAAAAAGTTTTGGTAACTTTGTATACTTTCGTTAGTATCTCGAAAACCGCTGACAATCTTGTGAAGGGGAAGAGTACCATTCCAAAGCTTACTAAATGCTCTACAAAAAAGGTTCTGAAGAATGTTTTAATTAGGCGATGTCAATCGGAGAAATAAGTACTTAAAACTTTAAATTAATTGATTTCGTTTATTCGAACGGTCCTTTTTGTCTGTTTTATTCCTTGTTATTTTTTAATTGCTTATAGTTGGATAATGTATTTGACAATAAAACTGGTTAAGTAAAATAATACAAAAATAATTTATTGTTAGAAATACAGATTTCCAAGATTCCAAGACCTCGTAACTAGCGGGACCTAGTGTTAGCCGACCCTTCCAGGTAAGATCGTATATCATGACTTTTCAAGACCTTTCAAGACTTTACAACACACAGGATTGGCGTTAGTGACCTTAAGGGTTGACACGCCATTATAATAATTAATTAAAAAAAAAAAAGACTGCTGGAACCAAAATAATAACTGCTTCTATTTTAATCTTTCCAAATTAGACTAGGGATATGAACGGAACCGCGCTAAGATGATGCAGTTCCTGCGAGACGGACTTTTATTTTTACAAAGAGATCTTCTAGACAGAAATCAATATATATTATAAAAGAAATTGTACAATGTGTCTGCCGCTAAAACACAGAAATGAGTCTCGATACGAGCAAGGGGTGGTAACTCTCTATCTCCCGTCCATGAAGAAGGCTCCGGTTTTTCCCTGAAGAGCGTCAAAGCGCGGTTCCTCCATAGGGAGGAACCCAGCTTATAAGGTTGACCTCATAACGCAATCCATAACTGCTGACTAGAAAATTTATCGTTTCATAACTTATAGATAACGAAAACAACGGTGGTTCAAATTCAGTTATTAATTATAATAATCAAATTATCAGTGGTGGGGATTAAACGAAAATGTACCTTTTCCTATCTTTTAGCGCGGTTACTCCCTCCCTATCTCCATAGGGAGAACCCGCTTATGAGGTTGACCTCACGACGCAATCCGGAAGTGCCGACTAGAAACTTTCACGTTTCAGACCTTATAGATCACGAAAATATAGGTGGCCCAAATTTGTATATATATATATATATATATATATATATATATATATATATATATATATATATATATTTATATATATGCTTGTCTGTTCGATCTCTAGCAAGCTCAAAAATGGTCCGATTTTAACGAAATTTGGTACAAAAATCTGTCGTCGTCTAATTTGAAAGGTCAAGTTAGTTAACCAGCAGAATCCGCCCACTAGAAGATAGTGTTTGGGGCGCAAAAAAAATCGTAACGCTTACGTTTTTGAGTTTATATGCTTCCACGTACTTGGTTTATAGGTTTCTTAAAATAAGAAAACGAATGAAACCATTTTTAAGGCGATATCCGTTTCTTAGAAAAGTGGAATCAATGTTTTTGAAAGTCATTATTTTTTTGTGAGTACTTAGAATCGCGGGATTCAATTGAAATATTTTCTACATCTTGGAAATTAATCCCAACTAAGATGTTTAAATTTTGGTTATATTTGGAGTTGAGGAAGTATGCGAAGAAAAATTATTTTGTTAATAGACATGTAAAGTTTTCGGATCTTCATATATTTTTCGTAAATATCTCGATAACGGTTAGAAAATCGTGGTAAGTGGAAGGTGACCATTCGAATGCTTACTAAATTCTCTACAAAAAAGGTTCTGAAGCAATATTCGATGGGGCAAAGTCTATCAGAGATATAAGCGCTTAAAACTTAAAAAGTGTTTGTTTTGTTGTTTTGAAAGGGTTTTTCTCTTTGTTTATCTCACTTTTTAGCGCGGTTCCTCCCTCCCTCATAGGGAGGAACCCCGCTTATAGGGTTGATACAATGAAACAATCCGGAAGTGCCGACTAGAAAATTTTGCGTTTCAGAACCTCTGGAAACCGAAAATGATGGTAGTTCAAATTTGTATATATATATATATATATGTATATATATATATATATTTGTCTGTTCGCTCATTTATGGCTTCCCTGATGGTCCGATTTTGTTGAAATTTAGTACAAAAATCCGTCGTCCCATTTGAAAGGTGAAGTTCGTTAACCAGCAAAATCCGCCCACTGGAAGATGGCATTTGGGGCGAAATTCGCGCAAAAAAAATCGTTACGCTTACGTTTTTGAGTTCATAAGCTTGTAAGTACTCTTTTTACAGGCTTCTTGGGCTAGGAAAACGAATGGAACCATTTTCAAGGCGATAGCTTTAACCGTTTTTGAGAAAATTGGAAAAATAATTTTTGAATACCGTTTTTGGTTTGGGTACTTAGAATTACGGGATTCAGTTGAAACATTATCTGCATGTTCTACTTTCATTAAAACTAATATGTTGAAAGTTTTGTTTGTTACGTTTGGAGTTAAGGAAGGGTTAGAATAAAATATTTTATGAACAGACAAGAAAAGTTTTGGGAACTTCGTATACTTTCATTAATATCTCGAACACGGTTGGGAAATCGTGGTAAGTGGATAGAAACTATTTGAAAGCTTTCTAAATTCTCTACAAAAAATATTCTAAAACTATTTTTGATTAGGTTATGTCAATCGGAGAAATAACTGCTTAAAACTTCAAATACGTCTGTTTTGTTCTTAAGAACGGGTTTTTGTCGTTCTTTTTGTAATTTTTTTCTCTTTCCCTTTGTTTTTTATTGCTTTTTATTTTTGTAATTTCTTATGTTGGGAAAATTTTGTGTGTAAAACAGGATATGAAAAATGAGACCAATTTTCTGTTGCTAGAATAATGTAAATTTTGGGAACTTTCATTATTATCTCGAAAACGGTTGAAAATCTTGGTAAACGGAAGAATACCATTAGAAAGCTTATTAAATGCTCTACATAAAAGGTCCTAATGAAAGTTTTGATTAGGCGATGACAATCGGAGAAATAAGAGCTTAAAGCTTTAAAGTAATTGATTTCGCTTATTCGAACTGTTCTTTTTGTCTGTTTTTTATTCTTTGTTATTTTTTAATTGCTTATAGTTGGATAATGTATTCGAAAATAAAACAGGTTTAGTAAAATAACAAAAACAATTTATTGTTAGAAATATAGAGTTCCAAGATTCCAAGACCTTGTAATTAGCGGGAATGTTTGTAGTGATGCCGACCCTTCCAGGTAAGATTGTAAATCCTACCTTTCAAGACTGTTGGAACCAAAACAATAACTGTGGGGGTTCGGTCACTGCTACTTTTATCGTAAAAATGGTTTTATTGTGCCGACGTTTCGGCTTGAACTTCAAGCCTTCATCAGGGCTGTAAATACAAGTAGGACATATTTAACACTAATATATGCACATATCTATGTAAATATACCTAACATATATATATATATATATATATATACATATAATATATATATATATATATATATATATATATTTATATATATGCATATACACATACACATATACACGCACACATATGTACATATATATGCCCACATACATACACATATGGGGTATGTATTATTAAGTACCAGTGACCGAACCCGGACAATCCCTACCTTGCATCATCAACGGTCAACGATCTCCTCTCAACAAAATAATAACTGCTTCTATTTTAATCTTTCGAAATTAGACTAGGGATAAGAACGGAACCGCGCTAAGATGAGGCAGTTCCTGCGAGTCGGACTTTTTTTAATTGGTTGTTTCTTGTTTTAAATTGCATTTATCAGTAAAATTAGTATTGTAGTAAAATAAGCTAAGAAACGGTGAAAGGTATTGGTAATAAGTTTAGAGTGGCTGTGGTAATCATGATGGCAGTGGCTAATCATGATGACGTAGTTTGTTTTGAATTGTCCTATCTATATAACCTTCCTCATAGCCTCCAACTGAAGTTGTCGTTATTTCTTATTTTATAGAAAGATTTAACCCACGACAGAATGGAATTTTATTCGTCATGAAGCACATATTTACCGTTGATTGTAACAGTAAAACGAATTTGCTAGTAAAACAAGATACTTAAAATGACAACGAATTTTTGGTTGTTTAGAATAGAGCCTTCCCAGCAGTAGTCAAAGAGTAAGTGCCTTCTCATTACATTATTTTATTGACTTATACAGATTAAGAATTATCCGCTTCTGTGTAAGTTGGCTACTGTCAGTTCCCTATGATTTGTGATGCTAACCTATTCCATTTCTTCGAGATGTGCGTGACCGCGCTAAGATGACGCAGTTCCTGCGAGTCGGACTTTTTTTTACGGGGCACCGATATCTGGGCTATTAGCGCCGACATCCCAGGTGCAGCGAGGAAGTTTCTCAACGAGCCGTGAGACGAGAAAATTTCTGCTGCAGGTGGGACTCGAACCCACCATTTCCCGTACGAGAATCTAAGGCGTTAGCCACTAGACCACTGGGAGACCCTCCTACCTAATTTATTCAATAAACTTTTGGAGCTTGATATTTTATTTTTGACAACTTATTTTATTTTTGACAACTTATACATTATTTTTTTGGGAGATAAGTCAGTAATTATAAATTTTGAAGTAGAAGCACTTGGGAATGAATGAGAGAGATTAAAACAATAACAGGGAGGTAGAAGCGGGTTTAATGGTTTGAAAAGGAATCGCTGACGGAATTTCCAAGGAAAATGAATGATTCAAGTTGAAATCCTTGACAAGTCTCAAGCCCTTAAGCCCCTATAAGCACACTTTAATACAGATTACCGTCAATTCATTGACTCCAATGGCGCTTATAAATCCTCCAACGGTCTGTTATAATGTCGGATGGACTCATTTTCTTTTCCATTTTGTACTTTAATATTTTATGTAATGATGTCCGTTAAAATTTAAAACCCCTTCTCGGGTCGCCTTTTGAAACAGTGGTTTCCAATATCCTCCTGTGGAATTATTTATGTTCATTATATTGTAGCACTCGATGGGTTACAAAGAATTTATGGTTGATTTTAAAACTGCAACTCTCAATATTGGGTAGCGAAGGGAGCAATTAAATGCTCGAAAAGGTTGGCAACCTGTAGGTAGCCCGGCTACGGCTTAGCTCGTGGAATTAGGTTTCAGGAGGATGGGAAACAATTTCTGAAAAACAAGACTAATCAATAGAATAGTCCTTATGGTAGCCTGCATTTTTCCGAATAAATAAGTAATACAAAGAGAGAATAATTATGTATTTAAACTATTAGTTTTTATACAATGAGGCCAAATAATAATTATATTTTTAAAACGTTTTTCGCTATTATAAATTATTGTCCAATGGTAAGAGCTATTGGTACAGCTATTGTATCTTCCGATAGAATTACAATAAAAACTTTTCGAATAGAAAGAATAAAATTAAGAAAAACTCTGAAATGTCATCCGCCTTATTTTCAATGCCCTTACTCCATTTGTAAGAAAATTGTACAAACGGGGTCTCCCGTGGTCTAGTGGCTAGCGCGCTGGATTCATAAGCGCGAGATGGTGGGTTCGATCCCCACCGGCGCACAGGGAGACGAATGCCCAATCTAGTTGGATAAAAGTCATGTTCGAAACTGATGAAACTGTTGTATTTAGTGTAGAGGGGAGATGTTCGTGGAACCGATTCAGAGGTTGTTTTGATTCTAGCAGGCGAATTCCAAAGTAAATACAACGCTGTAAATAGTATTTGATTCGACGGGTTACATTTAGTTTAAACTATCGAGTCTTTCAATTGAGCTCCCCGTACATCAACGTGCTATTTTTTTCATAATTAATTTTTTTTTAAGTGAATATATATTACGGTTATTCAAGCAGGGGATTCTCCAAATAATTAGTTTATAATTTGACCTATTGTGTAATTTTTTTTAACATGCTTTAAAATAAGGCATTTTTTAAAATTAAAAGGACTTTTACTAAAAAGTACCTCTGTGAAATTTATGATACAGGTTACTTAGAAGTTATATGAGACAAAATTGAAACATTTAGCTGCTTTCGTCTCCTTATGTGTTTTGTGGAAAATAAATTCTATTTCCGCGTAGGAAGCTATTTAGTATTTGGTGAAATTGTAAGGATGTAGATTCAATATATATTGCCATAATTTGGAAACGTTTGAGATAGTAAGTATTATTCCAACGTTTTCAGCTACATTAAAGACTCATTTAAAATTAAAAATTACAAAAATGAAAATGAAATGGCACGAGGCTGGAAGATATCCGGACAGATGTATTATTTAAAATAATGATTGGCTAGACAGTTTGTTCATGTTCGAATATTTGCTTCAAAACATTTTGCCATCTACTTGTCTGTTGATTTCGGTTGGCCTATTAAACGATTCGACGACTGCTGTGTCCAAGGAAAGTTAAATAAAGTTAAAGTTATTATAAAGTCACGCAGTACGGAAGAATTAGCATTCGCCATAGAAGAATCTGTTAGGAATTCGGTGAAGACTTGATGCTAAATCTTATCACAGAAATAGTTCAATCTCCTTCAGAATTTGCACCTCAAATGAAAATAATGATTTATTGAAGCTAATCAAACAAGTAGAAAATATCTCAATATATATATATAATATATATATATATATATATATATATAATATATATATATATATATATATATATAATATATATATATATATATATATATATAAAAATTTGAACCATCATTATTTTTTAGTTCTATAGGCTCTGAAACGTAAAACTTTCTAGTTGCCATTTCTGGATAGTGTCATGAGGTCAACCTAATAAGCGGTGTTTCTCCCCATAGGGGGAGGGAGGAACCGCGCTAAAGGAATATTATAAATTTGGTACATTGCCTTTACATGCCTGGATCAGGTCAGTTGAGTGCTTTTATTTCAAGTCTATTGCTTAACAATGACAAAGATGTAGCTGTTGGCTTGTTAATATGTGTATTTATTACGAATTGCTTGCAAAGCGCCTTAAAACATGTTAATAGTTCATCATAAGTTGTTATTGTTCATTTGAATCTAGTTGCCGTGTCCATTTAAGTAATATAGAATTTTTTCCTCCTAGATCGCTCATTCGTCCCACTGTGCGGCGGCAGGAATTTTCTCATCTCAGGGCTCGCTGAGAAAATTCCTGGCTACACCCTGGAGGCCGGCGCTAATGGCCAAGATTTGTAGATGCGCCGTAAAAAAAAAAAAAAAAAAAAAAAAAAAAAAAAAAAAAAAAAAAAAAAAAAAAAAAAAAAAAAAAAAAGTACAAACATCGCACTTTTTCTATCTTGATTACAATCAGCAGGGAAAGAAGCCGTTTTTCATTGTTTTCTTGTTAGTGGTGTTAAACCAAGAAATAAAGCCTTGGTTCCTCGTACTTCTCAGCAAAACGTTATATAGAACAGATTGTTTCTGACAATAAAATACGATTTTTTTCGTAACATAACGGCTGCCTTATGCATAACCAAAATGTGTAAGTCTTAGTTCTTGGTTCACGTGGATTATGGGGAAAAACATATAAACTATCGGACATTTTTGACTCCCAAAAAAACTTTTATCCGTTTCTTTTTTGAAAAATGTAGTGATGGAGTTGACGAGGAAACACTACTACCAAACTCAGTCCTGCTCCAAATGATGTGATGATGGATACGAAGGGCCCGGAGAACTCCAGACATCGTCTCACTCGATGAACTCTTATTGCAATCACTGACGTATTTTTCTAAGTGTGGCTGCACTAGACATCTGGGTCACTGTTTTCTTAAACGCTAATGAGTGAAGAGATAGAAAGTTATGTTTGCTGGAAAGAGAGCGGACGTTAGGATTTCGATGAGTGGGTAGTCGGTTGTGAAGAAGTTTAACTATCTCAACTAATTTCTTTATTCGTTAAAACATTCTGTATATGTATACTAGTAATATAATACAAT
Source organism: Gonocerus acuteangulatus (assembly GCA_946811695.1). Taxonomy (NCBI): domain Eukaryota; kingdom Metazoa; phylum Arthropoda; class Insecta; order Hemiptera; family Coreidae; genus Gonocerus; species Gonocerus acuteangulatus. The sequence continues at coordinate 54,263,639 of OX328127.1, read as the reverse complement.
ACTAGAGTTCTTTGCTCAACGCCTCCCAACTAACAGATTAATGTCTGAGGACGCTCGGATAATGTCGAAAAGAGCCAACCCCCAAGCTTCCTTCTGCTCCGAGCGGACTTGAATTGACGCACTTGAAAGAAGAGAAATCAATTTGCTAACACTACAAATTTTAACGATGTAAGAAAGAAACCAGTTGTTTTCCAAAATGACGCATTATAATGCCAAAAACGGAATTACGTTCTAGAAAAAAGTAATTCTTTATAAAGAAATAATGATGGGAGAACGGGGACAGGAAAGTGGTATTACGAAGGGACCAGAATTCTAAGATGTTTTTTTTGTTGGAGAAGACACGGGGGATTACAGTGGCGAAGGGCTTAGCCATTACTGCGAGATCCCTATCGGACCAATGCGGTTCAGCTAAAAATATTAAAGAGCAGTAGATAAGTATAACGGAATTTAGGTCCGGTGGGATCTTGGAATTTAGGACACCATTAGAGGGCAAGGGGTTGGGGGAGGGATTTTGCGGAAATGCAGGGAGGAAATAACCAAGCCGGCTCTTCTCGTCCTATTTATATTTATTCAAAGGTACTAAGCGAAGCACCAAGAAATTCTTGTGCTAACTTTTTCCTCCTTGATTTCCGCAAATATCCTCACTAGGCTGCACATTTCGGCTTTTAACAAGGGAGCTGGAAACGTCAGAACAACAAGAATTTTAGCAAGGATACATTTTTACTATAATCTCTCACTCCACAGACCATTAGTATCTGTACAGGTAAAATAATATTTTTTTAAATTCTTTTAAGAAGGTATTTTTTTTTTATTAAATCTATTAACTTTTCAAAAAATAAATATATTATTGTTAGACATTATAATCGTCGTTTACAATGTACCAGACGCTAAGTTAATTTTTTTTTTCTTTTTCAAAATAGTTTAGTATGGCTAAAATTTATATATGGTGATACTTTAGTATTAACAAATTAATAATTAATTTATCAAACAATAACCGGCGCTGATGGCCAATATTTGTCGATGCGCCATTAAAAAAAAATAAAAAAAAAAAAAAAACTTGGCCGTTAAACCATCAGCCATCCCGTTTTAAAATTGAAAGTGATACAATATTATTTTGGTCGGCAAAGAAGAATGAACACTTTATTGAAATAAAAGCGAGGCTGCCCAAATTAATGGGATCGCTATGCAACACGGCGGACAATCAATCCATGGGCAACAAAACAGATTACTGGGAAATTGCCCAAAACTACTGAATTAATCCCCTTCAAAAACATTTGCATTTTAGTCCTTAGAAAACCTCATTTTGTTTTTTCACTAACTCTATTTCTCATGATAAAGTCAAGCAATTTTTGAAGTAAGAACGGTATCATGGTACATATTGAAGATGGAGATAGTTAGCCGTTGCAGAGATACGAAGACAAGGTATAGTTGGGATTCGGCTAGGAGAAAAACGTCAGACTTTCAGGAAGAAATCTGTATTTGGACGTTATACATTCAACCATGGTTACCTAAGTTGTCCTCGAGGTCTTCCTCCCCCCCCCCCCCTTGGCATTCTCTAGTGCTGAAGAAGGCTGCCAATGTGCAGCCGAAACGTACAAATACAGATTTCTTCCTGAAAGTCTGACGTTTTTCTCCTAGCCTAATCCCAACTATACCTTGTCTTCATGGTACATATTGTACAAAAGGCCTTTTTCATGTATGGTACACATTTCGATTATTTAGGCATAGGTTAAAAATAAAAGTGTTTTCTAAACATTCATCATGAATTCCGGATGTTTCGGTGATAAAGGTTATGTGATATGTCATTGTTTTACTGGGAAATGAAAATAAAACGTTTATAAAGTATGTATACTAAAAAGAAATCTGCGTTTTTAGCTCGAAACACTTCTATAACTCAAAAACATAAGAAAGCAGGTCTAAAGATGTCATTTAAGAAAACACAATACATAAGAAAACTGCTCCAAAATGTTTAAGCATAAAATACGGAAACATTAAAAGGATTTATTAATTTCAGTGTCGCCGTGTAATTATCCAAGGATCGGGTATAGCAAAATTCGCAAAGGAAGTACATATGAGGAGCTTAGTATCAAAGTTGGACAACTCCACTTTTGATTTTTTTACAGGAGAGGCAAAAAACCATATCTACTATATTGATGTCAGTATCATGGTGATTTTTTTATATGTTATTCGTATAGGCCTCAGAAACATTATTTCAAAGGCACTACAAAATTATATAAGTATTAAGGCCGTAATTACACTTTAAATAGTGGAGTTTTCCATGTTTGAAACCAAGTCATGGAGTTGTCTGTTTTTGAAACCAAAGGGAGCCATTTGAAAATTGAACCTATCCTCTTTGAAAACAAACAAATATGAATTTGGTATGCTCGAGGGTATTTTAATATAATGTATTAAATCAAAATTATATAGTTAAAAATTACACGAAAAATGTTCTTTAAAAACTGTTTGACAAAACTGAAATGAAATTAAATAACCCTTATTTTATTAAGTTCAGAAAAAAAGTGGTACTTAGCTATCCTCTTCGCACAGTTTTACCTATAACTACATGTATTGAAATGGCTGTGCTATAATTTTCATCGCCGTACTCAGCCATACCTGTGCACAGCTAATAAAATAAAGTTATCAATTAGCGATGCGATTATTTTATGAAAAACGAGTTAACCATTATTATTTTCTGCAGAGAGTTGTTGAAAAGTTTTTAATAGCAAATAACTGAACATTAACGATGAGATCTATTTAATATCTAGTGTGAAACTGTCAATATTTATTTGTTATACGCGAAAATTTAAATAAAGAGGAATATGTCGAGAACAGTTACCAGTACCACATTAGCTGTTAATTTATTCACCTGAGGTCTTGAAAATATATTTGGAAGGATATATAGCTCTACCACTTGAGTAAAGTATGAATATTTTAAATTAAATGCCGGCTGTTTTTCACGGTTGTTGTTATATAAAGCCCGTTTATTAATAACATAATTGTTCTATAGAATTAATGGGTAGTGGTCTCTTACGACTCGGCACAAAAGAAATTCTTCAAAAATCATACCTAAATCAGAAAGGTTCAAGTACCTAGAGGTTTTGTCCCAAAATCCGGCATTCGGAACCACAGTGTGCCGGATAACAGCTAGTTATTAATAAGAATTATCGCCAAATGCACTTATTACAAGTAACTATAAACATTCAGCCATGATGGATTTGCAATGCATGTTGGGAGCAGATTGCATGAATGCAAGCTTCTCATTGGCTACTGATGGAGTTGTCATTTTTTGAAACCAAACTATGTTGGAATTGTCCATATTTTGATTCTGAACGGTTGAAATAAACGCTATTTTACCTATTTTCTGTCCGTTTTTAATGAAAAACAGTTGTAAAATCGAATGCAGCATAAAAATCCACTTAAGAATCGACAAAAATCTCAAAACTGAAAAAAATGGAGTTGTCCAACTTTGATACTAAGCTCCTCATATATGGTCAAAAGATGTTGAGATCCTTCAGTTTAACACACAAAAATTATGATAAGAAATCAATATCTCAGCACGCGTAATTCAGACACTTAAACACGAATATCATTCCAGAATGCCTTTATGCAACTAAAACATTAGTTCTCAAAAGAAAAAACTAAATTAGGTAAATTCAAAAAAGAAAACTGATTAGAAACGAATTAGCGTAGTGCAACCAACTTACAGACTTACAATAAAGACTTTAATAAGAAAAGAGAGGAAAAAATGACATAAACCCAGACAAAAAAAAAAGAAAATATTAATTCTCTACTGGCAGATCATCATCCTTCGAGACTAATAAAACAAATAGTGGAATTTTATGAAAATCAAAGTATGACAGTAGTAGAAGTAATTAAACGTGTTTCGGCAGTAAAAGCAGTAAGTATTACGCAATGATCCATTTCAGATAAACACATTTAGACAAAAAATATTTTATTTTAAAGTCGGTCAGGCGAAAGTAAAAGAAAAGGAGTGGAGCAGCTTGGTCTGATGACAGGAAAAGAGCTCATTCAGAAAGAGATTAATAAGTCTCGGAACAAAGAAAATCAAAGAGCTTCACTTTTATATAACATAAACACACACTAACATTTTTCAGTATACAAATTGTCGCTACATATGCAAAGTATCGAATATGAAAAAATACATCTTTCATTTTCAATCTTTACTAATTTCTGCTGGACTTATGCACGGCAAACTCTTGAATCTTAGTTCACTATATGAAAAAGAGTGGCTGTCAAATCTGCCGAATATTTGACTGTCAAAAAAAAAAGTTATGAATAAACGCTTTTCCACTCTGAAAAGAGGTGATTTTCACATTCGATACTTTGAATTTGTAACGACGAAATGTTAGTTATAATGGGAGTCACTTTCTTCTTACCTAGTAGATAGTTTCGATGTTAATTTTAAGACATCACTCAAAAATTGTTTAATTAGTACAATCTCAATAGTTATGGTACAATCTCCTTTCGGATATGGACAACCTTGAAGAAATACAAGGCTTCATTTCTAAGGGTAAAAGGCTTTCTGAGATGAAATTGTCCGATTGGAAATAGTTCCATAAGTAGCCTGTTACTCAAGAAAGAGAATCAACGAGAAACGTGGGAAAAGTTACTTGATTCCAACATCGAAGTACAAAAAGCAACTTGGTCAATATCGTGCAGAATCAGCGAACCGAACCCTGTTAGGCGAGAGTTAGAAGCGAACAAGAGCCAGCCCAAATTTACTTCCTCCTTTTCTTGTTGATTTCATTTAAACTTTTAAACATGGTTAAGAGTGGGGAAGGCACCCTTTAACTTCCATATATATCCTACAAAACTTCTTCCAGCTTTGATCCGGCTCGGAGGACCAAATCTCTGACAATTTCCTTTTCAATAGTGGACTGTATCAAAACTTCTTCTTTGCATTATGTAAGTACTTCGTTGTGTTGTATATAATTAGTATTTTTAAAATTATAACTGGAAGCCAGACGTAAACAAGTGGTAAAAATATATTGTTGAAATATTAACCCTTGTATCTAAACTATTATTGATACTATAAACCTGATCTCAATCAAAAGGAAATACATGTGAATATGTTATTCGTATATAAACATAAGTAAAATGTCTAAAAAATAAATATCGATATATTGAGATATTGAATAAACAATTATGATATAACAATGACGTACCGCGACTTTCAAAGTAAAAAAAAAAGAGCATTAACCTATATACAATTGTTTTTGGTTATTCATTCTACTTTGCATCTTGCGAATCGTCTAATAAACATTGCAATAAAAAGTACAAGTGATATTTAAATTCAATAAAAATACTACGTTAATTTAATAGATTCTTACGTCTAGTTATATTGTAGTGAAGACTATCATAATATTATGGAGTTTATATATATATATATATATATATATATATATATATATATATATATATATATATATATATATATATATATATATATATATGCAAGAGTTGCAGTGATATTATTAAAATAATTTAAAAGAAAATATACGAAACGTCAACTTGAGCCATACTTAAGAAAAAAAAAAAAATTAAGGAAAGGTGCCTAATGCAAACCGTCCCTACTATCTCAAACTATTGAATATGCAAAATCTCGGTTTTCAGATTCGAGGCTTTGCTCTTGATTGTGGACGATACGGCAAGGGTCCGACCACGTGGACATGCTCGAGCATGGCTGGAGCGAAGGTACCTGGAGGTGTTACGGTGTGCCGGTGTATCTTTGAGCGCTGGCAGGCGATGCAGCTCCTAGTCCAGATCGCAAGGTCCGCTTGCATACTTGGCCAGAAATACCTTTGCGACACCAGACGGCGAATCCCACGATCGCCCGGGTGGCTGAGGCTATCAAGCTTTTTAAAAACTTCCTGACGGAGTGTTGGTGGTACATACGGTCGGGCTTTAGCTGTAGACACGCCACATAAAACTGGCTTGTCGAAATGCGGGAGTTCGATCAGCTTCAATTGCAGATTCGGGTTCTGAAGAAGCTCTTGAATCGACGGGTCTTCCTGCTGAGCCTGGATGATGCTCCCCATGTCTTCAGGACCGTTTATTGCCTCCAACCGTGAAAGTGTATTCGCTACCTTGTTTTCAGCCCCAGAGACATGACGAATGTCGCTATTAAATTGGCTAATGAAGTTCGCGTAGCGAATTCTCATGGGTGTTGCTGTCTCGGGCTTCTGGTACAGGGCATACACGAGCGGCTTGTGGTCCGCCAGTATGCTGAACATACGACCTTCGATGCATGGCCTGAAGTGCTTGACGGCGCTGTAGACGGCAGTGAGCTCGCGGTCGTAGGCAGAGTATCGCTGCTGTGCTGATGTCAGGGCCCTCATGATTAAACCAAGAGGTCGCCAGTGGTCTCCCTCGCGCTGTTGGAGGACAGCCCCAACCGCGGAGTTAGATGCATCGCAAGCTAGGGTCAATTCGGCGTCTGAAGAGGGGTGTGCTAACGTTAGAGTATCCTTGATGTCTCGTTGGCATCGGGCGAAGGCTTCCTCAGCTTCCAGAGTCCATGGGACGGGGGTGCTGTCGTTCTTCTTGCTGTTGCCGATTAGGGCATGAAGAATGCGCTGTACTTCTGCTGCTTTAGGGAGGCATCTTCGATAAAAGTTGACCATCCCTAAAAATCGTCGGATATGACCCTTGGTGGTAGGACGAGGGAATTCAGCGATTTGGTCCACCTTGCTCGGAAGAGGTTTAATGCCTTGGGAGTTTACAAGGAAGCCTAAAAACTCGACTTCGGACTTGCAAAACTCCGACTTGACCGGGTTGACGATACGGCTTGTCGCAAATTGTCACAACTCTAACCCCTTTAGAATAGCCTTTAATGTTTTAGAGGAGTATCAGTTAAAAAATAAAATAAACCGGTTAAAAAAATAAATGTCTATATAATAAAAAAATAAAACGCTTGGTAATTGAAAAATAATAATAATTAACTTCTGAGAATAAATTAAATAATAAATAACGGTCCACTTCCAGATAATTTAAAGAAAGTCCAAAAAAGTCACACAGAAAATCAGCACCACGTTGTCGCACTTTTTCATACACCAAACTTAAAATTTGGCTAGGTAATTTTCGGGTAACCTCAAAGCCGCGGGAAGAAATTTAAATATTGATAAATTATTGTGGCACAGGCAACACTGACTAACCCCTCGTAACCTTCACATTGTTGACAATCAGGTTACGGTGTTGTCAGTCAGTTTACTTTCGTGGTGCTACAATGCCTTAAAAAGTGTATCGAATAAGACCATTTTTCAACATATTACTTCATCAATGAATAGAATATGTTCGGTTCGTTCTCTAGTTTCCTCCGATTTGCATATTCGATAGTTTGACATGGTAGAAACGATAGGTACTTTTGTATTAAATCATCAACAATTAATTAACTAATATTAACAACAAGGAAAAGACTGGACGTTCAGTCCTACAAGCATAATTGTATACAATTAACATTTCACTAAAATTCATTTTGAATTGAATTCATCATCAAAATGTAGTCCAAATTATTAAAAGTGTCCTTTTAACCAACCGAAATGGATTTTCCAAAGAATACGCTGTGTGTAGCACCCCAATACACTTGCGCAGCAAAGTTTGTTTTGTTAAATAAAATAATTTTTTGCTATTGCTTACAAACGTTAATTTATAATTTGAGCTTCATATTCGAAATATTCCCATACTAATTTATTAGTTATTCTGTTGTTGTTTTTTGTTTTTTTTTTGTGTGTGTTTAAAGGCGTATCAACAATTTGGCTATTAACGCCAGGCTATCTACAGATTTCCACCCTTTTAAATGCCATCGGCACGTGGTTGGTCACCCATTCTGGTGGCAGGTACTGGCCACGCCCGACTTTGCTTAACTTCGGTGATCTACGGGAACCGGAGCATTCAACGTGGCTATGGCCGTTGGCAGTTATTCTGTTTTATTTTACTTTTCTTCCCACACGAAATTTTAACAAATTCAACTATTATGCCTGATTTAATGCAAGATTCTTATAAGTTTGAAAAGTATATTTTTACAAAAAGATACTACTCTGACGTCTGGATATCATCTCAGAGTTCGTTTATAATGATGGTCTATTGTCATTCTCTAGAACAACTTCGTCAAGACTTTATTAAGTCCATAACTAAGCCCAGATATCCTTTAAGGCTTCGGGATCGCGACTGGGTGTTGGATAAAGGATTACTGAAAAGAAAAGTTTTTCTATCTAGAATAAAAGCCGACTTGAAAAAAACAAAAAATTGTCGGTGGAAAGCGAGAATTCAGAGCCTGCTGAAATAATTACAACGAGGGAGGGCCCGGGGCTTAAAGAGCTGCGAACTTTTTGAACTGCAGTTTATTAACAGTGTTTCAAAGAGTTAATTATCCTGCCCTGTGTTAAGCGGCAAATTGTGCTAGTTCCACAAGCTATTCATTCAATTAAAAAATAATCCCATGAATTAGTTTATTCTGGTCAGAACTAACTTCCCTTTTAGCGTGTTTCCTCCCTCACTCCGTAGGAAATAATCCCGGAAACGACCCCAACCAGATGACGCCATCCGGAAGTCCTGACAAGAAATGTCTGCGTATCCTATATTTAAGAAGAAAAACGTTCTTTTCAATTTGTACATATATGTATGCGTGTGTATATATATATATATATATATATATATATATATATATATATATATATATTCCGTTTTGGGATGTAAATGGTGTAGTTCGTTGAAAAAGAGTTGCTTTTTTTTTTTTTTTTTTTGTTTTGCTATAGTTTTAAATGCAGGCAATCGCCTTAGCTGCGGATGCTCATGAACAAATATAATATAATTTTATAATCCCTACATGTTTTATTATCTCTATGAAACCTATTCTTGGGCCATTAGAACATAGACAATTTTTTATTAAACCAGTTAGTTAAAAGTAAAAAATATTCTTATTTAACATACAATTAAGAGTCAAGTTTAATGTTGAAACTTCAAAGTTCTAATCGTGTGGTGTCTTCATAAACCTACATTTTTTATACACCAAGGGACGCTGAAATAAAAATTGGTACACCACATTTCCGATAGACCGATTTATTTTATTTTGAAACCCCACGACGCCTACCGTGATTACATACGCACGGTGTACACCGAGTTTCCCTGAATACATCCATGCAAAAGGGAGCTTCAGTCCAAAATCAGTAGTTTCGAGGAAACAAGACTGAATCCCTTTCAGCATGGAATAATAAAATTAGGAGTATGTTTCTATGGCAACTATGTATTGGTTTGAAGTCCTTCTAAGGTTGAACTGTGTAGTTACCTTTCATAGGAACCTTCAGAGACAACGAATATATCACTAAATCATGTTGGGGAAAAATGGACTGAAGCCTTTTTTGCCTGGATCGATTCAAATTACGATCGGTATAAACAAAAGAATAATTTGGGTCCAGAGTAAAACCTCCGACCAATGAACCGATTTAGTTTCTTGTTACAACTCAAATTTGTCGTTGAGTATTTGAATATTGAGTTTCGTTGAAATATAACAAAAATTAGGGGAGGTATTGGCAAATTCCGTCATACGTGCAACATCAAAAACTTTATTTATTCGTTAAAGAATATTTTAAATATTTATCAATTTATTCTCAAAACTAATCTTTTCGCCGTCTGGAGCTGTGATTAAGGACAAGCAGAACAAGTTTTAATCCAGCCGATATGGCAGATGGGAAATATCCAGTCGAGAAAATATAGCTCCAACACTCCTACTTACCCAGATCCCTCTTAGCCCATTAATGTCATTTCGTTAAAACTCTCGGCACCAAAATATCACAAAATCACAGCCTACAGAACATTCCCCATCATTAATTACGAAAACCTGAATTTCAGTAACAACATGCAGATAGTATCGTCATCGAGAACTCTCATTAAAACTTGCATTTTTCATCAACGATATTTTGTTTCATTATAACTTAATAACCAGTAGTTTCTTCACTATGAGTTTAATTATATTCCATCTGAATACAATTAATAAGAAAACTTTTCCATGGTAAATCAGTAGCGTTTAGAATTTTTTGATTAATCGGAAGGAAACCTTTTTATGAGGTTGACCTGATGATGCAATCCGGAAGTGTCGACAAAAAAAAGAGCCACCCATAGAACCCGAAAATAACAGTGGTACGAATTTGTATGTGTACGTGTAAGTGTGTGTATGTATGTATATATATAACCGTATTATTTTGAATAACGGTATTACATTGATGAAATTTAGTATCAAAATACCTTGTATTTTGTGCGGGTCAATTTCGTTAACTAGCAAAATCCTTCCACCGGAACAAGGATTTTTGGGCAAAATCCGCAAGTACAAAACCGTAACGCTAACGTTTTTACGTTATTTGGCTTCTAGGTACACGTTATAAAAGAATTCGATCTTGGGGAATCTAATGAAACCATTTACCAGGTAATATCTGGAACCGTTGTCGAGGGAAAAAGAAGAAACTTGTCAAGCGATATCTCGAAACCGGTTTGAAAATGAAAAGCATATATTCGTAAGTTTATTAATTTCCCAGCAAATACGGTTCTTATACAATTGCGATAGAGCGATCTCATTCGGTTAAATTTGGGCTTAAAAGAAGTAATTTCCGTTTAGGACACTGTCTGTTTCCTGTTTTGGTGCCTAACATCTTCAAATATTATATTTGGACTTCATGAATTTTGAAAATAAAGCTACTTAAGGGCATGAAAAATATGTCAACACCCTGACAAATATATTTAAAATCACACAAAACGTAAAAAATAATAGGACATACAACTACTCCCAGTCATATAATAAGAACAGAATAAATATCTAAAGAACAAGCTGCAGGTATACATATATGTCATACGTTTATGGTTTTTTCTACTTTTATTGTTATTGATCAATAGAGATGTGAATGTTAGTGAAAACCCATCCATGTCTTGTTAACTCGCAATACCTTAATTCGTTAAAAGTAAGATGACAACTAAATCAAATTTTTCCACTTAACTCACCGGCTCAAGTAAAAGAAGTTGCACCACTAAGATATGTTGCTAGGGGCCACCAAGGTCTCGTTATTTCGAGTGCCTGTCCCCAGACAAGTACTGAGTCATCTTGAGTTCCATTACTCTTACTCCTATTTCAAGTTGGATTATGCATAACAAGGTGAAATACACATGTATGGAATCATGCGGATATGAGGTAAAGTGAAAATTCTCCTTATCAAGCTAAAACACTGTATTGATGTAATAAAATAAAAACACGCAGAATTTATTTCTAAGCACGGTGCCTCTCTCCCTCCATACGGAATTATCCTTTTATAAGGATAACGCGATCCGGAAGTGCCGAGTAGAAAAGGTCACGTTTCAGACCCCAAAGGTCACAAAAATGCCAGTATTTACATTTTGTGGACAAACATGCTCCCGAACATGCTTTTTGAGGCAAAATTCGCACGAAAAAATCGTAGCGTTTAGGGTTTCGCGTTAATATCCTTGCGTGCACTCTTTTTGTAGGTCCTCTAACGTAGGAAAACGAACCAAGGTGATATCTGTGATCTTTTCTGAGAGAAGTATTAAAAAAATATATTATTGGTAGATGGCGCTGATGGCCTCGAAGTCGATACGCCGTATAAAAAAAAATTTTTTGGTAGACATGAAAACGTTTGGGATCTTGGCATATCTCGAAAATGGTTAGCATACTATGCTATGTGGAAATTCAGTGGCTTACTAATATTCTGTTTATTTTCAGGTTTACATTTTGTTTTTTTTGTTGTGTAATTAAAACTTTACAGTATTTCAGTCAGAATGTCGTAATTGTTTTTCTATAAATAGAGTTAGTTAAAGAAAATATATATATATATATATATATATATATATATATATATATATATATACATATATATATAAAGATGCCTAACTCTTATATACATTTTTTAATGGTGCTCCATTTACACTTCCGTAGAACAGACCTTTTTTACTTATTAAAAATTTGAATCGTACATTAAGAGAGATATATAAAATCTAATATATGTGAGCCATTGTTTACCCCGTATTTTCTTGCAAACTCAAACCTCTTTGTCGTCGTAAAGGATAACTCAATAGTACTAAATTCCTATCGACTCCTCCTTATCCTCAAAGCTAACATGAAGGCAATAAGACAATACGTGCTTGATGTGCACGGAATGTAGAAGCAGGTGTACGGTGCCTGTTTAGATTGGTGAAGCTTCGTGGAAGGGGAGGTGTATGAATACGGAATTGGATAAATGTTAACCAAGCTCTCTCTGGGGGTGTTCATCCATGTTGTGTAGTCGGGCGAATATTAATGGAGGCCATGGAAAGGATGCAATTTGCATAAAACCTCCCTCCAGAGCTCCCGTCCTCATATCTTCCTCATTGCGGAAGGCTCATGCATCCTATTGGAACGGCTTCTCTGTCTCTGTCTGATAGAACCTATGCATATTTGCAAAAACAAAATTATGCAACTCCGTTTTATTGCAAGTCAGGAGTAGAACTTTCTTAAACATATACGTATAAATGTAGCAGAGCACTTAATTTAAATATACGTGATGACAATATATTCTTTATTTTGTCAATAATAACCAAGAGACTATAAAATCATGAATACATTATGCCTCCTGTCTAGAAAAAGCGTTTTGGGAAACTGAATTTTTACTGCTTCTGGAAAGGTGTTTCGATTCATGAAGGATGATTAGTAATTGCAATCTAGTTTCGTATTACTAAATAAATAGGCCATAATCACAATATTAAAAGTCCGTCAGGCAAGAGCTGCATAACTAAGCACTTTCCTCAGAATTGGATAGTGTCGAGTGCGTTCCTGAATAATTTGAGTAAAATAACCTAGATCGATAAAATAAAATAAAAACATAAATAGTTCTGCTCTTTAGAATTTATTATGAACACCTGTTTCAATTATTACTTTTGTAATTAATTTCCTTCCAGAGTTTTGTGCATGTGGGGTACTACACTACGTAATAAATCCACAAAGCTTCACATTTTCGTCTACAGTTCTTGATGAATAAAATATAATAAAAATTACGACAGGAATTGGCAAACAACCACTTTGGCTCCAGGGTAACCCCCCCCCCCCCAATGAACCAATTTAGTTTATTTTTACAACACATTTTTCTCTTCAGTTGACCACAACGAAAACCGAGTTTCGTTAAAATATAACAAAAATTACGACTGTTATTGGCAAATAACTACTTTGGCTCCGGAGTAAACCTCCCTTCAGATGGACCGATTTTGTTGGTTAACGAACTCGTCAAATCATTTGATGGGAGAATACTATATACCAAGTTTCGTGGCTAAAAAACAAAAACTCTGGCCTGTATCGTGTTAACGGGCACATATATAACTATATATATATATATATATATATATATATATATATATATATATATATATATATATGTATTAACTGGGGACATTTTTGGTGTTTACTAGGTAGGATCGATAAAGGTTCGAAGAAATTTTTCAAAAATTCCGTCATGAGTGCAATCTCAATAGCTACTTTCGTTCGGAGGAAAGTGCTAAAAGTTATTACGATTTTCCAAATAATCAGGGATTGCCTAAATCATTCGTTTTGTTTTCAGCCGACACATCATAGGCTGAAATGTACGGTCTTTAGCTAGTTGACGAGGTAAGCTCAGTGGTAGAGCACTGGACTAAATAAGCTGGAGGACCTGAGTTCAAATCCCGAGCAAGTACTAAAGATTTTGTTTTCTAGTGTCTACGTTTATGGGTTGAATTCGGCCTCCCTGACCGTCCCTAGGCCAACCCAGCCTTTAATTAATTTAATAATGGGTACCTTGGGTGTAATGACTGAAGCAGCCAAGGGGAAAATCCGGCGGGCGGAGCATAGCACTGACCACACTATTTGCCGTATGGTCATGAATCAGATACCTCTATAGTATCTGTCCCTGTATAGGCATACGGTATAGGGTATATCGTGTACGAAGCCCAATCAGCTATATTCACAGCCAACTGTTTAAAACATTGATAGAGTCCAAACAAAAAACTCGATTATCCAGAGGAAGATTAGTCTCGGACTAATTATAACCAGGTGCCTGGTTATAAAAATTTGATTCTACACCCCCAGGCCCAGGCATGGTGGTAAGCAAATACCAAATTAGCCCCCCCCCAGAAATGTTTGTCTAGAGCCGCCTATGACTAATACTAAAATAGTTATATTTCTTTCTTTAATTCAGTGCTTACCTATTAGCCTATCTTTGAGATGTTATTTTTTTTTTTTATTTTTAGATAAATTTTAGAATTGTTTCATTTATTTAAATTTTAACGTCCATTATTATTAACTACGAATTTTGGGACGGGTTATCTACAGGTTACCACCCTTTTCTAGCCAGGATAGGGCACTAGCCACCACCCCTAGTGGGAATCGAACCCACTTGGAGTGGTCACTTTTCTTTCAAAAAAAGAAAAGGCATCAGCCCTATCCTGGCTAGAATTGTTTCATATCGAGATGTTATTATTATTAGAATAACTATATGGATATAGTGAGTCCATTATTTTCATTAAAATCGATGTTATAATGTTAGTCACACTTTCTCGACTACTTTTTTGCATGAAGCACTTTATTCCATACATTGTAGGTCGCATCAAGTTTTATTTGTTAATTATTATTTGATCGTTTTAATAATAAATAAGCCCATCATTATTATAAATTACTCGATCAACATTTAAATGTCAATAATCTCCTGTCAATTATGTTTCCAAAGGAGAAGCTTGTAATTATCTTCTTCTTAAATGAATTAATTTATTTATTTTTTATGCAGTAAAATGATGAATTCAGTCGGATATCAAGACTCTCTACTGTTTCAGCATCCAGGACGACAGCTCGGTGAGAAGCTACTTCGACTGCAGGTGGGTCAGCACAGACATACTTCGGAAGAACTCGCTGGAAATACCCGAAGACGCTGATCTCGTCATTGGTTACCTATTTTCGGTAAGTAAACATTTACTATACCATAGAACTATAAAAAATATATATCTAAAAGGAAAATAATTAAATCCCTTTCTGGCACGTTGAACTGTGTAAGGAATGTAGAGAAATGGAATAATTACGATTTCTAAGAGCTAATATACACAGTATAGAGTAAATATTGAATAAATGCGTAGATTAACATGAAGTAAAAGCTGATTTGACGTGAAGACCTTTACTATAGGTCGAAAGTTCAGGACATTTTTGAATGTATATATCGTCGATGCAAATGCAAAGTATCGAATATGAAAAAACGCATTTTTCATTTTCAATCTTTACTGATTGCTGTTGGACTGATGTACGGCTAACTCTCCAATCTAAGTTTATTCAGTGAAAGAAGAATGTAAGCACAGCCAAAAGGTCGAATCTGCCGACTATTTGACTGCTCAAAACCCAAGTAATGAATAAAAGTATTGTGACTCTGGAAAGTTGAGATTTTTACATTCAATACTTTGCATTTGTATCGACGATATATTTATATAATTTTACAAAAAAAATCCTATTTATTATGATGTTATGTGTTGTATTATAAACATCAAAGAAGTATTATTTCTTTGTTGGTTACAATATAAACTTAACAATGATCACGAGAATGGTTATTAGCCCCTTACCATTATTATGAATCCCCTTTAAAAAACTAATATCTAAATAAATTGCAAATAGGTAGGTAGTTTTATTTTAAACAAGAAATGTTATTTTCTCCCAATTTTTAGAGAAAATAATTATAGTTAAGAACTCGAGGAATGTTTGAAATTCGGCAAAGAGAAAAATGTCAGAACTTCAGAAAAATCGATTTTTCGAATGTTTCGGCATCCTCTTAGGCAGCCTTCTTCAGCGAGGAATTCCTAGGAGGTGAAAGAACACCATGATAACGTTTAGGTGAGCACGGTAACATGTGACACTTATCAATAGATAGATGGCACGACTCTAGATAGATGGATGAGGCGAAACATATTCATGGTCACCAACAAGTCTTCCTCCACATCCTAGGCATTTATTGCTCAATAAGGCTGCCAAAGACCAAGCATCTTACGTTATTCTCTTAGCCAACCATTCTTAGACGTCTTATCACCTCAACGGCTAACGATCAGCATCTCATTAAAAAAATATAGATAACATGGTAATGAACTACACCATCTGGAAGCTCCTTTAAAATTATGCTCCTTTAATTGGGCCTTAAAAAGCTCATCTATTTGTACACAAATGTACTGTGTTATTACATATGTATATACATGGGTGGTCTGAAAAATTTCCGACCGCAACGTGAAGTTGGGATCACTCGTAAAAAAAAAGCAAGTGAATTTCGTTGTTCATCTGTGGACAGTTAGGTCGGAAACTTTTCAGACTACTCATATTTTATACATTTATTTTATTTCTCCTATCTAGGTATTTTTTATTATTATACAATATTTATATTAATTGTTAAATTAAAAGGACTCATACTTGTATGAACGTAATCCAGATACATGTAATATTCAGAAAAGATGGCACACGTACATCAAACTAAAATGTCACGATGGAGGGTTACTCCAACGTGAAAAACTATGGGGTGGAGTTTCGGATAATTTGCTCAAAATACGAAAACTGTCATAAACGTTTTATTAATTTTCACATTCCTGTTTTCTTTCACTTAAACGGACCTTTGCCAGTTTATAACTTGAATATCATCTATATCCACGACAATTACTTTTTACAATGGTGATTTAGAAGTTCTCCTCATCAAATATATTAGGAAAAGTCCGACTCGCAGGAACTGCATCATCTTAGCGCGGTTCCATTCATATCCCTAGTGTCATTTTGTATACGTAGAATACAAACAGTTACTACTTTGTTTAGATCATTCTTAATGTAAACACATATTCCAAAGAAAAGTAAGATTGTCGGCAAGGCACAAGAAACTATCCTAAGCGGAAATTACTGTTTCCGACGTCCCAAGTTTCGCTCTACGAAGACTCTACTACGAATATGTTTCTAATTAACTTAACTTGCTTTACTAAAATATCCATGTTAGTGTTAAATGGAATTAAAAACACTTACCTACTCATTTTACTGTTAAATGCAATTAAACAAAATAAAATTATACAAGAAAATTAGAAAGTAATGTTATATTTTAATGTACTACGCCACATACAACCACAAAATATAATTATAATTCTACTATAGCATTCGGCTGCATGACTTCCTGCTGGTAAAGTAACTGTCATCCTAAAGTAAAGATCCCAGGATGCATCTTGATTTATGACGTGCAATAAAAGCCTACCTGGTAGCTCGACCCGGGCAGGTGTCTGACCCTACACAGAGTGTTCTCTTTCACATTCTCTTTCAGCAGGAACTGCGTCATCTTAAGACACATCCGTTCTCATCCATAGTGTCAATCTATAGCTTAAAATAGAACTAAACATTTTTTTTTATTTCATGAAAATTGTTAACGCCCACAGGTTAGAAGCGGAAATTCCTCAATCTATAGCAAGACTCGCAAAGTCAATTCAAAATACAAACACACTTTTCATTTACTTGCCATGTTTTATTGAAAAAAATGCAATCAAAATAACAGCAAGCAATTAAAAAAAACTAAGGCAAACCGAGAAAAAAAAAACGAAGGTAAACAGAGACAAAAAAAGAGGAGTAGATACAATTATTAGTTTGTTTTGATCTTTCGTGAAAAATTATAAATATCTTTTCCATTTTCTTATCTTGTTTTACTCCTACTAGAAGCAATAATAAAATAACAAGAAATAAAAACAGACAAAGAGAACCGTTCAAATAAACGAAAGTTTTATGCACTTATTTCTCCGATTGACCTCGCTTAATCAAAAATTGTTTCAGAATCTTTTTTGTGGAGCATTTAGTAAGCTTCTTAATGGTAACCTTTCACTTACCTAGATTCTCAACCGTTTTCGAGATATTAAGGAAAATATACGAAGGGGGCCTAATAGATATTCATACGGCATCTGAGAATCCCAAGATTCCGTAAAAACAAAATATTGTTTCTAATTATACGTATCGGGGTCTCCCGTGGTCTAATGGCTAGCGCCTTGGATTCATAAGCGGGAGATGGTGGGTTCGATTCCCAACCTCCGGCAGGAATTTTATCATCCCACGGCTCGCTGGTAAAATTCCTCGCTGCACCCTGGATGTCGGCGCTAATGACCTAGATGTAGATGCGCCGTAAAAAAAAAAAAAAAAAAAAAAAAAAAAAAAAAAAAAAAAAAATTATACGTATCCTGTTTTATTGACAAATACATTTGACTACTATAAGCAATTACAAAAATAACGAGCAGTGAAAAAAAATTGCGGGAAACTCACAAATAGATCCGTTTAAATAAATGAAACTAACTAAGTTTTAAGCACTTATTTCTCCTACTATGACCATCCCATCAAACATTTCTTCAAAACATTTTTTGTAGAGAATTTAGTAAGCTTTCGAACAGTTACATTTCACTTTCCACGATTTCCTGACCGTTTTCGAGATATTAATGAAAGTATACGAAGTTCCCAAAACTTTTCATGTCTGTTAATAAAATATTTCATTCTAACCCTTCCTTATCTCCAAACGAAACCAAACTTTCAACATATCGTCGATACAAAAGCAAACTAACGAATATGAAAATCACCACTTTTCAGAGTGGAAAAGTATTTATTCATAACTTTTTTTGGGACAGTCAAATATTCGGCAGATTTGACCTTTTGATAGTGGAATACTTTCCCTTTAATAGAGTGAAGTCAGATTGAAGAGTTTGCCGTAAATAAGTCCAGCAGAAATTATTAAAGATGGACAATGAAAGATGCATTTTTTCATATTCGTTAGTTTGCATTTGTATCGACGATATTAGTTTTGATGAAATTCCAACATGCAGAAAATGTTTCAACTTAATCCCATGATTTTAAGTACCCAAAGCAAAAACGTTGTTCAACAACATTTTTTCCAATTTTCGAAAACGGTTAAAGCTATTGCCTTAAAAATGGTTTCATTCGTTTTCCTAGGCCCAGAAGCCTGTAAAACGAGTACTTGCAAGCATATGAAGTAAGCGGAACGATTTTTTTCGCGCGACATTCACTCCAAAAACCATGTTCCGATGGGCGGATTCTGCTGGTTAATGAACTTGACCTTTCAAATTAGACAAAAGATTTTTGTACCAAATTTCATCAAAATCGGACCATTCGTCTTGGCTGTACAGAGCGAACAGACAAATATATAATATATATATATATACATATATATATATATATATATATATATACAAATTTGAACCACCGTCATTTTCGGTTTCTAGGGGTCCTGAAACGCAAAATTTTCTAGTCGGCACTTCCGGATTGTGTTATATCAACCTTATAAGCGGGGTTCCTCCCTATGAAGGGAGGGAGGAACCGCGCTAAAACAGTTACATACTTACTTAACGAGAAATTGAAAAACACCAATAAATCATAAAATGAGATATCTTCAAGATGGTTGAAGATCATGTTTAGGTCTAGAGGAATAATTTGGTTCAAATTCAGGTTTTAAATCACCTCTTGGCGGGTATATATTTTATGTATAACAAAATAGGTACTATTTATTTATTCATGTTGTGCAAAGGATCTAATTATGAAATAAATTGACAAAGAGACTGTATAGGGCTTGAATGACATTATTATTGAATTAGAAATTGCAAGACTTCTATAAGCTCCTTGTGCTTTAATGACAGGCCACTTATTTTATTTTGTTCGATCACAAAGGACAAAGGTTCGATTCAATATCGTAATTAGAATACAAAAGTTTTGTTTACATAGCATGCACTTACTAAATTAAAGTTACAAAATGGCTTAATAACTAATAAGTCCTTTGTTTTTCGTGAGTGCTTTGAAGCCATAAAAGACGGTAATGCCTGTACTGGCGTCCAATTACGGCTGATCTTATCACTAATAATTTAAGATAATGGATTTTTTTCGTGACTAAAGTAATGTAGTTCTGCCGATAAGATAAACACTATGTTCGTTAATAGATATTGGTCGGGAAATTATTATATGGGAAACAGCTCTGTTAGCATATTACTTGGTGATTCCACTATGACATGAGGTATTCATTACTCAAATACCTGTAAATACGACATAACTACCTGATGTGACATGCAAATGATTATTTAGAATTTAGAATTATTACATATGTTAATTGTTACTTCAGTTTTGGTTATGAATGAAAAGTTAGAAAAATACAAACTCCAATTATTCTTTGTCTCGTTGTTATTAATACATAATAACTGGCGACGAGGATAAACTAATAATGGAAGACAAAATACGTAAGTTACGTGCAATTTACAAAGGCCATATTACAAAGGCAACAAGATTTCTTGAAACAGCCCAAGAACTTACATCTGCAGAAATAAATACCAGGATTCATAGTATTGAAGACTATTGGGGAAAATTTACAAAACTTCAAGATGAAATTGAAGTTCTTACTAGTGACGTATTACTTCAAGATGAACTGGACTATAGAAGTGATGTAGAAGATGTATATCTTCATTTGAAAGGAAAATTGGAATTTATTAGAGACACAAACAATCACAATATTCAGATAAATGAAGCCCCATGTCACACGAATAAAGGTAAGCAACCTTTTGCAAGTTCTAATATTAACTTTTCGGTAATACTGAAGGAGAGTGTCCTCAGCACCGATGATCTTCAAAATTTGCACTATAACGTATTTTGATGCACTAAACACGAATCCGTTGAAAAAAAAAAAGTTGCTCGCAACTAGGAAAGAAGTTATTAAGTTCACTGTTATGGAGGTTAAGACGGGGTAAACAGCTTATATGTAAACACGCGCCTGCGCAATAGTCCTTAATGACGAAGTGTAATTGAAATTTAGACTCACCTGTGGTAGCTGACTTGGTCGTAAACTGTCGCTTTTGGGCATACGTGCTATGTGTTTCCGCTCGCTCCGCTCGCTCAAGAAAACATCAAAACCCCTAGTCAATCCAACTCGCAGAAATGAAAAGAATTCTATGCCCAAAAGTCGTCCAAGGCAGTCTTCCCTAACCTTCATAACAGTGAACTTTTTTTTTTAAATAACTTCTTTCCTAGTTGCGAGCAACTTTTTTTTTCATCGGATTCGCGTTTAGTGCATCAAAATACGTTATAGTGCAAACTTTGAAGAAAATCGGTGCTGAGGACACTCTCCTTCAGTTTTACCAACTTTTCTCCCTACAATGAAGACGAATCTTTCATTAATTTCATTAGACGTTTAGAAATATTCCTTCACTTACAACAAATAGAAGACAGATAGTTAAAAGTATTTGTCTTACTTCATGCGTTAACTCCGCATCTACACCAAAAATAATATGATATATGTGCTCCCAATGATCCCACAAAGAAACACTATAAAGAATTAGTACAACTACTAAGCGATTACATGGACCCTCGGCCTAGTATTTGGGCAAGGCAACACCAATTTATTTCAAGAGTACAGTCAGAAGAAGAATCCATTGTACAATTCGCGACCGAACTCAAAAAGATGACCAGCTCGTGTGAATTCAATTGTAAGTGCGGAGAATCTGTCGCTGAAATGTTTCTTCAACTGCAGTTTATCAGAGGGTTACGAGAACCCGAGATAAGAACACGCTTATTACTAGAAATTAATTTAAAAACATTTAATGAAGTCTTGAACATGGCTAGTGCTATTGAGTTAGCAACTAAGGAGACCTCTGCTATGACTAAACGTAAACAGATCCACAAAGTAACTAATTACAAAGCTAACCGTAATAACAACAAGCCAAGCAAGAGAGGGACAGTTTCACCTACCAGTCAAGCAATCCCGAAGTCCTTATCACCAGTCAACACATTACACGGCCGATGTTACAGGTGTGGAAGTAAACAACATAAGGCTAACACCTGTAGATTCGTTACAGAAATCTGCCGGTATTGTAATCGTGAGGGCCATATTGCACGTGTTTGTCTCACTAGATTAAGAAGAGAGTAGTACATCAAACAACATATTTATTTATTTAAATTTTAACGTCCATTTATTATTAACTACGAATTTTTAGGACGGGTTATCTATAGGTTACCACCCTTTTCTAGCCAGGATAGGGGTGATGCCTTTTCTTTTTTTCGAAAGAAAAGCCACCACCCCTAGTGGGAATCGAACCCTCGACCCATGGCCGTGAGGGTTAAGTGCTCACGCCTTAACCCTCACGGCCATCGGGTCTCCTCAAACAACATATGCAAATGAAGATTTGGAACCACATGAAATAAACCTACTTACATCTTCACACCAGGATAAGTTTATAGTTAAAGTCTCAATTGAGGGTAATCCTATTTGCATGGAACTAGATACGGGAGCAGCATTGAGCGCTATTTCTTATCAAGATTTCAGGAAGTTAAATTTACAAAACAAATTGTTCAAAACTAAGGTAGAAATGTGTACATATACCGGAGAAATCGTGAAACCAAGAGGAGTATCATTCGTGAAGTGCTCTTACAAAACTACCACATTCGTGGGAAAACTGTACGTTATAGACGGCAACGTAGATCCGATATTTGGTAGGGAATGGCTCAGAGAAGTTAACCTGGATTGGGCCGAACTTAAAGT
This sequence comes from Gonocerus acuteangulatus, assembly GCA_946811695.1. Taxonomy (NCBI): domain Eukaryota; kingdom Metazoa; phylum Arthropoda; class Insecta; order Hemiptera; family Coreidae; genus Gonocerus; species Gonocerus acuteangulatus. The sequence continues at coordinate 54,241,062 of OX328127.1, read as the reverse complement.
ATTAGGACGTCGGACTTCATCAGATCTTGATTCTTTGCTGGAAGAATATTCAGAAGTGTTTAGGGAAGAAGTTGGCCTGATACAGTTGGCCATCTCCGACTCTAGGAAGGAGCCAATCCTATTTACATCAAACCACGTCAAGTACCGTATGCACTAAAAGGGAAGATTGAAAATGAATTAGATAGACTTGAAAAGGAAGGAAGCATTACCTAGGTAGAATTTTCAGAATGGGGTACACCAATAGTACCGGTAATCAAACCAAACGGAAGTGTTCGGTTATGTGCTGATTACAAGGTGACACTAAATAAAGTAATTAAAGATGAACACTTCCCCATACCTAAGATTGAGGACATTTTTTCCAAAATGGGAGGAGGAAAATATTTCTGTACCTTAGATATCAGTCAAGCCTACTTACACTTCAAGATGGACGAAGAAAGTGCCTTAATGCAAACCTTAAGTACACATAAGGGATTGTACAAAGTGAATCGGCTGATGTTTGGAGTGAAGGTAGCACCGGCAATCTGGAATAGATTTTCCACTTCACTTTTGCAAGGAACACGGGGTGTCATCATAGTACAAGGCTCAACAAAAGAAGAAACCATACTGCGATTGAAGGAAGTACTTAAACGATTGAAAACACATAATCTACGAGTAAACAAAGACAAGTCAAAATTTTTCCAACAAAGTATTGAATATTTAGGACACATAATCGATAATAAGGACTTACACAAGAGCGAGGAGAAAACTAAAGCTATATCCAACTGTACACCACCCAAGAATGTGAGTCAATTAAGAACTTTTCTTGGCCTTGCTAATTATTATAATAAATTTATTCCTAACTTCGCAACTCTATTAGTTCCACTCTCAAGATTATTACAGAAAGGTTGGAGCTACAACTGGACCAAGGAATGTGAAGAAAGTTTCCAAGCAGTGAAGAAGGCAATACTAATGAACAAGGATAATATCCTTGTTCACTTCAACCCTGACTTACCTATAATACTAGCTTCGGACGCATCACCAGTAGGACTAGGAGTGGTACTGTCTCATAGGTTTCAGGATGGAACTGATAGACCTATAGCCTTTGCATCCAGGACCTTGACTAAGCCTGAACTCCACTATAGTCAAATTGACAAGGAAGCGACTTCTATTTACTGGGGACTCAAGAAATTTTTTCAATACTGTTATGGCCGAAAATTTATACTCGTTACAGATCACAAGCCGCTCGTTTCCATTTTCGATCCTCAAAAGACGCTACCTACAATGTCTGCCATGAGATTATTTAATTATGCACATTTTCTTTCCGGATTTGACTACACCATTAAGTATCGCAGGACCACCAAACATGGAAACGCTGATTTCCTTTTAAGAAATCCAAGAGATACATCGGACTTCAATTCAGACAATAATACCACGACATTCCACTTGAATCAGCTTGCAAACTTTACCTATAAATGCAGAGATCATATCTAAAGAAACGGCAACGGACAAAGAACTACAACCACTATTCGAAGCATTGGTGAATGGAAACAGCATCGAAACTTTGGGCTTCCACGACGGCGAGTTCTCTCTTCAGGATGGCTGCATTTTCAGAGGACCTAGAGTTGTTATTCCACAAATACTGAAGCGAAAGGTTCTTATGGAGTTACACATTGGCCACTTAGGTATGGTGAAAATGAAGTCCGTTGCCCGAAGCTATTGCTATTGGAAGGGGATTGATCAGGACATAGACAGACTTGTTTCACAGTGTAAACAATGTTGTTTAAAGAGAAATGAACCAGCCAAGGTTAAGGCACATCATTGGGAAGAACCAACCTCACCATGGCAACGGATACACATCGATTTTGCGGAACCCCGGGCAGGTTCCTTTTACTTTGTCATTGTGGATTCATTCACGAAATGGGTCGAGGTCATTCCGACTAAAACTACTACAACTACATGGTGTGAGAATCAACTCATAAAACTATTTTCCATTTTCGGGTTACCTCTAACTCTTGTTTCAGATAACGGGAGTCAGTTCACTTCGCAACATTTCACTTCATTTATGAAGGAGCATGCTATAATACATAAAAGGACGGCTCCATTCCACGCGTCAACCAATGGACAAGCAGAACGCTTTGTTCAGACTATTAAACGGTCATTGAAGGCAATGCAGTGCGAAGAAGGGGATTTACAAGCAAAAATTGACCGTTTAGTTACTGAACTGAGAAGAACACCGACTAAAAATGGGTCAAGCCCATACCAATTGATGTTTGGTAGAAAAATAAGAACATTCCTAGAAGTTCTGACAGAAAGGAAACAGGAAAAAAATAATTTTGAAGAAAGACAGAATTTGGAAAAATGGAGGACTCTGGAAATCGGAAGAAGAGTTCAAGCTCGGAATTACCAAGGGGGAGAGAAGTGGAAATTCGGAACTGTTATCTCTAAGGAAGGCAATCTTCATTACACACTGAAAATCGATAGTGGAGAGATCTGGCGACGTCACATAGACCAACTAATTCCTACAGAATTTAGAGGGGGGGGGACTAATATGACATGCAAATGATTATTTTGAATTTAGAATTATTACATATGTTAATTCTTACTTCAGTTTTGGTTATGAATAAAAAATACAAACTCCAATTATTCTTTGTCTCGTTGTTATTAATACATAATACTACCATTGTTCAAAGATTCAAAAAATGATTTGGTATGGAAGATTATAATTGTCTACTATTCATTAATTACATTTAGAAAAGGTATCCTGGAAGCTCTTAGATAATTTTTTTTTAAGTTGTTCGTTACTAAGGCGATTTCACTCCTTTAAGATAGCACTTTTTTTTTTTTTTAAGGCTTGCCAACCTTATGGTCATTAAGATAGCACCTTTATGACCAAAAGAACCTGTATTGTAACTTTGATGCATTTACACGTATATGCTTGAAAGCCTCTGGTTGTACCTTTTAGAATCTTAAGGATGCCTGGACAGGAGGACTTAGGCCTGGGTTAAGCGGTAGGCATATAAGCCAAATCAATGGACAGAGAAAAACATTTTGCGCGGGACTTGTTTCTTACAACACGCACTTACTAGGTTCAATTATTAGTTACATTTCTTACTATTGACTGGCATAAAAAAAAAAACACTGTCAGACCCAGGGATAATCAGAAATATACAATAACAAGGAGAAATAATGTTTCACTATCAAGGCTTCGATGAGAGCATTTATTATTTACGTAGAACAATAATTGGAAAAAACAAGCGAATAAGCAGACAGTGAAACAAGCTTTGACAATTTACATATTCTCACAGAATGCAAAAACACGACCTATTTACTGAACGTATTCAAACACTACTATATTACAGTCCCTAAAACTCGCTAACCAGTATTCAGAGATTTAAATATAAAGAAATAATTTTACTAAGATTTTCATATATTCAAATAATTTATTTATTTATTATTTTATAAGACGACGCGGCTAGGTGATTCAATTATTCTTGAAGCAACAAGAAAAATGTATCAAAACGTAACTTAAAAAATATTAAGGGTGTCTTGTTTATGTAAATAAAAAGAAATTAATTAATTAATTAAAAAAATGTAATCACGAATTTCAAATTCAATAAATTGCAAATATAATTATACACAGTGAGAGAGACATTAAGAGAAATATTGAAGAGACTATAATGATAATAATAATGATAGAGAGAGACTATAGCGAAGAAAGCCTATCTCAGAACGCAGAAATCTCAAAGGGAACAAGAAACCTGAAAGAGGCATCCATAATTTACCGAAGAAGCCTGAATTTCAAGGAAACCTACAAAACTTTTTATAATTGTCAATTCTTTATGAGTTTTTTTTTAGAAAATCGCCCCCGGAAAGTATAAAGGGGCTTTGAATAAAACAGCGATGGGAGAAGGAAGATGGCTTCTAGGCTTCTTCACTAATGGATCCCTAATCCTCCCATCCCCTGTTTTATGAACTTAAGAATAGTTATAGTCTTTCAATGATATTCGAATATCCCAACGAGCCGTACAACGCGTTCCTTCCTCATTCCTTATTCACGAATTGGCCTGTTAGAGCCACGCCAAATAGAATGAACTCTATTCAACAAGCTTCTACAAGTTTCATACTTGATTTGATCTGAATGAACACTTTTTAGGGCGTTTCCTCCCTCCTCCCTAGAGACGGTATTCGCTAATAAGGTTAACCTCATGACGCAATCTGGAAGTGCAGTATAGAAAATTTCACGTTCCGGAACCCGAAAATAATGACGGTTCAAATTTATATATTAATTTCAAGTAGAAAATTCAGTTATTGTTGTATAGTGGTTTCCTTGCAGAGGATTGTGCTCAATGCACAGATAACGCGTATGAAATCTTCGTAATGAAATAGGCGCGATTATAAGTGACTATCTCTGAACTGTGCAAGAAAACGGATTACCTCCTTTTTTTATGGCTCTCCTGACAGCCACAAGATATCCCTCCCTGGTGGTTTTCAGGAATTTACTACGTTTATTGATAAATTCATTTTATTTAATATTACAAAATAAAATAATACTGGATTAACCATCGACCAAATGGTGTAAAACTAAAATAATATTAGAAATTTGACGAACGATTATATATATATATATATATATATATATATATATATATATATATATATATATATATACATAGTATGGATGGAAGTAATACTGGATTCGTGAGAAATATACGTTCTTTTGCCCGAAATGTTCATTGTTTTGTCCGGGTATGAGCCCGCGTTACCGTTGTCAGTTGCTGGTTCCGTATCATAGCTGCGCCATTTGTGTCAACTCAATACAGAAGGTTAATTGGGGCATTTCAGAATCCTAATAGCATCTCAGGTAGTAATTTTTCATTTTTACAGGAAACAATAAGTATACCGATCAGAATTGATAAGGAAAGGAAAATATAACAGAGGATATACGAGAGGAAAGTGAAGGTATGTGCCAATTATTCAGCTCTGAGGAAGCTAATCATGCTTTGTTAAAGTTTCCGGATACTAATATTGACACTATGTCTGAACATTACCCTTGAACAAAGTAACACTCCTCCTCGCCTGGAAGAAACAAAGAGAAAGTGTGGTACTCGAGGCTTAGACACTAGTGGATGAAAGAATACTCCAAGAAAAGATAAAGCAGCAATAAGAAACCGATAAAATTAAGCCGATTTTTCTGGCTGGTTGTTCTGGATGATTTGTGGCTACTATCAATATTTTCAAGAAAAAAGGATGTGTTTTCAAGGCTATCATCTGACTTTAAAGTTTCTTATAGGAACTAAGGTGTCAATGACATAGCTGTGAATATTTAATTCATGTATGTTGAATTCTTTTTGTATTTTACGTTTTGTTCAATTTTTTTTTTGTTTCATATGTATAACCATTTGTTGCATATATAACCCATTTGTCTTTTCCTGTCAATATTTCAATACTTTATTTTTGTTTTGTTTTCTTGTTTAAAATAGAGCAAATCGCCTTTGGTGTGGAGCTCTAACTCCGGAAATAAATAAATAAATTTACCGGAAGTAATTATTTACCTGAATTAAGGATTAAAAATTCATTTCTTGGTTTAAATAACCGGCATTTATTTGATAAATTATCACTAGATATGCGAAAATTGAAAAACAATTTCGTCTTTTCATTCAGGCATATTGCCAAAATTAGCTTGGACTAACAAAAACCACAATTTTCTTTGTTTTTATTATATTTTATGTAATGATTTGTCCTACTTGTCTCGTGGGCTTAATGAACTCCCCAAAAAAATGTTTACTTAATCAATCATTTCCTGTTTCAGGGAGAGCTTGAGGACATGGTATTAGTTAGCGATCCTGCAGGTGTAGCCCAACAATGCAGCACTAACCTCACACCAGCATTGGATCCCCTCCTAGAAGCAGCCAGGCCGCGAAGGAAAGGTCATCGAAACAATCTGTGAGTATTCTGTAATATACACACTGCATAATATCCCTTACTTCGCATCAATTCCATAATATAATTGAAATGTGGCTCACCGGGGGTTATTTTGGTCTTTGGGTACAAATTCTTACCATCCCACATGGGCTTTGTCAGGTACATGGACCTCTTGAAAAAGAAGTCCAATGACAGCAACGATCCACAGAACACGTAAAAGATGCTCGGTTATATAAATTCGTAGGATATTTCATAGGAATCCCATCTCGCTTCATCCACGAGTTTTGTATGAAGTGAAGTGTAAAAATAAGGCCATACACTAGCAACGTAAATATTACCCAGCGAAGAATCCTTAGGTGGAATTAGCATTCGCTTGGACCTAATGTCCATTCTTAATACAACTATAAAAATAATAGGAATAAGAATGGCATTACATAGCAGCATCCTAAACGCATAGAAGAGTACCTGAATGTTTATTACCAAAAATCTTAGACATTAAAAAAAAAAAAAAAAAAAAAAAAAAAAAAAAAAAAAGACCATGAAAGACGAGAGATATTGGACTTCTTTGGAGTAAGATATTCTTTTAATGTACAATGGTAAAAAAAAAATGTACTGTCTAGAAGTAAGCGTTTCTTCTAACCACAAGTACTGACCTTAATTTCCAAAAGTAGGGTTTCTACTGCTGTAGCAAGTAAATACATTTGTGATATGTTAATGAGCTACGGTAGTTGAAGACTAGGATTTTCCCTTTTCGCTCCTATTAATATTATACAAGATCAACGGGCTGTTTGTCGAGGATACTCGATAGCACTGACTAAGTGTGCAAAACGTATAGAACTATGAATTGGAAAAGAATTGAATGAATTGGAAGAGGATCAAACTAAAAGTTAACTACATCAGATTTGACTAAGTATGACTGAATAAAGGACGCAAAACTATCTACAGAGATTTTTTATTTCAATTTTAACATCCATTATAATTAACTACGATGATGACACGCCACCATGGAGATTAAGGAACTTAAGGATAGACTTGACTCGAACAAAATATAAAAAGACAGAACCGACTACTTTTGGCACTGAATAACGTCCATGATGAAGAAACAGACATGATCATGGTTTGTACAGAACATTTATAACACACACCCTATTAATCAAAACATATTTACTCAAATAAACATCCTTCAAAATATAAACAAACACATTACACTGTCAAGGCTACGGGCACAGCTTGAAAAAACTGGCTACAAACCGACCGGTGCAGGAGGTAAGCACTGTGACGTCATCAGACTTCACTAAACCTTTACGAATTAACTCACTGTGCAAATGTGAAAGAGATTGGTTGAGAAGTAGTTCCAAGTTAAGAGAAATCAAAAACACGCCAAAGGCTGGATAAAAGAACAATTCTCCCGACGAGAGGAAGTAATTTTGAGTGGATAGGACACACCCGACTTACCCATTCCTACTTACTAGACAGAAGAGAAAGACCGACTTGCAGAGAGTGTGACAGAACTCTAACTGTTAAACATATACTGACAGACTGTAGACAACCCAGCAACCCGACAATTCCCCACGACTTACATGACTTACTAACAGAGGGTAGCCAATACATCGAAATACTTGAGCCAATCATCTCAAAACTCTGAACTATTAGAATTTTAGGACGGGTTATTTATAGGTTACCATCCTTTTCTAGCCAGAATAGGGCTGATGCCATTTCTTTTTTCTAAAGAAAAGCAACCAACCCATAGTGGGAATCGACCCACGACTCTTAGCACCGAGTGTTAAGTGCTCACGCCTTAACATTCATGGCCACCGAGCCTCCAAGTGATTTAACATTATACAAAAGAAGAGTTTTATATGTAAAGGAGACACAGAACTAATGCAACATTTCCTCGAGACCAGCTATTTATGATATCAAACATATTTATAATCCAAAAGCTAATTATTTATTTTTTTTGTTTAACATTTACAATTTGGTAATCCAAAACCACCAAACGTTGTAAATTTGTGGTAATATTTTAATGGCTTGACCATTTAAGATCATTTTATAAAAATTCTTTTAAAATACTCTACTGGTATATATTTCGGTTCCCTTGCTTGCACCAACCCAACCAACTGAAGCTAGATACAAGCACCGGAGTTCGTCATTTCTGTCAAAAACTCAGTAGTATAGTGAAATCTTATTGCTTATGACTTTAAAAAAAAAAACCTCCAAATTCGCAAAAGAGTGTTTCACAGTTTTTTTTTCTTTTTCTTTTTTTTTTTTAATCTAATATTCAAACGGTTGGAAGAAATGATACATAAAATTTTTGACTAAATGCGGAGTAATATTCATTACTGGATCACTGAAATATTACCGTCTTTTTTAACCAGGATTAAAATTAAACGTAAGGAACGAAAAAACTTATAAACGGTTATGGAAATACAAAAATAGCAGAAAGAAATACTTGAAAACCAGACAAAAAGTAAATTTTTGTAAACCTGTGTTATGAAAGGTTCCCAGAAACCGACAATGAATTTTCAAAGGTTCCCTGAACTCGACAGTGTGCTGGATGACGTCCATACCATGATCCAATAAAGCATGAAACCAGTAGGAAAGATACCGGGTTGTAAAAGCAACCCTATTCCCCTTATGAAGTGAATGATTGAAAGACTTTGATTCCATCGGCAAATGAAAGATTGATTAGATTCATTTGGTTGAATCCATTGATCTTACTGCCAGCAGCTAATCCAGTCAAGAGCATCCGTTCGTTTGACCTCAAGCTTCTGTGCTTTCCAAACCTTGTTCCACTCGATCGGATTAAACCTTGAATTAATAGAGTAACTCTATTATTCCTATCTCTCTCTCCCTTTCATCCTCCATTCTCCTTACGAATTTCTTCCTACGAATTATATCTAATAAAAAGCTAAGGATTATTTTCCTGTATATCTGAAATGTCCTAATTTTAGTGCGTGACGCTGACCCGAAGACGCAATTGGAAGGTGGGGGTGTAAAATTTTCACATAGGTTGTTTCAAGCAAAAAAGGTCCCCAAACCCCCAGTGATATAAACGTGTTTATAAATAAATATACATATAGGTATTTCTCTGTTGGTGAAATAAAAAATACTAGGAATATTTGATTTACAAATAGTTCGTCTCAAACGAAAGATATAGTCCGGAAAAACGTTTTTTCTGTAAAATGGCACGAAAAATATCGGACCGCGTACAGTTTTAGATTTAGTATAGGCAGGCATTCAGGTAAACTACCAATGTAAAATCAACGAAACCATATCAATAAAAGAATTGTGAGGAAATGTTCGTATGTACGCTTCCGTTTAAGTTGAAAAACGTTCAAGGCTTTTAACATTTAAGGGTATTTGGACATAAATATTCTTGTTTTGGTTACTTAAAATCTTTGGATTCAGTTGAAATATTTCCAAAATCTTTGAAATTCACCCAAACTATGATATTAAATTCTTGTTACATTTGGAGTTAAGGAAGAATTCGAAAACAAATATTTTTTTTTCACAGAGAAGAGCAGTTTTAGGATTTTCGTATATTTTCTTAAAACACTCTAAAACGGTTGGGAAATCGTGGGAAATAGACAGTTATTATTCGAAAGCCCAATACATTTCCTACAAAAACGCTTCTTAAGTCATTTTTGATGGGACGGTCACATTCAGAGAAAAGAGTGCTTATAACTTTGACATTTTTGAACGGTCTGTTTCCCTTAGGTGTTTATAGATTTTGATTTTTATAATTTCTTATAATTGTAAAACGTATTTCTCATTAAAACAGGATATGTAAAATGAGAAATAAATTTTTGTTGTTTGAAATAAAAGTTCTTCCAGGGAAATTCCAAGATGCTGTGTGTGTATTTTCTACCAATCTAGGCGCACGGCAGTGCGCTAGGCCAGGTTCCGGCCTAAGCATACTGTGTGTATATTACAGGAGGTCTTAGAGCCGATTTTTACCCTCTTATAACTTTCAACCAGGTAAAGATACAGTTATGAAACATTACAGTTTTTACACAGGTATTATACTACTAGATGTGAGTAAAACTGGAAATTTTCATAATTCTACATCGAATAGTTTCTGAGATATAAGCGATCGAAAATCGGGATTTATAAAACTCACTCACTCATCAAAATTATTTAGGCACTTCCCATGATGCTAGAGACTTGAAATTTTGCAGGATGATAGATATGAGGGTGTTATTAAAGGAAAATCGAAAAATCCCGAAACGCTTCCGGGGCGGGGGCGTCCCAGTTTTATACTTCCTTCGGAAACCCGTCATTCCGTCCGAAACCCATGATGTGGGGTATGAAATGAATCGTCTCGGTATGAAGAACCTATATTTGATGTTTTAAGAAACAATTAGACGCATATAGGCTCGGTCAAACTCTTATACCAGCTGTCTGTCTGTATGTTTGTTCCTTATACAAATCCGTACCGTTTGACCGATTTTGACCAAACTTGGGACACAGATGGGTCTTGATACGGAGAGAATCATAGGCTAGGTTAAATTGTCTATCAGCTGTCGGTCTGTCTGTTTGTTCCTTGTACAAATACAAACCGTTTGACCGATTTTGACAAAATTAGACACACATGTCGGTCTTGATCCGGGGAGTGTCATAGGCTAGTTCAAAATCGTCTATCAGCTGTTTGCCTAACTGTTTACCTGGCAATGTTTAGTTTTCTCTCTAAAGATAATTTCGGCACAAATAAAACATTGCCAAGTTTAAGAATATAACTGGTTGAGGAAAGTGATATTTTAGTAACTGGATATAAGTATTATTATTGTTGTTTTTAAAGGTCAGTTGAAGTGTCTTTACTGTTCTTAGTAAGTAACTATGAGGTCTTCCAAGTAATGGACTTGGACATTTCTTTCTTGTATCATCTCTTGTATTGGCAAATATTTTGAATGAAAATATGGTGCACTTAATACACTAACTCATAATACTTTTTTTGAGTGTAGGATGGTACGGCGTTTTGGGGGGGGGGGGTTAGAAGGGGATATTTTTGGGGAAGGGAGCTTTTCTTTGTGGGGGGGAGGAACTTGGCCTCTATTTCACATTTATGTTTTCTTTGGGGGGGGGAGGGATATATGTCCTATTTAATTAATACCTATTTCTATTCCTTTAAACAAATTGTAAAGGGCAATTTTATGACAGTATACATCACTTGGGATAAGAACGGAAATCCTCTACGATTACGCAGTTCCTGTATTATTATTTATCTGTTTACGGCGCCCCGTCTTCTGGGCCATTAGCGCCGACATCCCTAGTGCAGCAATGAATTTTCTCAACAAGCCGTGAGAGGGAAAATTCCTGCCGTCTGTGGGACTCGAACCCACCATCTCCTCCCGCATGAGAATCTTTTTTTACAAATGAGAGACTTTTTTACAGATTATCTTCAGCTGTCTACTCCTTTTCAGCTCAAATGGACGTGATCCGTTAGTGTAAATCGAACTCACAAGACATAATCACTCTTGGCCATCGGGTTTCCAGTGTATTCTTGTATAATTAAAAAAAAGTATATAACGTATATTTTTCAACTGGAAAACAAATTCAAATAATTACGTTCTCCTTGTAGAGCTGGAATATCTTCTCTTATAAATGAATAAGGGTTTTCTTTGGAGAACTGAGAAAATTTAAAGAAAATTACAGGGTGATCGTAAGCTGGAAAACATCTCATTCTCCTGCTTTTCCCCTTTCAATTTCACATCGACTTCCCCTCCCCTTCCGCTACTCTTTTTTCTATAAATATCATTATCATACGACCGGCCTAACGCTTTCTGATATTGAACCTTTCCCCATCACCTTTATCTATAAATGAATAGACTCTATGATATTACATTATTCTGAAACTCTGAAACAGCAAAACAAATCCTTATATTACACATTTATTTAATATTATAATTGTATAATATTTATATAAATTTCTTACTATTAATAAGTATTAATTTTTTGTTTTCCGTATATGTACGCATGAATAGCATATAACCACAAACTGATTCAATCTAATTCACCCCGAAGTTGAGCATTGTTAAATAAAATAATAATTATATTCAATATTCGTTTGATTATAGATGTTGGTCTTATTAGGATTTCAATATAAATTTCTTCGTTTTTGGCTGTAATGTGGTAATTTTGATTTTCGAATTTCCCTTCGAGATTATATATATATATATATATATATATATATATATATATATATATATATATATATATATATACATTTATATATATATATATATATATACATATATATATATATATATATATATATATATATATATATATATATATATATATATATATATATATATATATATATATATATATATATATATATATAAGACAGAATGTTCAAACATGCTATATAGCATGGTTTAATTTTTGAATGTAGCATATATATATATATATATATATATATATATATATATATATATATATATATATATATGTGCTACATTCAAAAATTAAACCATGCTATATAGCATGTTTGAACATTCTGTGTTTAAAAATGTATTAATCAGTCCGCATTAATAGGTTGGCCCTGCTAATCCTACGTTTCTAAATTGATTCGTTCCCTAAGATAATCCCTAAAAAAAGTCCGTTTGGATTTGAGCACAAATCCCCTCAGTAACGCAGGGGAAAAAATAACGATTCGAAAAATTTACAGCTTCCATAGAAGGAATATTCGACCAATTAAAAGGTTTAAACGTAATAAAGGACACCAAGATTTACAGGGATAATCTCTTTTTTTTTCTTTGGCAGGAGTTCTGGATTTCTGCCGACCATTAGAGGAAAAAGGGTTTGTCAATTAGCGACCCCTAAAAATCTTTTGTAACCAAAATCCATACCCAAACATTTTTTAAAGTATTTATTTGGTCAAATTATTATTGGTCTTGCCTTTGTGTTAAATATTTCGGGTCATTTTAACAATGTTTATTAGCACGGTTAGTCCTAATAAACAGTCATTGTTAGCGGGAAGAAATCCGCTTATGAGGTTGACCTTACGAAGCAATCCGGAAGTGCCGACTAGAAAATGTCTCGTTTTAGACCACATATATCACGAAAATATAGGTGCTTCTAATTTGTATATATGAGGAAAGAAAAGTAAAGTAAAAAAAAAAAACTAGACCCAGAAAATGAAAACAATGAACTAAACTTTAACAAAAAGAAAATAAACGTAACTTACATGCTAGGAACAACTATAACACTAGGGTGTATCGATTTTTAACTTTTTTTTGTTTTTAAATTCCAAGTTGAAAAAAAGTTGCTACTAGGTACCACAATGTACCACAAAAAATTTTGGATTTTTTAAAAAATGTCTCCCGCACAAGGCCTAAAGTTTAGAAAATTTACTAAAAAAGTCAAATTTTACAAAAATATTAAAGTAACCTAAAACACTTTTATTCTACGTTGCAAGTGGATTTTTTTATAAATGCTTATTATTAGTGGATTTTTTTTTCACTAATAATAAGCACAAAAAACGATAGAAAAATTATTTCAAAAATTTATCACATCAATTAGGCCTCCTGCACAAGTCCTAAAAGTCGTAAATTTCAGCACATTTTTGAAATTTTGCAGTACTTTGATATTTGTGTGGTTCATGGTTTAAACCTTAAATATAACTAAAACCTGTTTGGAATTGTTGTTATAAGTGAAATAATGAAGACAATTTAAACACGTCAAGCGTCAACTTGAAGCAAGGGGGGTGGGGGAAAGCCAGACTGTCGCACCGCGGCAACGCGCCACCTATGAATCACCACTTGTGTACCGGCAAGCAGTAGCAGTTGTGTTTGGAGTGCGATAGTCCTGTTTCTAAGACCCAATTGAGTGATTGGGGCACAAGAACACGAGTTTATTATCGACCAACGTGGTTCTGGATTGATGTCAATTGCAGACATCAATTGTCATCAATCAGAGTGTGACAAAACGAAACTACTAAACTTGAAAACCGCTTAGAAAGACAATCTTGGTCACAAGCTTTAATGCATGTAGTTGTACAACAGTAGAGTCTACGGTCACAAGCTCGTGAAAACTAAAGACAAGCGTTGTGACAGTTCTTGTTTTACACTTTTTAATTTTCTCAAGTTGCTCGTGCAGACTTATAACTATGAACATGGTGTTTTTGATGCCACTAACAGGAATAGAAGATCTTTTCCTTATCTCCTCAAGTGTTAAAGCAACTCTCAATGCAATTACCTTATTTGCAGGCAGCTAAATCCCCTCTTGTTTCATTTCAATGTTTACCCATTCAAAATACTTCAATACATCCATCTTGATCTGCAAGACATTAAAACCACTCACATCAATAGGTTGCCCCATAACCGGCATGTCGGTAGTTTGTCTACTTAAATGCGGTAATTTACTGATCTTGAACATAACGACAATCACTCAATTGAGTCTTAGAAACAGGACTATGGCACTCAAAACACAACTTCTACTCTTTGCCGTTACACAAGTACTGAAAAGTCTGCGCGGTGATTCATAGGTGGCGCGTCACCGCAGTGCGAGAGTCTGGCTTTCCCCCACCACCTTGCTTCAAGTTGACGCTTGACGTGTTTATATTGTCTTCATTATTTCACTTATAACAACAATTCCAACCAGGTTTTAGTTATATTTAAGGTGTGAACCATGAACCTCACAAATATCAAAGTACTGCAAAATTTCAAAAATGTGCTGAAATTTACGACTATTAGGCCTTGTGCGGGAGACCTAAACATTTTTTAAAAAATCCAAAATTTTTTGTGGTACATTGTGGTGCCTAGCAGCAACTTTTTTTCAACTTGGAATTTAAAAACAAAAAAAAAGTTAAAAATCGATACACCCTAATGTACACTCCCGTAACCACTACACTACTCCACAGGTATCATCTTATGGTGGTCATCTACTTGGTACTTTCAGCTGCTCTAGATGTACATTCCGCTGTCGATAAGGTTCTTCCCGGGACCTGATGATGACGATATTCTGTTCTCTGAGGCCTACCACCGTATAGGGAGGGTCCATCATACCTCAGTTCCTGTTTATTCCGGTTCAATGGTATCCGACGAAAGACGGTGTCGCCTATTTTCAAGGGTGCGACGGGATCTTGGACGAGAAGATTGCGCTTCGTCGCCTTGTTATCCTTCTCTCGCTGAAGTCCGGCTCGCGTCGGGCGATTCTTCGCTGATTTGCCCTTAACTCAACTACTGAAGAAAGAACCCCCGGATCACCAGCTGCCTCACGCACATCTCTACCCAACCACAGGGTTCCAAATAGAACTTCAAACAGCGCACAGCCATCATGGTGCAAAAAATCGAAAACCCCAACATTTTTTAAGAAACACCAAAACATGTTTAGAAGGTTCTATAGTAACCATATATTATATTAATAAAGAAATTTTAATTTTGTGTCCGTCCATTTAGTCTCTGAGATGGTTCAAAAATGGCGGTTCTATACATGTGTGCTCAAACATTATTTGCAACCCTAGGATACTAGTCAATTAATATGCCATAATATTTTTTTTATTTTTATATTTTTTTCTGTAATAAAGGTACCATAGATGGACTACATAAATATGACAAAACGATCGACATATCTTGATATGAAGTTGGTTAACAGATTTTTAAAGTTAAGTATTTTTTAACACGCCTGTGTGAAATTTAGAAAGGTTTTAAAAGTCAGCATCACGAGGAATCACGGAGTTATTTGTGTCAGCTTGTAGCCTTTACATTCCTCTAACAGAATATGTAAGGTCTGTCTGGCTCTCGGTGCCCCTCTGGTATTGGGAGGGAATTTTATAGGGAAAACCTAGGCTCGGTGAGCTGCCTGCTGCGGTAACAGGTAGCCCTGACCCTCTACCCATAGGTCATCTGCTGGCAGTAATTTGGGTCAGTATTCCTTGTGTTGTTCTTGAGTGAAGATCTAGTGCACATAGATTTCTGCGAACCGATTTTTACTGAGAAGTAGAGGACAGATTTTGGTAAATTCCTTTTTTTGGTCATCTATAATGCTGTAATAAATGAAACTCTTATTTGCACCGTTTTTGAATGAAGACAAATCATCTATAATGTGCTACATCTTGTGAAATATTTCCACGAAAAAGTCTGAATAATTACTTAAAATTATTATTGAGTGACATTTTTTATTTTTATATAAAAGTATGAAAGTCTGGGCACTGGGGTTCTATACATATAAACTGGCTCTTTGAACGTTATAAAAATTGTTAACTGCTTTTTGTCACTTAGTCCATAATAGATTATTGATCTTCAAATATCCGAGTAATTATTACGTAGAAGTGTCATTACCGAAAAAATAATTTAAAAGACATTTTTTTAAATTTTTCTTTCTTTATTTATTTTTTATTTTTTTTTTTTTTCAAAAAAGAGATAGTAGAAGAGATTTTGGAGAGCTCATAATTACTTCGAAATCGATTGAATTTTTTTATAGAAGGACGGTCCAAGCATTTGGTCTTACAGAAGATGACTGTGTTAGAAAAACACACATATTATACTTATACTCAAATTATATGGCCAGACTAACAGGGATAAATCTAAGTTTTCTTCGTGGTTGGAAGTAGTAATTATTTTTCTTACTGGCGCGGGGAAAAGGGGTCGGCCTCTCAACCCCACCACAACCTTCTCCTATTTAGTCATATTCCTCATAAAACACCTTCTCTACCCTTCAATGAACATCATACAAGATTTGAACAAAATACTTCAACTAAAAGCAATTGAAAAGCTATAAAGTACCTCCCACTCTCCCTCTTACCCCCACCCCACCCTTACCTATTTTGTCATAATTCTCATAAAACACCTTCTCAACCGTTCAATAAACATCATGCCGAGTTTGAAGGCAATCCGTCCACTCAAAGTATTTTTTGCACCATGATGGCTGGATTTGGACCACTGTGCTCCGCATCAGAAGGTCGTTGTCATACACAAGTTTCCTCCCTTGGAGGGAGGCAAAGAGCTACGAAGCTGGTAATGCACAAGAGTCTACCGAATCCGTCGAAGCCTTCATATTTTTAGAAGAGCCTATGGTTTGGAAAACCTGCGGCTCTTTGAATTCTGGGCACTAGGCATGAGTTATTAAGTATGTATATAGCTTATTTTCTAGTAAAGTTGAGGTTAGTCAGTGGTTGTTCAGAAATAAAATATATGTTTACACGAATTCACGTTTTGGCCTGACATGTAACGTTAGCGGGCTTCAGATCCCAGCAAGGCGAGTTAAATATGCCAAAGCTTCTGATTTATCCGAAGAAAGATTATGCTTTATATGTAAACGTTTGCTCCCTCGTTATTTCGCTTACCGTCCGAATAAATATCCAAAACGTCTTATCATATGGCTAATAAGTCATTCTTCTTGGTAGTGCAGATTCGAGTAGGAACTGTCCTGAGTGATAGATGGAAGGGAAGTTCTGGGAGGTGGATTAAATTCAGAGAAGAGAAACTTTTTGCGAAAAAGTGACTGTAATAAATCCGAGAATGGAGTTGAAAAATTTTAATGAAGATGTAGGAGGGGAGGGAGAGCGTACTAGTGGAAAATTCACGTGGCCACCTCCAACAACCGGGAATCCCGGAAATAAAAATAAATGTTCTCTGCATTTCCTCGTGTATGATTTACTCTTAAGGGTAGCTCAGGCCATTTTTGGAGCTATTTCAATGGAATATGCACTGCAATTCTCACTTTTTAGTCGTTACAGCAGTATCTGTAATACGAAGCACCAGCAGTTTTAAAGCACGAATGAAATGCAATTCAACATTTGATTTTCTGAATTGCTCAACCAACAGAGACTTCACAAGTAGTTTGACTATTTGGAAATACTTCTTACAGAGATCATGAGCAAATGAAATTCCTTATGAAGTCATCAAGAATCAAGTCAAGAGGCGACTTTCCTTTCTCGATTTTCTGAAGAACGCGAGAATGTCTCAGCTAATCAAACTTTTTAGTAGCAGCGCATGCAAATTGGTTATTAATTTGAACGCACTTATGACCACAAAGCATGGTATTTCAGGGAAGTTCAATTTCATGTAAATCCATCCCCAAACGGTCTGAAATATCTACAAGAATCTTGCTGTAATCGTTTAACCCATTTGTTCTGCTCTAATATGCATTATTCCTAAACAATAACAATTAGTTTGTTTGGATTTTTAGGGCAAACAACATCGAGGTTATAAATACCCAATTGATTTGTGTTGGCTCTTTTATTTAACTTTCATAATGTATTAGTGTTGTTTTGTACCTGCATTAATATATATATATAATGTATTGGTTTCTTTCTTCAGCTGAGCTTCTTCTCTCCTCCTTCATCCTGTGATATTTATATATATATATATATATATATATATATATATATATATATATATATATATATATATATATATATCAGCGAAATATCACAGGATGAAGGAGGAGAGAAGAAGCTCAGCTTAATTAATTTAATATATATACATATATATATATATATAGACATTTAGGAAACGGGTTGGTTAAAGGTTACCATCCTTCTCTAGTTTGGGGTTGGTTAATTTTCTTTATTCAAAAGAAAATACACTATCCCCGGAGGGAATCTGCTACCCTTATAACGTAGTTTTCAAGCCTACGAGGCATAGTCGGCGAAAATCCCCTTTTAGGCGGAAAAAAATCATATAAAATAATTTACAATTCGCCCACTAAATATTGTCTAGTATTAGTTGGAAGAACGTAAAATGTAAATATTTACATTTTTGGATTGTCACAGTGTTTATTGCAGTGCCGTTCTTGTAATTACTTTGCCATTCTTAGAACAGGAACTATACTTGATTATTTTTGCGTTTTGAGTAATATTTACTAATTTAGGATGTATTTCAGGATTCGTTCTAATAATTCTACAAAAAGAATTTGTATCTGTATGGTAGAATTATAGATCAAAATATACGAATAAATGCTTCTTAATCTACATTTTAAAACTAGGAAATGGCGATGAAGATAAAATAATAACCATGAGAATAATTAAAGACGCCATAAAAGATTATTCTAAAAACATCAGTCACATGTGGGAAAAATGTCATCGGAAAGCTGAATTGTTTAAGGACTTTTCCGCGTGGCAGGAAAGCAAGGTGTTTGAGTTTGAGTTTATGTCAGAGGTGACAGGGCAGTCCACAAGTCAAGGTGCAGGTCGTCTGGAAAAGAGTTTTACCGACTCTAGCGATAACAGACACTAGCCTGTAACAAATATTCTCGTCAATTTAGAGTGCATAATACAATAACATTTTCTTGATAGGCCGCAAACAATGATCATCTATTGATGCTGTTACTTTAAACGGGCCAGATTGTCGCCAGTTTTCGGAAACGGTTGCAGATGTATTTAGCTTATTGAAGTGTAGTTTAACAAATGATCAACTTTAAGAGTTGTCATTAGAAAATGAGGCTGACGATACTGACTCATCAGAATAAAATGCTGAAGGGCGTATAAGTATTGAATCAGACGTTGACTGATCATTCGTTTTAGTGCATAATATAATTGTATTTATTTGTTATTATTACAAAAACAAGTCAGTACAATGACTTTATTCATTAAGTTGTTAGTCTATTTTCGTTCTTTTTTTCGTAGTATATCCTATTTATTATTTTTTATGAATATATGTATGTAAATAATAGATGCAAAACGTTGATATTTAAATGTTCCATACATTTACAAAATGTTTCCTAAATTTTATTCATTATATCCAAATTTATGTATGTCTTCAACAATGGATTTTTGCCCACTGTGTGACGTGGAGACTCCGAAAGAACTAAACAAAATATTAAATGTGTTCCTCCTTTATATTCGTGTTAAACAGCCGACAAATATTTAAAAATAAAAATCATAATAACTCATATTCCCCAGGATCGATTTTGATTATTAACAGCAGCTCGGCGCTAATGGCCAAGATTTATGTCGATGCGCCGTAAAAAAAAAAAAAAAAAAAATTAACAGCGTGGATACTTCTTTTTGTTTAGCAAATTCTACAAAGCGATTTTACAAAAAAGTAAAATTACGTCCAGATAGTTGTATTTTGGTTGAGTCATGGGGAGATTAGGGGTTAACGCAAATACTTATTGGAACCAAGTATTTATACTTATTTATAACGTGCTCTTAAAACGTTTATAAACGTTTTAAGAGCACGTTTCTCCAATTGTTTTGGTACCCTTTAGAAACGTTGACGTCGGGAAAAATAGCGGCGAATGGACTGAGTATTCTGGTACCATTTCAGGGAGATGGTTTTACTCATTCCTTTTGGTATAGAAATTCTATTAGGGCAGTGGTTTCTTGCAGGGGATTACAGATAACGGTCACGTAAACACAAATATATGTATATATATGTATGTATGTATATATATATATATATATATATATATATATATATATATATATATATATATGCGTACGTTATATTGAATAAGGAGATAGAATTGTTGAAAATTAGAGCTAACCTTTGGAGCCGCCAAGCCATTTTGAATCTGAGCCTCTAGTTTTTCATTTATCGGTGCAGGCCATCTTTAAGTTCCCCCTCTACTAGCTTAATTATGCAGACGGGGGATAGGAGGTGCTTCTCTCTATAGACCATTGTGCTAAGTAGAATGGCTGACAGCAAAGATAATCCTTTGTTTTCTTTCCATTTTCTTTTCTTCTTTGTTTTTTTTTGTTTTTTTTTTTGTTTTTTTTTTTTAATTTTCAATCCTTCTTTTATTTTGTCCTCTTTTTTTTAACGTTTCTGCTTTTATTAATAATTGCAGCTGAAATTGTAAAACAAAAAACATACAACTGAATCACAAATACTGCCGGTGAGTTCCATTTATAAAAGAACCTATGTTGAGATTCCATTTACTTTTTCCCCGGCAAGCCTGGGATTTATAATGTTCCCCCTTCACTAATAACTTATTATTAAACGCAACTATTGCTTTAGGGTAAAAAAGAGTTTGACTAATGCTACTTCGAGTCTTAGCACATGTTCTATGATTACCACGTACTAGTCTTCAAAGTTAGTTGAAACGTTGAAGAACATAAGTCAAATTATCGAAAACAAATTAATACGTCTAAATTCGCATATAATCGTATAAATACTGAAAAGCATTTCAAAACATTCATTCATATTTTTTTAAATTCGTTCTTTAAATGTTAGATCGTCCATCGCATTTTCAATACAACGATTTCTGTGAAAAAACGTTACACATTGGCGGATGATACTATTTTTCAGTACATTTCGCGAAAAATGAGCCAACTCAGGATTTTTCTTATTGAATAGACGGGAAAAGGAAAGAAAGTTGAAATTGGGAACAATTAAGCAACTGTGTTTTAGGCAGAGAATTTTAAATTATTATCAGTACAATTTTGTGCAATACGAAAAAAAAACAAAGTTTACCACCTGAAATGGCGTTAGGTCAAGGGATCGTTTCCGGATGAATCTGATCAACTTTGGACCACTTCCGGTTGCTTACCCAGGGATGAATATAGGACCGGAAGTAACCTAGATTAAGGAGGGTCAGAGTGTGACATTGTCTGTGAGTGACCGGAAGTGAGCCAGATCGAACAGGACCGGAAGTAACCGAGTACGGTTACTCGACCGGAAGTAACCGAAATTGACATTGATGTGATCGGAAATCCTGTAGATTGAAGCGGAAGTGGACAGGAGTGAGGAGGAAGTTGCTCAGAGCAGACCGGAAGTGAACTTTGAGATGACAAGATGTTGTAACTATAGCTTAAGCTATTAGCAATCACGATATTTCATAAATAGATTAGCGATTAGCGCACTGCCGTCGCTAAGTGCTAATTATTAGCGCTGGGTTTCTCCTTTATCGCTAAATTAGCGGAGAGGTATCAGCTTTTAGCGCGCGCTAACGTTTGCCCAACTCTGCTCTAAACGAACCTCTGACCCTGAATGAACTAGGCCAAGTACTTTCCCAAGTGAAGTGCACTTCTCCTGGTAGTGATGGGATTTGCTATAAGATGCTGAAAAACCTCCCCAATGCTGGAAAATCTATTTTGTTAAAATTATATAACAATGCTTTTGAAACTGGCATCTACCCGTCAGTATGGAATGAAGCATTAATTATTCCCATCCAGAAACCCAATAAAGATGCATCATCAGCTGATAATTATAGACCAATAGCCCTGACAAGCTGTATATTTAAGATTTTCGAGAGAATATTGAATAAGAGGCTACTATGGTTCCTGGAACAGAATCAACTCCTTTCAGAGTATCAATGTGGCTTCCGATCGAATCACTCGACTATAGACCACATAGTTATTTTAGAAAGTGAAATATTAGACTCGTTCATTAATAAGGAATCCATTATAGCCGTTTCTTTCGATATAGAAAAAGCTTATGATACAGTTTGGCGCCAACTTATTCTATCAAAATTATCCGAATGGAATATTCAAGGATATTTCCTCAATTTTGTATTAAATTTCCTTTCGAATAGAACATTTCGTGTAAAAGTTGGAACCACTGCTTCCAACATCTTCCAACAAGAAAACGGAGTGCCTCAAGGCAGTGTGATAAGTACAACGTTTTTTAAAATAGCTATGGACACCGTCCGCGAGCGTATTACACCACCAGTAAGATATCGTCTGTATGTGGATGATTTGCTTATCTACATTCGAACAAAATATATTGAATATGCCACTACATTAATACAAGAGACTGTAGATAAACTCGAGAATTGGAGCGATACTAACGGACTCAACCTTTCCACCCTAAAAACTCAAAGTATCATTTTTACCAAAAAGAGACAGATCCCACAAATCCAATTAACTCTCCAAAATTCCCCAATTAAACTGACTAACCAAATTAAATTTTTAGGACTCATATTTGACTCTAGACTAACCTGGGTTCCCCACTTAAAGAGTCTCGTTGATAGATGTAAAAAATCTTTACATCTCTTAAGGATTCTATGCAATACCAAGTGGGGTGCAGACAGAAGTGTAATGCTGACACTATACCGTGCATATACCAGGTCCCTTCTGGACTACGGAAGTGTTGCGTATTCTTCTGCCAAGCCCAGTACACTTAAAATACTAGACCCGATACAAAATTTAGGCTTACGGATTGCAACTGGAGCTTTTAGATCAAGCCCGGCCAACAGTCTCCATGTGGAATGCGGAGAACTTCCTCTGGAGTTCAGACGTATAAAATTCACATTAAAATCTGCATCTATGAACAGCGCATGCACCCCTAGACGGACTGACGAAGTAACGCTGCGGAAATACCAAACACAACCATCTAGGCAACGCCCATTGCTAGTTAGATACGAATCCTACTCCCATGGTACGAATATACAAAGAACTGAACTTTACGTTAGACCCTCACCGACTTACCAACCATGGACTATACACAACCTAAGATTTGACTTGGAACTGACAAAATTTAAAAAGAAAAACTCCTTATCTTCACATACTTACAAACACAACTTCAAAGCACATCTACAAAAGAATACAGATACGTTATTCATCTACACGGATGGATCTAAGACTTCACTAGGCACGGCCGCAGCAGCTGTCATTGATAAAAAGACCGTCAGCATTAAACTGCCAGACCTTACAAGTAGCTATTCAGCTGAACTGCATGCCATTCTACTCGCCTTAGAGAACATACAGGACGTAACACAAGACAAGATAACGATATGTACTGACTTTCTCAGCGCAATAACAGGACTACAGAACACTTACAATCCAAACCCACTTAACATACAAATACTACAACGGATTTACGACACGAAGAAACTGATAACAATACACTAGCTCCCAGGACACGAAGACATTGAACAAAATACAATAGTCGACAAAATTGCCAAGACTGCAACCAAACAACAACATAACGTACAGAGATATGCAGAATGAAGCCAAGAAAATAGTTATAGAGAAGTGGCAGAGATCCTGGCACATGACAATAGACAACAAACTAAGAGAAATTAAACAAACAGTCGGTAAATGGTCATCCAGCATAAGCAGAATAGAAGAGAAGAAGTTGTCTTATGCCGCCTAAGAATAGGCTCATTCACGGCTGACGCACGTACACCTCATGACGAGACAGGACAGACCGACATGTGAAGTATGTAACACTACACTAACAATAAAACACATCCTGACTGAATGTCGGTTGAGAGAAAACTATGACTTACCGGTCGACATGACTGAACTACTCTCAGATAAAAGCCAGTATATAGACAAGAATTACACATATTTAAAAAATACAAATATATTTAACAAACTGTGACGATCTGTCTAACATTATTTATACAGGTAATCTGAAAAGCAGATATATCTATCTTTGAGAATAACATTACACCAATCTCTTTCAAGCATTAACTAAATCTGAACATAAACAATACAGACACAAACTAAACTGTTTGCTTTGAACAAATTGCAGCATTAAATACATTTTAATTGGTAAATTACTGTGTAGCGAAAAACAATAACAATAATAACAAGCAATGTAGTAATAATAATAATGTGTAATATAAGTATATATCGTAGAAGGTAGAAAAATAATGTCTCTCCACTGTTTTTCAAAGTATTTATTAGCAAAAGCTTTTCGAGAACATGGTTCTCATCGTCAGTGCATCTATTACTCCACCGGTAGTACTGCTAACAGCCTCTCCGAACAGGTGTGAGGTAACCTCACACCTGTTCGGAGAGGCTGTTAGCAGTACTACCGGTGGAGTAATAGATGCACTGACGATGAGAACCATGTTCTCGAAAAGCTTTTGCTAATAAATACTTTGAAAAACAGTGGAGAGACATTATTTTTCTACCTTCTACGAAATCGAGAACTCCACAAATAACGCTGCATACATCACAGATAAGTATATATATATATATATATATATATATATATATATATATATATATATATATATATATAAATAATAAGGAATAAATGTAATTATAATAATATTAATGAATAAAATAATTATATAGATATAATAATGTACGCTATAAGTATATAGATAACAATAATGTATAATGTAAATATAAACAATATAGATAGATATAGTGCAATAATATACGCATATGTATATATGTGTGTGTATGTGTATGAATTCTGTAATAATGTCATCATCATTTATTGTCAAATCATCATATCTCCATTTATGGTTAAATCATCATTTATTGTAATGACTGTTTTTATCATTTATGTAATCATCATTTATTGTGTAACTAATTTTGTAATCATGTAATCATCGTTCATTGTTATAGAGTATATCGCTAAAAACTGCCAAACTTTTAATAAATAAAATAATTCAGGATTATTACATTTCATTGGCTCTTGACGTTAATGTATACATTTTTATACAGACCCTGAGATGATCATAAAATAGGGACAATGACCACACAACAACAGAAAATATGATTTATAGTAAAAATGATTTTTAAAATTTAAGACGACATTAATTAACAAAATGCCAAGGAATATTTGGGGTTCGGCAAAACAGTAAGATTGTCGGAATAATACCAATATTTAACTTTTCGACATGCCCTTCGGTGGCCTTCTTCAGCAATGAATCCCTAGGGAATGGTGGAAGACCAAATATACCGGGATAGGTAACCATGAAGAAAATGTAGAGGAAACGTGAAATTTTGCATATTATTTGGCATGTTTGTGTGTTCCATTTTGTGGTTGAAACATTGTAACAGTTTTTACAATATTTATTCCCAGGCCTCCCAATAGGTGGTATGCCGTAGACGAAACAACAGCTGCTCCGAAAAACGAACAACTTTTCCAAGACGACGAAGACTTCGAAGGCAGTGGATCAACCGAATTAAGTAAGTATTATTTATTCCTATAGCAAAAAACTAAGAGTAAAGATGTTTACTATCCGTCTGACAGATATAATTTCAAACGGATTATAAGGTTGTTGTTCGAAGTAGAGTGTACAGCTGTCTCATTCCTATCTATATCGCAGTGCCCTGGAACCTACTAAAACACTCTCCTAACACCTAAACGCTTAATGATAATTATTACTTTTGTAGCGGTACAAGATTGTTAAAGAATGATGCTGCACCACGTTTGTCGGTGCTAGTGACCAAGATGTCGATGCGCCGTTAAAAGAAAATTAGAAAAAATCGATGATTTTTTTTCAAAAATAGGCAAAAGCTCAATAAATAAAATTAAAACATTTTTACTAATCATTTTGTTAAAACAATCCAACCGAGTTCACATCCCATAAAGCCTCTTCAGGGGCACTATACTTAAAACATAATAACCCAACTAAATACATATTCCGGATATTAATTTTAATTTTGGGACTTATCCGATTTATATAGGTGGTGCGCAGAAACGCACATAAGCTCAGTTTGAACATGTTCCTTTTAGCAGAAGGTTCGCCTTCCTATGGTTAGGCTATATAATTAAGTATTAACTAGTATTAGTAACCCTGAAAAGGCACCTGTAGATGGGAAGCCGATAGGGAGTTTTAAGGAAAAATGGGTGAAGGAAGGTTTTAAGTAAGCTTTTTTTTGTTTTTTAGATAACCTTCAGCCTAGTTTATAAATAATTAAAAAAACACTCCTTCGGTAGAAATTCCGGCAACCAATTATTTTATTTCAATTTAGTATTAGGAAATCACCTCAGAACTAACTAATTTCCAACGGAATATAGCATATTAATAGAGTAATCAAGAATCAATCATAAATGTATTTGTTATCTCAGGGAAAGAATGGTCGGAGTGGTCAGTATGCAGCGTGTCTTGCGGCCTGGGTACACAGGAGAGGAGTGCGGCTTGCCAGGATGACAGCTGCACAGAAAGGAGGGAGACGAGACCGTGTAATGCTGGTTCTTGTTCACGGAGGATACAGCAAGGTAAGTGAATTTATATCTTATACAGAGAATAAAAAAAAAAAAAAAAAAAAAAATCAGTCCCGTAACAGGCCACGAGGGCCCAGAGGGGCAGATACTATAGAGGTATCTGATTCATGACCATACGGCACACTAGGGAGATAGTGTGGTCAGTACTATGCTCCGGCCGCCTGATTTTCCCCTTGGCCGCTTCGACTGCTGTGTAGTCATTATTAATTAAATTAATTAAAGGCTGGGTTGGCCTAGGGACGGTCAGGGAGGCCGAATTCAACCCATGAACGAAGACACTAGAAGAAAAAATCTTTAGTGCTTGCTCGGGATTTGAACTCAGGCCTCCAGCTTATTAGTCCAGTGCTCTACCACTGAGCTAACCTCGCCCCCATACAGAGAATAAGAGGAATTGAATTCTTGGAACCCGGATCACGATTGGCGATACAAATAAACTTAAAAAACTCAAAATCACTTATTCCCTTTGAGTGTTTCCATGACGAGACTTAGGAAGTTTGGTATTGAAACTCTTTATACTTCTATTTAAACTTCTTGCTATTCTAGGTGAAAACTTAAATTCATAAAATCGTGATATATCGAGAAAACGGCCTAATGCACAAAAAGGAACAATAATATCGACTATATCAGAGTTGGGGAAACGTTAATCGCAGAAGCGATTGACGATTGACAATTAAAAATTCAATCGCATCAACTCGCAATTACGATTAATCAATTGTTAATCGCGGAGTTCGCGATTAACAATTAAATATTAATCGTAATAGTGGATTTCGCGATTACAATTAATCAATTGTTAATCGCGGATTTCGCAATTAACGATTAATCAATTGTATTTGCGCAGTTCGCAATTAACAATTTATTCTGCAATTAAAATGTCAAGTGCGGCTGCTGTTTAGCCATACTTAAAGTTAGGTAAAACTGCAGTTTAGCGTCCTCCTAACCGATTTCTTTCAAATTTTGAACAATAACGTATTTTGATGCACTAAATACGAATCCGTTAAAAAAAAAGTTCGCATACTTAAAGTTAGGTAAAACTGCAGTTAAGTGTCCTCATAACCGATTTCTTTCAAATTTTGTACAATAACGTATTTTGATGCACTAAATACGAATCCGTTAAAAAAAAAGTTCGCATACATAAAGTTAGGTAAAACTGCAGTTAAGTGTACTCATAACCGATTTCTTTCAAATTTGGTACAATAACGTATTTTGATGCACTAAATTCGAATCCGTTAATAAAAAAGTTCACATACTTTAAGTTAGGTAAAACTGCAGTTAAGTGAACTCATAACCGATTTCTTTCAAATTTTGTACAATAACGTATTTTGATGCACTAAATACGAATCCGTTAAAAAAAAAGTTCGCATACTTAAAGTTAGGTAAAACTGCAGTTAAGTGTACACATAACCGATTTCTTTCAAATTTTGTACAATAACGTATTTTGATGCACTAAATACGAATCCGTTAAAAAAAAAGTTCGCATACTTAAAGTTAGGTAAAACTGCAGTTAAGTGTACTCATAACCGATTTCTTTCAAATTGTGTACAATAACGTATTTTGATGCACTAAATACGAATCCGTTAAAAAAAAAGTTCGCATACTTAAAGTTAGGTAAAACTGCAGTTAAGTGTACTCATAACAGATTTCTTTCAAATTTTGTACAATAACGTATTTTGATGCACTAAATACAAATCCGTTAAAAAAAAGTTCGCTTTCAACTAGGAAAGAAGTTATTAAGCACTGTTATGGGGGGATATGATAGCTTATGTAAACAACTAACTTTGTCAACATGAGGATGCGCGGGTATGGAAAAGTTCGTAATAAAGAAGTTTAATTGAAATTTACCATGAATTATTTAAATTCACTACCAGTTATTTATTCACAACCATTTTTTTAAAATAATGAAACACTCTTCACATCTTGTTTCTTTCACGAAAAGTATTCTGTGACAGAAATCCCTAAATAATTAGCTAACGCCTTTATAATTATTAGTTCGTTCTAATCCGCGCCTGCTGAACTTCAATTGTCAACATACTCTTATTTTATAAAAAAAAATAACAATGAAGTTGCACGAATTTATTGTTCAAACGAGCTCATAAATATGAAGAGCGCTTAAAGGCATTTTTCTGTGCGACTGGGGATTTGTATCCACCGAACATCGCATCTCAAGAAGAAGAAGAAAGCAAAAAAGGATGTCTAGGAAGATAAGAAGAATGTCTAGGACGACTTTTAGGCATACATGCTATGCGTTTGCTCTCGCTACGCTCGCTCAAGAAGATATCAAAACCCTAGCCAATTCAACTCGCGAGTTGGATTGACTGGGGTTTTGATACTTTCTTGAACGAGCGTAGCGAGCGGGAACGCTTAATAAGTATGCCTATAAGTGATAGGTGACGACGGGAGGGGATACCCTTAAAATTGACAATATTTTTGAACAAATGTTTTATGAACATTTCAAATGAGAGTTCTCTGTTTCCCAATGTTACAAATACGCTGTTTACGCCTACTTTTAGAACCTTAATAACAGTGAACGTTAGTGCTTAATAACTTCTTTCCTAGTTGAAAGCGAACATTTTTTTTTTTAACGGATTCGTATTTAGTGCATCAAAATACGTTATTGTACAAAATTTGAAAGAAATCGGTTATGAGTGCACTTAACTGCAGTTTTACCTAACTTTAAGTATGCGAACTTTTTTTTTAACGGATTCGTATTTAGTGCATCAAAATACGTTATTGAACAAAATTTGAAAGAAATCGGTTATGAGTACACTTAACTGCAGTTTTACCTAACTTAAAGTATGCGAACTTTTTTATTAACGGATTCGAATTTAGTGCATCAAAATACGTTATTGTACCAAATTTGAAAGAAATCGGTTATGAGTACACTTAACTGCAGTTTTACCTAACTTTAAGTATGCGAACTTTTTTTTTAACGGATTCGTATTTAGTGCATCAAAATACGTTATTGTACAAAATTTGAAAGAAATCGGTTATGAGTACACTTAACTGCAGTTTTACCTAACTTTAAGTATGCGAACTTTTTTTTTAACGGATTCGTATTTAGTGCATCAAAATACGTTATTGTACAAAATTTGAAAGAAATCGGTTATGAGTACACTTAACTGCAGTTTTACCTAACTTAAAGTATGCGAACTTTTTTATTAACGGATTCGAATTTAGTGCATCAAAATACGTTATTGTACCAAATTTGAAAGAAATCGGTTATGAGGACACTTAACTGCAGTTTTACCTAAAGTTATACGCGGTGCAAGCCCCGGGGACATGCACCGCAGTGCACCGGATATACGTAAAAAAAAAGGTAAAAAATAGCACTAAAATCTGCACACAGTAAGTGCCGGAAGCGAGCCCTTAGAGACCCGGAAGTGAACACTGGTGGATCTGAACTGACTGGAAGTGGGCCTGGGTAACCCAGTTGTGAGAAAATTTTAACTAGAGTAAAACGGAAGTGGACCAGGAGTGGACAGGAATGCCATTGGATGTTGCCCAGAGCCGACCGGAAGTGGACCAGAGTAGATCATACGTAGTTTGGGATGTACTGGAAATGGCCAGAGTTGACCGGAAGTAGCCGGGGTCGACTAAAATAGGACCGGAGGAGGATCAATTGTGGGCCGGAAGTGAACTTTGGAGTGGTATTTTTGTTGAATTTCTGCGGCAATTTTTATCAAAATACTGTTTTACAAAAAATCAAAATCAATTTAATTGCAATTAAATCAATCGCGATTAAATCAATCGCGATTAAATCAATTGCAATTAATCAATCGCGATTAAATCAATTGCACATTTGCAATTAAATCAATTGCAATTAAAATGTTTATTCGCGATGAAATTAATCGCAAATGGCAATTAAAGGAATTAATCGCGATTAAATTAATTGTATTTGGCGATTAAAAAATAAATCGCGATTAAATCAATCGCAATTGTTTTAATCGCGATTGATTCAATCACGATTAAAAAGTTAATTGTTTGGTCATACGATTGAAAAATTAATTGATTGATGCCCAACTCTGGACTATATGCGGTCAAAAATAACCCACTCCTTCTGTTTTTCGACTTCCACTAGTTTGAAAGGAGCAGATTAATACAACCAAAAAAATATAAATATTATTTTTTGTACTTTAAATGTAGCCGAATATAGAGTGATGTTTTCGTAGAGCAGACGAGATAAGGCTGGGGATAGCTATTCGTCTCCAGGCTGGATCTGCAATACTGACAGGGACCTTTCGCAGTACAAGAGGGGGGTAATAGTCCATTTTAAGAAACCATCCTGCGTTGAAAACGTGGTTAAAATAATCTATAATAAGTGTTAAAAAAATAAACCTATTTTTTTAACAATTATTAACCATTTGTAGTTATTGTTTATTTTATTTTAAGTATTTGTTTAATAATAATACTTTGTTTAAATAACCTAACATATCGAATTCTTACAATAAATTAAAACAAAAAAAAAACAGAGATTTACTGGATTTTCCGGACAGGACAGACAATCATCAGTGTGCATATCTTACTTCTTTTTTTCTGGAAACATGCTAAAACCTATGGGGAAATAATTCTTCTCTTTGTAAAGCCTAAGTAACATAAATTATGAATTTTCAACTTCGCTTAATCTTTCAAACACTGTTAGCGCAAATATGCGATCGTGAAAAGCAGTGCCACACCGCTCTTTTTTTCTGCATTCTGCCAAACCGTGAATTCTGCATTCTCAAGATCGGTTTGACCAATAGTATTTCGTATTTCTTCCCTCCAAGACCGATCAACGGTCGAAGGGGCATAAAAAGACAGGAACAATCTATTTTTAAATAACTGTAAGGCAGGAGAAATGGTATAGAAGGGCGAGGAGGGCATATGGGCGTATATAAGGGGGGCTGCCCCCCCCCCTCCCCGAAATTTTCATTTGATCGGAAAATGAGTCATAAAACCTTTAAAAATAAATTAAATAAGATTACTAAGTTAATAAAAAATATTTTATTATAGGTGTAATTGCGTTTTACTTGGCTAAATTCCAAGTTCTAAATTTTTTGTATTCCATACCCCGGAAATGGTCTCAGCCCCCGAAATTTTTTCCTATATACGCCCATGGGAGGGCAGCCGAGATTGGAAGCGCCGTGATCTTATCTGACAGTTACGGTGTAAACAGATCTAGCCCATCCTTCACACCTTTGGACCTCGTCACGCACTACGGTTACCGGTCATAAGGTTAAGTAATATATTTTTAATCTGAATATAATTATGTACTATATAATTATAGACTATATAATTTGATAAGAAATTGCTGATCTTTAAGCTCGTAGCTGATCAAAGGCCAATAATAATGTTACATCCAACGAAGTACATTGGATAAAAACGTTGAGAACTAAAGACCTTTATAGGAAAACTATCGCCAAAAATAGTAATTGGACTAAATCCCTGTATTCAGCCGAAATAATGAGGTTCTGGGTGTTTTTCCGGGATCGAAACCAAACCCCTAATTAGAAGGTCGACGGAAACTTTAATCCTCATAGGAATCATGAATCATAATGAACTATAAAATAACTGAAATAACTAAAACCGCCCTATGCACTTATAAAACCAATTATCTCTCACTGAAAATTCAATGAGCCCTTGTTTTTCCAATTATTTTAGCACTTTCCTCCGAAGGAAAGTAGCTATTGAGGTTGGACTCATGACGGAATTTTTGAAAAATTTCTTCAAATCTTTATCGATCCTACCTAGTAGACACCGAAAATGACCCCCGTTAAAATTTATATATATCTATATATATATATATATATGCATATATATATATATATATGTGTGTCTGTTAACACGATAGCGGCCAGAGTTTTTGTTTTTTCGTCACGAAACTTGGTATATACCATTCAATTAGCAAACGATTGAACGAGTTCGTTAACCACCAAAGTCGGTCCACCGGAAGGGGGGGTTTACCCCGAACCCAAAACACTTATTTGACTATGTCAGCCGTAATATTTGTTATATTTCAACGAAACTTGGTATTCGTAGTGTTAATATAGAGAGAAAAGTGAGATATAAAAATGAACTAAATCGGTTCATTAGAAGGGGGGGTTTACTCCGGACCCACAATACCAATTCGCCACTACCAGCCGTGATTTTTGGTATATTTCGACGAAACTCGGTATTCGTAGTGCTAATCCACAGGTAAATATGTGTTGTAAAAATAAACGAAATCGGTTCATTAGGAGGGGGGGTTTACTCCGGACCCACAATACCAATTCGCCACTACCAGCCGTGATTTTTGGTATATTTCGACGAAACTCGGTATTCGTAGTGGTAATCTACAGGTAAATATGTGTTGTAAAAATAAACTAAATCGGTTCATTAGAAGGGGGGGTTTACTCCGGACCCAAATTCCTAATATACTCATACCGGTCGTAATTTCTGCTGTATTGCAACGAAACGCTGTATACGTCGTGGGTAACTCATGAGAAAGAAGTGTTGTAAAAATGAGCTGAATCGGTCAATCGGAAAGCGGGGGTTTAATTTGTAATATATTTGAATAGAAAAGCCGGCAGACGTAGGTTCACAAAGCCGCCGCAAGGAGCGCCTTCTACCACTAGTGTGACTGTATCCTGTTCCTGCGTTAGATCAAAATACGATAATATGAGGATTTTTGTATTTATTACGTAGTGTAGTAGGTACCATGTGTAAACATAACTCTGGATGCAAATTAATAATTGATAAGTTACTCATTACAAAATGAGAACTATTCACGTTTTTATTTTATTTATGTAGGATATTTTAAGCAAATTGTTCTGGAAAGCAGTCTACACTACCCAAATTCTGAGGAAAGTGCTTAGTTATGCAGCTCCTGCGTGACGGACTTTTTTTAGTCCTTTGCTTGAAGAAAGTTTAATTAAATTTAGCAGGTATATCGAATTTACGTCATCCCGGCTGTTATAATTCAAATTAATTAATCTATTTATTTATGCTCTTCATCAACATTTTAATCTTGCTAGTGGCTTCAGTGTACAGCAATGCTGTTTCTGAAAACTATGCAAAGTTTATAAATTAATCAAACTGTTAAAACAGGAGTTTTATTACACGAAAAAGTGTTGTTTTTATAATTAGTCTGGAACTTAAAATAATATAATTATATATTTTCGATAAAATCGTATGGGTCATAAAAAGTAGTAATTTGAATAATCATAATAATAGTGAAATACTTTATACAATTAAGTTAAAAATAAAACAAAAACAGGTAAAGTACAAAAATACAGGATGACAAAGAAAAACGAGAATGTATGAAATGGCAGTAGTGGGAATTTATGTATGAGTAGTGGCAGTCATGGGCAGGTGGCAGGACTGCGGGTTCTCGACATCGAGTAGACAGTCTGCCATTCAGTAATCATGGATCACCGGAACGGAAAATATCGCACGTTAGTCATAAAAAGGTTTTTTAAAAACAATGATAGTTTGGTAGCGGCGTGTAGGGTGTTTCGAGTTTTTTTTTTACAATTTAGGACTTAATGATGCCGATCCGTCAAAACACGCGATAAAATGTTGGGTTAATAAATATGAATAGACTGGATTTGGAAAGCAACAGGACGACCAAGAAGTGTGCTTGTTCCAGCGAACATTGATGTTGAAACCGAGTCAGTCTTACGGAGCTCACGGTGTTCAATTCGCAGAATTTCATCTGCATTTAAGATTTCATCCGTACAAACTACAGGTGGTAGAACAATTACTGGTTAGAAAAAGAAGGGAGAAAGGGAGAAACGGACAGACAGACAGGAATAATAGAGTTACGCCATTAATTCTGGGTTTAATGGGGATAAAGAGAACGCACGGAAGTAAGGGTTGGAAAGCACAGAAGCTTGAGGTCAAACGAACGGATGTTCTTGACTGGATTAGCTGCTGGCAGTAAGATCAATGGATTCAACCAATGAAACTAATCAATCTTTCATTTGCCGATGGAATAAAAATCTTTCAATCATTCACTTCATAAGGGGAATAGGGTTGCTTTTACAACCCGGTATCTTTCCTACTGGTTTCATGCTTTATTGGATCATGGTATGGACGTCATACAACAAACTGCCATGTTTAGGGAACCTTGTGTTGACTGCTTGATGAGAGAAGCCAAACCCCAAATATTAAAACAATAGATCTCAGCGAAGCAGCTTAACATAAATAAATATGTCTGTCTAAGTATGCACATATTATTATATGAATACTATATATACTAATATTATTGCTTATAATAATATAATAAGATAAAGTATAATGATCTACTATATATTTGTCAAATACCTCTCACTCACTGACTCACTGACCTATCATCGCCCAGCCCAAACCACTTGACAGAAAATTTTGATAAATAACATATAGTATGACGGGAACTGTGCCATGATAAACTGCACAAAATTATATAGTAGCGTTGATTTTGATGATACATTATTTAACGTAATAAAATTACTATTTGTCTGCCGTGACGAAGCACGGGCATTCAGCTAGTAATAATATATTATGTTGTAGTAAATATTTCTGTTTTTGGTACATTTGCGAATCCTTATTATCATTTTCATTTATGACCCGGAAAACCCCTCTCAAAGATAAAAAGAAGAAAGGCTAAACAACAAGAGTAATAAATTTAATAAATCCCTTTAAATAAGGCAATAAAGTGCGGTTGCCCAGTGCAAGAGTCCCCTGGCTTTACGACAACATAAATTTTGTTTTGAGCAGAACTTGTCTTAATGTTTTACTTCTCCCTTCTTCCAGAGGTTGGGCACAGTATAAGAAATAGGATCATGTTGAATGGGGAAGGCCCGTGTGTATAAGGTCTGTGTGCTTGTGCGTATCCAAGGGTCTGAGTGTCTATACACCCTCATGTGTTATGCATCCACAGATGAAAATCCGCCTAAAGTCATCTGTGACCCGATCTTTAACGGGCTATGATACGAACTCTTATCAAATAATTCGGGTATTTTTCCCGAATAGCAATTTCGTTTTAGGATACAACAGAATGTGGATATTTTTTTTTTTATATAAAACTTCGTTTATTTCATATCTGTACGAGAGTCAAGTTAAGTGTGCTTACATAACTAACATTAAAAAATAAATAAATAATAACAAATACAAAAATTAATTAATAATAATTAATAAGTACAAAATTTAAGGACAACAAAATAAATATATATATTAAAAGAATAATATAACAGCTAATGTACATAAAAATATGATGATAATAAATAAATATTATTAGAAGAATTATTAAAAAAAAAAAACAAAAAAAAGAAAGTTTAAGACTGACTAATAAAAAAGGACCCAGAACAATCCAAGGAAAATAACGAACAGTATAAAATGAAATACTGAATAAATAAACAATAAAATAATTGCATGTTAAAATAAGAGGAGGTGCTGTATGTATTTATATTTTGTCATACATGTTTATATTTTTTGAAGGTGTAATTATAGTGTCAATTTGGTGACTGCTATCAGTAAGTAAGTGAGGTATATCGATCTCGAGGAATTCTCGAGTTCGTCCTAAGGAAAGCAGTCGGTTAGTATATGTTAATCTCTTAATTCTGTATTACAAATGGGACATCTTAGTATTTTAGTCAGAGTCATTTATAATGATAATTATCTATTGTGGTGCCATTGGCCATAGCAATCGACGCACCATAATAAAAAAAAATTATCTATTGTGAGTAAAGCCTTTATCTAATAAATAAATACTAGTAATAATGATGATGACATTTTGGAGGGAGCCAATTTTTATTTTATTTAATTTTTATTTTTGTCCTTTAGTGAAATAACTTATCATCTTGAGTCTCCTACGAAGGTTACAGAGTAGATTTTGCAGTAAACACTTCTGGGATGGAATGTCAATATAGAGTGAAACAAACGTTAGGAAGCGGGATTTTGACAGTCCCTGTACAAAATGAATGGTTAGTGTCACTATAAAGGGGTTTATTGCATACGTAAAAAGGAACATTAATTATTTTGCGATTGGTATTTCTGTATTTTCAGAATGTTCGAAGTTTTGTTTGTTCCATAGAGTTCATGTCCGTAGGATAAAAATTGGTCCATTGGAAACAGGAGTTTAATCGAGAACCAAATTAACATTTTTCCGTACCGGTCGTTACATATCATGCCTAACTAATGAAGGACCTGCATTGTAAAAATAAGCAATATTGGTTCATTAGAAGTTGGCTAATTAAATAAAAATTAATAAGCTGTTCGTTAAAAGTACAAAGAGGGACATTATTTATGCTCATTTTAAATTTATATAGGATATTTTAAGGAAATTCTTTTTTATTTCAGATTTATTCTGAATTCCTGATGTTCCTTTGGCTCAAAATCCATATAAATTTCTAAGGAGGTCCAATGTTCTCAATATAATTTTTATACCAAATTCACTTAGCCCCTTAAAAAATATCCAATTTAAGAGGCTTTATCAATCCAATTTGCTGTCACAACATTTCCTAATAGCTTGTGTTATTCTTCAATCGACCTTTTTATTTACAAGAGGGAAGGGAATAGAATTAACATTCGTTTTACGACCTCCATCAAAAGGTGATTAAGTCCGGAGGAGATTTCAGCAAGCCAGCCCAAATGAGTATGCTAATTTTTGTTTACGCGAAATAAGTTATGCTTGGGCTCTGGGATAACTAGAAATGCATACGTATGCATATTAAACTCGCAAAGAAAATATAAAGAACTAAAAAAAAAAAAAAAAAAAAAAAAAAAAAAAAAAAAAAAAAGGACAAATATATTTAAAAAGGTCCAACACGCAGTAACTGCGTTATCTTAGCGCGTTTCCATTCTTATCCCCAGTTTTATTTGAAAAGCCTAAAATTGAAGCAGTTGATGTAATATCTGAACATCAAAGAACATTTAAAATTAGGTTTAGCTGTTTCACAGAATATGGTCAGAATTGCACCACGTAATGGACTCTAGGACAAGGATTTATGAAGACTTGTCTTTCTTTGATCGCTTAACTTCCCATGCTATAATGAGAAAACGGCCTACTACACAATGAGAAAGGCAACTGAACAATGAGAGGAACTCGACTAAAACTGCGTCCTAAATGATAATAATTTCAAATCAAATCACAACCACTAGCTAACATTAGAATCTGATTAATTAATACTAATTTTAATAAAGTTTATGAGGAAGTTAGAAAGAAAAAAGTACTACTCACAGGAATTCCGTCATCTTAGCGCGTTTCCGTTCTTATCCCTAGAGTCATTTGGAAATATTACAATAGAATGAGTTAATTTTTTGTCTTAATCTTTCGTGAAAAATGTGAATGCATGTAAAAATGTAAAATGGAATCTTAATGCGAAGCAAGATCTTAGGCAGAACACTAAGTGGAAATTACATCCTTTAAGCACCGATGCCTTTCAATGAAATAGCTCTAACAAAAATTACATAAGAACCGGATTTTTAGGACGTTTAATAGTCATTCCAGTTTATGCTTTATATTTACTATGATATCCGAAAATCCAAAGAAAAATCTAGTTCATTATGTTTTCCTTGAAAACGGGTTTAGAACGGCTTAGGAATGAATAGGCAATACTAAGCTCTGTAATGACATTTGAATATTTGAAATGTGTGACTTTAGTACAAACGTTAAAAAAATCAGCTGAAATACACATTTTAGCTGATATTGTTCCTTCCAGGTATATGCCTCAAGATTCTCGATTGCGGTTTATGTCCTATTTATAGGGTGTCTTAATATCAACTTTAATTTCCCTTCATCGATCATTAAGTTACAGCCCCAGTATAAAACCAATAACGACTCCCGCACATAAAATCAGTCACTAAACTAATAACTCGCATGTAGCTCGATAAGATCGGAACTGATGAGAAACGATGTTCATAAAAACCAAAAACATTAAGATGAGGCGCGTTATGGAGTTCCAAAGTAGTTAGAATTTACGGCAGATATTAACCTATATCAGGCAGGTTAGGGATAGTAAAGTTGAGCAGTGTGATAAAATTTGATTAGATGATAACGCGGGGTCCATGCTTCGTGCTTCCGAATAAGGAAAATGTTCTAAAATAAGGATTTCAATAACTCAAATTAAAATTCTTTCTCGAGTTTATTATTTTTTAATATTCGTAGGCCACAAACTCCCACGATTAATCCTATTTACAAATTAAAATACGATAAAGCATGTTTTGATTGTTGATAGATATCAAGCTTCATATTACATTGTCAAACTCGAAGTAATGACTTATAGGAAAAATAATATTAGCGAAGATATTATTTTCAACAAAATGTTACGTATATTCTCTGCTTTTCATTTTACAAAATGCCTTGGGGTCTCTGCGTGGAAGAATGGCTATCATGCCGGTTTCTTCTAAAAATAATGCGGGTTCGATTCCTTGTTCCATCCGATGGATATTTAGAAAGGGTGGCAACCTGTAAATAGCCCCATGATATTAATACAATAATATCAAAATCCTATTACTTCCAGGAGCTCTCTCTGAAATAGATCGATTTTACAAATGTTTAAAATATTCTTTTACATTATTTTCGGATATTGTATAGAGGAATTTTTTGCAATAAACAAAAGTTGGTGACGGCTAAAGCTACGTTGAATACACTGATTCCCGTTAAACACCGATGTTTAGGAAAGTCGGGCGTTAGTAAGTTAGGGGATTATTTATGTTTTGGCGCCGGAACAATCTCCATTACTTTCTAATGCTAGTGTTAGTTAATGATATAGATTTATTTTTAATTTAGCCACTAAACTAATACTCATATTTATCTTCAGAAGTCTTTTGTTATGTGTGTGTGTGTGTGTGTGTGTGTGTGTGTGTGTGTGTGTGTGTGTGTGTGTGTGTGTGTGTGTGTGTGTGTGTGTGTGTGTGTGTGTGTGTGTGTGTGTGTGTGTGTGTGTGTGTATAGTAGTCAATGTAAAGGAATAGTGTACTTCATTATCGAGCCCCTGCCATTTCAAAGAAATAAGAAAAAGTAAATATTAGCGCGGTTCCTCCCTCCCCCATAGGGAGGAACCCCGCTTATAAGGTTGATACAATGAAACAATCCGGAAGTGCCGACTAGAAAATTTCGCGTTTCAGAACCCCTAGAGACCGAAAATAACGGTGGTTCAAATTTGTATATATATATATATATATATATATATATATATATATATATATATATATATGTATATATTTATTTATATATATATATATATATATATATATATATATATATATGTATATATTTATTATATATATATATATATATATATATATATATATATATATATATATATATATATT